>VXBU01011497.1:660144-761248 GCA_013400315.1 Bombycilla garrulus | reverse complement strand
TCCCTTCCCTTCCCTTCCCTTCCCAGCTGGAGGGCAGAGGTGTCACTCAGACAGGTCAGTGTGGTAGCTCGGTGCCTGCAGTGTCACATCCCCGTGGCATGTGACAGCACTCCCTGCCTCAGTGTGGGAATCACAGGCACAGAGCGGTTTGTGTTGGAAGGGGCCTTAAAGATCAACTAGTTCCACTCCTCTGCCATGAGCAGGGGCACCTTGCACTAGTCCAGGTTGCTCAGGCCCTGATCCAAGTGGACTTGAACACTTCCAGGGATGGGGGATCTGCAGCTTCTCTGGATTATCTATGCCAGTGCCTCACCATCCTTGGAGTGCAGAATTTCTTCACAATATCTAATATAAACCTACCCTCTTGCACTTTAAAACCATTAAGCCCTTGTACTGTCACCCATCTCCCTGGGATCAGTGCTGGGCTCTCCTGGTGCTGCAGCAAAGGTGACACAGGGGCACAGGTAGTGACCCCAGAGTGGTGGATGGTGCCAGCTGATGATTTCATTCCTGCCCTGTAATCCACAGCAGGAATGTTGTGGGACTGCTGCAGGATACTGCTGATCCTCATCACTTGCTCTAAGATACAAAACCTCAGCTGCTGGTTAGAATCTTCCTAAACCAGTTTTGTAGAAGTCTGGAAAAGTTTACTGGGGAAATAACATGATTTGCTTTTCCTGTTCTGACAGTTCAGAAATTAGCTTTTGTATCTCACTGATGGGAGGACAGAGGCGCCATTAGTTTGATCCAGTAACTTTTTCATTTCTTTCATATTTTTGTGCTGTTTGTATTTAGCCAGGCCCTACTATTTGGTAGAGTATTAAATATCTGCTTAATGCTTGCTGGACTTGCAAGGATGCCTCTTGAAAGTAGTACTACTGCTGAGCAGACACAAAGAGGGGTTGCTTTAGTATTAGAGGGTGTTCTATTCAACTCTGACTGGTAGGTATAGGCAGAGATGAATAAAATTCCTGAAAGGGGCACAAAGGATTCGAAAATGTGGTTACTGGTGCGACGTATAAAAAGCACACTGAGAAGCTTTTCTGAAAACATTGCTAAGAAGACTGAAATCAGCAATACTGTAAGGTTTTTGAGAGCCTAATTTTGTGAGATTAACAGCCCCATTTCCTGTCCAAATAGGTTCAGATAAATTTATGTGACTACTGAATAATTATGCACTGTTTATCTGACTGAACTTCCAGTCCTTAAGATTCAGCACTTCTGGAAGGTTGGCTCAGCTACAGAAACCTTTAGTGAGACATTTTAACTGCAAGAGCACAGGCAACATCATCTGATAAAATCTGACATTACCATGTCTCTAGAACCATATAATTATTTTCTTTCTGAGGCTCCAGTGTTAAACACTTTCTCCCTACTAGGAGATTGATCTCGTTCCCATATATGAAACAGGGACTGTTAATAAGATGTTATGGAATGGTAGTTTAGGATCACTGAACACACAGCCTTACTTTGTTACAGTGAGAAAATGACATTATGCATACTTGTAATAATGAAGAACAGCTTTAGTTCCATGCCCGCTACAGAATGCATGTGATAAATAATACCCAAAGTTAAGCACACTACATTTTGTTTTAAATGAGGCAAATATCTTGCCCCTGTTTAGTGCAATCAAACATATTACCATTAACAAATTACTTGAATTTTCTTTCACATTTATGCTGCTTGCAGAACAATATTATCTTTTAATATGCTGCTATCTTGGAAGTCTTTCCATTCTTAGTATAGTCTGAAATTTGTACAATAATTTGCTGTCTATTGAATCTTCAAGTGTCATGACATTAAAACGGAGGCAAAATTTAACTGTCATGTTCCTTTTCACTTTCTTTTTCCCATCAGTTCTGTACCTGGCATTTCCCTCTGTATGGAGTTAAACAGCTCTTGATGCATTAGCTAGGGTGTTAACTAGGAGATGAACATCTGCAAGGCCATAATATCTGGCAAAGAGAAAATGTGGATATCCACATGCTGCTATACCTGAGCTATGCTTGAGTCTTTCTGCTCTCTCTCAGTCTACATTCTTTAATTCCATTTGGTTCTTGCTGCCTTCCTCCACTAGGAAGACTCACTTTCTGAGTCTCACTCATTTCCTTCCAAATACCCTTGCCACCTTTGTGTTCACCTTTACGGCCCATCTTAAATCTGCTTGTGGAAAGTGCAGTTCTGTGGACTTGCAGAACACAAACGCCTGCTTCGTGCAAGGACAGCAACACTGGACAAATATCCAGGTAGAGGAATCATCAACAGGTAAAATCAAAGGTGCAGGAGACCTTTAACTGGGAAACCAGTCATAAAACACCCATTAAGATCACTGAGCCCCAGGGACACTTGGTCCCCCTGGTATGCCAGAGCCTATATATATCTGTAACTTTAGGTATAGGGTTTATTTCATTAATATAAAATTGCCAGTATTTTCTGCTTTGAGATTTTACTAATGATGATGTTATCCAAAGTATGTTTTATCTCTTACTTAAGGTTTATATCTGTATTAGGAAAGAAACTGGATGACCCTATATGGATTGCAGTATTTCAAAACAGAAGAGAGGAAATTTTTGAAACAGTATGTTGCAGAATGGCTCCAAACATTAAAGTTTCCAATTTCAACGAAGATAATAAGGCGTGTGCTTTTCCTAAATAATGAAATGGGGCATAGACACATATCTGGAGCTGAGCAGTGCCTCAATACTGTTACAGAAATAGACACTGTGGGAAGCAGGGCGTTCAAAATTGTGGGTTCAGTGTTCTGGACTTCCCATGCTAAATACTGAAACTGTATGGAAAGAAGTATTCTCCTGGAGGTGCAGTGGGACAGGCAAAGTTTGACATCTCATAAATCTTTAGGCCACTCAGGACCCGAATTCAGCACAAGCTGGGAGGCACTACTTCATCCAAAGGGAAAACACAACAAATGAGCTGATGGGCTCACGGTGCTCTAGGGAAGAAAATTTCTTCCCAGATGCTGCCAAGCAGCCTGCAGTTGTAGGAGCTGCTGTCTTGTATGGGAGACAAAATTTATTCCTTGTCTTGCACTAGAGAGAGAGCTTTCCTCACTTATGCTGTGAAGCAAACTGACTGTTAGTGTGGCCCGCACCTTGTTTTTTGTGGGTAGCTGCTGCTCCAGAGCCAGAATTTTGTAGGACTTAGCAAATGTGATTCCTTAATCACTTCCTGTGAGAGACCAGCTTCCTCCTTGCACCTCATCACTAGGAAAAGAGGAGGGATTTGTCCAGGGTTTCTGGAGATGTCAACAGTCAATGGCCCGGGCGGTGGTCTGTGCCAAGATGTGGCAGTGTGACATAGTGCTGCACCAGGGAATACAGACACACAGACCAAGGAATGTGGTGATGGGGGAATGTCATTGCCTCCTTATAGCCCAAGTAAGTGTGTAAATGCCAGACTTCAGGATTGTCTTGCCCTGCTGCTAGTCTGATGGCTTTTTCCCCTCTGGATTGCCTTGATAGTGTGGAAAGAGTGGTGCTAGTGGGAGAGAAGCAACCTCATTATAAATTCTGAAAGAGTTTAATGGTGAGAGAGCCACCTCCAGCTCTGTGAACCGGTGGGAGACGGTTGTGCCAGAATCATGCAGAAGCTGGTGAGAGCTGTGATTGTGGCACACCTTCAGTCTCCAGTGCTGTCACCGCTTGTCCCCCACACCCCATAAAACTGATAAACTGGATCAATACAGGCTTTGGTTTAGGCATCTTATTGGATTCAGCATAGCAAAGGAAAAGTGATGGAGCCGGAGCACAGCTGCTCTTCAGAGCATTTGCAGTATCACAGGCATCTGGCTGTCACATCAGCTGCATCTGTTGAGCTGACGTGAGGACAACGTGAACACTGTGGGAGGACAGAGAGCGCGGGGATGCAGCGAGGCCACTTTGTGAGATGTGATGTCACCCTGTGCACAGATCTGCAGAAATTAGGAGCTAGAGCTTCTGGCTGCGGCATGGAAGATTATTCACACAATTTAAAATTCTTCACTCAGTGTGTGATGTAAGGCAGCCTGTAGCCATGCTGTTAGGACTGTGGCCAGTGTGCTGTGGAGTCATGAACATTTCAGAATACCTCTTGACATCAAGCTTTCTGGACACTTCTTTGCTTTCATGGATTCATGGATTGAAATGGACATAGTCTCATGAGTTTAGCTGCACAGCACAAGAGTCATTTATCTGCTAGGTTTTTTGTTTGTTTGTTTGTTTTTTCTTAGGTAATGTAGAGATTCTGTTTCTGGAGTGATGAAAACAATTCCTGGCTTTGCTTTTGCAAATTGAATATTGTTTTTCAGAATTTGCTGGTTTATTATTAAACCAATAACTGCATAAGATAATACCCACAGAAATGAAAAACAGTAGTATATAAATGATATAGTTTTAGAATACGTCCTGAAATTTTTTGTCAATATTTCAAATGTTCTTACTTGGGTGTTTGCTATTTTGCCTTCAAATTAAAGTAAAAGTAAGATATGATGAGAGTCAAGATTTGTCATTCCAACTGGAATTAGTCATTGGTCATCAACACTTTAATCCAATTATCAGCTTCTAAGGAATCAACCGTATTTTACTAATATGTAAGGATACTTTCCAAGTCTACCAAATGCTTTGACAGATTCTGAAGTTTTGTTTGAAGGGGATTCATCTTATCCAACTTCAGGCACTCTGGTAGTCAGGTGTGTAGCCTAGCCCCGTCACGCAGGCTGTTCCTGTCGTCAGTGGAGAAGGGTGTGTTACCAGAAGATCCCCACGCTGCATATCTCAGACCTTTTTTGTATGAGGGCTCAGATCACTGTCAGGGTGCCCATCTCTCTGCACCAGCTCAGATCTGGACAAGTTTCAGGAGACATGTAAGTCTGACACCTTAGCTGAATCAGTAGTCCCGTGCTGCTAGGACAAGCTCCGTGTCCCAGATTCAGCAGTGGTTCCCCTGGGTCAGGACAGCTACTGGAAAGGCTGTTGTGATCCCGTGGCATTGGTGAGTTGTTTTCTGTAACTTGTGGCTGAGGCACAGACATGAAACAGCATAAAGCCACTTTAGAACAGACACTCAGAAGGTAGCACAGAGCAGGGGGCAGAGTAGGCGTGCAAGGATGTAGATTTGCAGCTCTGCTGCCAGTCCCCTAGAAGTTAAGCCTCAAGATTTGTTGGGCATGCCTTGGAAGTGCTCAAAACCACGTTGGATTGGACTTTGAGAATTTTGGTTTAGTGGAAGGTGTTGCTGTCCGTGGCCCAAGGGTTTGGAACAATCTAGTCTTTAAGGTCTCGTCCAACACAAACCGTTGTGCGAGTCTAATTTACCCATTTACTGGAAGTGATGTCTGAGCCTGTGGCACTGATTTGGTACTTTGGGTTGTTCCAAACGGCCCTGCTTTCTTGGCTCTGTGGCCGGCAGCACCACCGCTACAAAGCTCCAGCCTGGGGCCCCCCAGTGCCGTAGGTGCGGGGCCAACCCGCTCCCCAGAGTTCCCTTTCCCCGCGGAGCTCCGGCACCGGGCAGCACGGCGGCTCCACGCGTACAGACATCCAGGCTCCCGCGGCCGGGCCGGGACACTCCGGGAAGNGGAGCCGGCGAGGCGTGATCGCCCGAGGCCCCTCCTGCCTGCCGGAGAAGCCTTAAAACAGCCCGGCGAGGCGCGGAGCCCCGCACTCGGGAGCCCCGACGCACGGGCAGCTGCGCCTCGCCGAGCCGAGAGCCGCTCCGCTGCAGCCGCCGCCGTGAGTGCCGCGACGGGGCGGGCCCGGGACTGGGCATGGGGACGGGAATGGGACTGGGGATGGGGATAGGGATGGGGACGGGGACGCGCTGCTGTCCGGGCTGCGCTGGGGCGGCCGCGCTGCTCCCGCCGTCGAGGCAGGCGCTGACGGCAGCTCTCGTCCATCCCGCCCCGCCGTGCAGATGCAGGGCACCGTGAGGCTGTGGGTGTCAGTGCTGACTTTCGCTCTGTCGCTGCTGGTCTGCCTGGGGACGCTGGCAGAGGCGTACCCCTCCAAACCGGACAGCCCCGGCGAGGACGCCCCCGCAGAGGACATGGCCAGATACTACTCGGCGCTGAGGCACTACATCAACCTCATCACCAGGCAGAGGTAGGCAGAGCGGGACGGCGGACATCTCCCTTTCCCGCTCCCCGGGCTGATTTTTCCCTTGGCGAGGCTCGGGGGTGGAAGGTGGGGTGCTCCCTCACACTGGGTGTCTCTCGTTGCGTTCCCCGAGGACACGGATTCCTTTCAGAGAGCAGTGCCCGTGAAATCCTGAGTTGGCAACGGGTCCGGAGCTCAATTTCCACCACCCGAGTTGGCAGAAGGGGCAGGGGTGTCAGTGCTGCCTCTGCTCTCTCAGCCTCTTTGAGCTCTGGCGCAGGCAGGAGCGTGAACAGGGCAGTGGGCACAGGGAGAGCCCCCCGAAAGTGAAAGATAACTAACCTGGCAGCTGGAGAGAGCTCGACAGGGCACTAGGAGCAGTTTCCCCACTTCTATTGCAGCCACTTAGTCCAGTGAAGATTTTGGTGAGAAATTGTGCCTGTCGTGGAGATGTAGTAGTCCAGATGTTTTGTGGTTTGCAGGCCACTTCATGCAGCTGTGTTAAAAAGCCCACTAATCCTAACAAAAAACTCTCCCAAGATTGAGAACTCAAGCCCAATCTGAAAGAGAAAAGAGTGTGAACCAAGCCTCCCTGGCTTTAAACTGGCTTTCTGGGTTGACTGTGCTTCTAAAAGTATGGGTGAAGGCTCAGTCTGAGAAAAGGGGCAAGTTAATTTTAAGAATCATCTTCTTTGATAAAAAATTGTCTATCCATTTAGGCTGTGTGATTGATAGACTTTCCCCTGAGGTTGGACAACAGTGCGTGACCCAGAAGAGCTTTGACATATTTATCTATTAGTTTAATATCAAGACCAGATGAGAGGTCTAAAATTAGGCTTTCATTTGTCCCTCTAGAAGTCAAAAGAATTAAATTAGGAGGGTGGCTGTCACGCAACTGAGAGCTTACCCAGCCAGCCCCTAACATTGTCTGCCACTGCCCTACGAGCATCAGGCAGACGAAGGGGCTGATAGAAATAGTTTTTGGTTCTGAACTTTTAAAGCAATATTCACAACTGGTTCACATGTGTGACATGCTTCTGTGTGGCAGTCTGTGCTCAAATAACCTTTTGTCTAGATTACTGCTAAAATAATACCATCCTCAAATTCTGCCTCGGCTGCCATTTTGTCTCGTGTGCAGTAGCATCTCCAGGCTGGTGTCTCAACCCTTATTTTCCTTTTCATTTCCCATTTCAAAGGTGGCTGCTGTCAAAAATCACAAATCCAAACCCAACCAAACGACCCCCCCCCTTCTCTGTTCAGCCCTCACTTCTGGTGTGTGCCCTGTGTACTTGCTTTAATTTTGACTTTTAGCCTGATTTTATTAGTTGTAAGTACACAGTTCAGACACTGAAACCAGTTTCATTCTTTTGTGTCGATTTGGGGTCTGGATCTTCTGGTTGTTTCTGATGGATAAAATTTAAATTCTGTTCTTTAGATTTTCCTCATATTTGCTTCCCACCCTTGTATTCAAAGGAACAGAGTTGATCTGGAACTACAAGCAAGTTGGCAGAAAAAAGCACTGCAATTACAACTTTGTGATACACATTTAAAAGTTGACTGCGCAGATTAACTAAAAAACCAAAAAGGTGTTCTGTTTGTTCTGTTTCCATTGTGGTGAAATAACAGTCCAGAAATAAAGCAATTGCCACTTCCATTTGGAAAGCTTAACTTAGCTCCTGGAGGTTTCCTGTTTTGGCTGTGACGCAGTCACTTGCAAAATGAATCAATAACTTTTGAAGCATTTTGGACCAGTCCAAGGATGGTTGGTCTATTTTAGCAGATGTGCTCAAAGTGTTCTCTCTTCTTACAGATTTTTTATCTCTGCTTTTTGTGCATGCTGCTGCTTGGGAGCCCTGTGACAGGGGGAGGATGAGGTCCGGGGACTCACCCTGCTCCTTCTGCGGGTGGGTGATGCTGTGCTCAGCATCTCACCCCACCTGGTGCCTGTAGCTGGTGAGGTGAAGCAGTAAGAGCATGTTGGCAAAGAGGAGATGAGGAAATTGACTTTTTTTTTTTTTCTTCAGGTTCATCTGCCCTGCTTTGTTTGATGTTTTTGTGATTATGTATACCACCACCCCTCACACCACCCTCCTGCATCAGCTCATCTTTCTGCCTTCTGCTGCTGGCCTGACTCAAGCATTTGAGTGCCGTTCCCCTCTGTGCTACTGTGGCCCACTGGGTCTTCACCTGAGCTCATTGAGCTTCTTCCTTCCAGACCATCCTTCCCTTCTTGCATTTAGACCTTGTCTGTCTGGCTGTTTGCTCCCTGCCTCCTTCGAAATTCTTCTTCAGATCCATCCCAGCTTTAGACACCTGTTCCTGTCAGCTCTAATACCCGTTTGAGGTTACCTGAGGTAAATGGGTGCTTGTATGGTGCAGGTCATGAGACCTGTTTCAGCCTCCTTGTTTCTGATGAGATCTCTTGTTCCTTAGGTGCCAGGTCTTTATAACCTAAAAGAGAGCCCAGCACAGATGCAGACTCCTGCTCTGCAGATGTCTGTGCATCTTTGGATTAGTTCTACCTTCATTTCCTAAACTGTCCTCTGTTCCTGGCCTCATACCTCTCTACCACACTGTTCAGAAAGCTTTTTTCAGAGTCCATCTTCACTTGAATCACTCCTCCTCCTGCTACTTGCTGCAACCTGTGCTCCCTCTTGCTAACAAACTCTTCTTTCCTTGTAACCTGCAGCTTCTCCATGAATCTGTGGCTCTTCTGTGCTGCAGCAAAGCAGTCAGGCCATTCATGCTGGAAATGGCTTGAGCTATAGGCAGGGCAGAGTGCATATTGAAGTGTGTATGACTTGGGCAGTGCTGCTGCTCCTGCTTCACATCAACACCCTTTAATGGGCAGGGGAGCAGATCTCCCTTTGCTTCAGTTTCTTGACAATTTTCTGAATCAGACCCACAGGTGCTTCTGAGCTGACTCAGCAGGTGTTGCCAGCTTTGGACATCGATGGGATTTGAGTCCTAACACCAAAGTTTCCATAGGAAGCTTTGAGACTTTGCTGAGCCTAACAAACTGTGTCCTTATTCCGAATAAGTATGTTTACTCCTTAAATCTCCTTGACTTCTGCTGGAGCTGTGGCTTATCAGCATGCCCCAAAGTAGGTCTTGATGTCTCAAATGGTGTATAAAAACTGACCAGGTGTTTTCACCTGGCTTGGAATCAATATTTCTAAGTCTTTTAAAACAGCCATGATTTTTGCTAAATGTGTATCTCAGAGCAAGGAGCAAGGCACGAAGCAGCTGGAGCTCAAGGCATTTGTGTCTGGAAAAAAAAGAGATTGACTCTGTCTGTGACCCCCATTTAATAAGTCAGCAGCATGGATGTTTCCCAGGGGCAAAATGACAGGATAGGCAGGAGACTGACAAAGGAAGAATGGATGTTCTTTGGGCAGCCCAGCTGGTTGCAGTCAGCAAACACCTCGTGTGCAGCTTTGCTGTGTGAGGACGTGGTGGGTCCATCCAGCACAGGCAGTAGAATGAAGTAGCCAAGATGCTGAAAGAACTTCTATAAAATACATCTCCCCAGCACAGTGGTCCTCATTATTTGAGTGAATCTCTGCTACCTATTCCTTATTCAGGCAAAACTTCCTGAGAGATTAGTGGGAATTTTGTCCAAGTGTGAGGTGCTAGAGGAAGTTCTGATTTGTTAAATCAGTTTCTTTAACGTAACAGAAAATTAGTTTCCTGCTCGGTTGCAGTCCAGGTCACATCCATATTAATCGGAGCAGGGAACCGGAAAGAAAAATCTCCAAAGGTATTTGATTCAGTATTGTGCCTGATTGTACTACTGTAACAGCATTTTACTGTGTCTGGCTGGTTCTTTTCAAATAACTGCTTTCAGTCAGCTCAGATTAAGAAATTTAACTTTCTGAAACTGATGCTTTGTCTTTCTGGTGCGCAGGTGATGCACTAAAATGATAAAAAAATGTAAAAATACAAAGGGTTGAAGAAAAGGATTGAAAAATGAGATACACTTTTACGGAAGTTATGCAATCAACAATTAAAACCGTTAGTTTTTTAAATGTAGTTTGGGAAGGTTTTGTTTTTTTGGGGTTTATTGGTTTTTAAGTTCTTTTGCTAATCCAAACCACTGGAATGACTGGGTCACTGGAGAAATATCATGGCAGTAATGGATAAAATGTAAGTCCTTAACTACACCTTTGATTTTTCTGAAATGAGAATTTCACTCAAGCAGCATTCACAAAAGCTGCCAATTAAGTACTTTGTGATTCAGAATGAAATTGCATACACAAGTTAAACTGTGGTCTTAATTCTTTCCAGCCAAGGGAATGTTTGCTCATAGTTATCACTCTTAGGCTAATGAATCCTGGTAGTGATGAAAAGTGATGAAATGCCTGTCAGGCAAGTTCCTCATTGCTACTTCTGTTTTCCCAGGAAAAGAGATCCGGTTCCTTCCCAAGTAATGGAAATTGCAGTACTTTTAACTGTTGAGTGATGTACAGTATTCAGGATTTTAAAAAAAGGCAAATAGAAAGCCAGCTGCTGTGTAAATGTAGGACAAAGGTAGCCCCTGATATCCTGTCCAGTTGAAGAAATCTGAAATTCAGAGCAAGTTTTCATTCTCTTAGCCACATAGTTCAAGATGATTACCTTGGCATAGCTCAGTGTTTGCAAACTTAATGTGCTGTGTGTTGGGCAGCCCCAAATGTACTGGCTATCTTAGAAAACCTTGCAAAATTTCTGGTGGAGGATAAGCATCATCTAAACCAGTGAGAAAGTTCATGGGGTGATGGAACTGGGTTTGCAGGTAAGAACAACATGCTTGTAATCACATCATCTTCCCTCACAGCTTCTTCCCTCTTCCCTCATGCTCTCACCAGTACGGTGCAAGGTCCTAGAATATCCAGGAGCAGCCATCAAACTGAGAAATATTCAGAGTTTCTCAATATTATAATGTAAAATAATGATGGGAAAAATGTAGAAAAATATGGAAATAAAATAAGAATTAACATTTGCTCACATGGGTAAGACAAATTAAAATTCTTGCTGGAAAATGGTATTTATGTCTGCTCATTTATTTTTTTTTCAGAAAAAATCACTAACGGTTTTATGATCCGTCTTCATTTTTAAAAAGTGATATATACAAAAATATAACTTCTAAATTTTTTTTCCTCAGATATGGAAAGAGATCAAGCCCAGATACATTGATCTCAGACCTCTTGTTGAGGGAAAGCACAGAAAACATTCCTAGACCCAGGTATGTATGATGAAGAGCTCATTTGGATTTTACAGTTTCATTTGTTATCAATAAATATGTTTCATAGGGAGAAAACATTCCACCAACATCTGGTTAATCATGTCCTTAAAACAAAAAATCTTTAATTCCTTTTTTTCTTTTTTTTTTTTCTTTTTTTTTTTTTTTTTTTTTAAAGAACNTTTAAAGAGATAGCACCATCTATGAATGCAAGAAGTGCCTTACCAGGTATGATATAGTCCAAACTCTTCATTTCCTGATTTTGGGAGCAGGCCATACCTTTGATGTTGTATATCCCAGCAGTATTCAGAGGAAGGGAGGCACCCCCACGGCACTTGCCCCCTTCTGGGCATTTTTTACATAGAATTGTATGCTGATGTCTGATGATGATTCCGTACTTATTAGGGCTCTAAAATGGCATATTGCTATTCATTTGCCCCTCACACAGGTTTAAATTTTTCCTCTAAAGATGTATAAGTGGTAAATATGCGCCTACATTAACTCATACACAAATGCACAGCGGTGACTTGTCTTTAAAATACAGTATTTCACATCGGTTTTGTACCTAATATTTTACAAAGGGAAAAAAGGCCTTTGTATTTCGTTTGCCCCTGGCTAAAGCAACAGTGGCGTTTCAAACAACACTGGGGTTTCAAATGCACAAAATGTATTTATCTAGTTAGGTAATGACACTTTAGCCATAATGTAAGATACTGTAGTAGTGACTGCAATTTACACAGCTGAAAATTAAGTATGTTGAAAAGGTAAGATGCAGGGGGAGTTTTGGTTCATGAAGGAAAAGACTGGTTTTACTCACAATCCAGCATGAATGAGCTCAGTTTAAGCCTTTACTGCTTGTCTGAAGTTTGCTGACAATACTTCTGCTGCAGAAATAAATGTTTTATGCAGTCTTCTCAGGAGTCTACAAGCAAGTCCTCTGCAAAGGCTCAACTGGACTAGTTGAGTACTTAAACATAGCCTGTAGCACTGAATGTAGGGCATGATCATGACACTGAAATGTGACCCAAAATTCCTACTGCCATCCAGGGAGGTTGGATGCCCTTGAGACCCGCAGTTCTGCGCGTGGGGAGAGCGCTGTCTGATGGTTTGATGACTAACCACAGCTGTGGGGGTGCAATTTTCTCTGCAGATGCTTATCTGAAAAACTGCATGGAGTGCAGTGAAATGTATTAGACTATTTTGTGTTTGGTAATGACAAGGGAGAGCCCTCACATAATGAGAAATTTCCACTGTCTTGAATTTGAGGCAACACACAGGGTAGTTAGCACTCATACTCTCTAATATATCTCTCTAATAGTCAAATACTCTCTGTAATTTTCACCCCTTCGTCACAAAACTTTATGATTATTATTATTGTTTCAATAATGCTATTTATAACACACCAGGGAGCAAAAATTCATGAGCAAAATAACCAGCTAGTCTGCAGTTAAGATCAAGAATTGATGAGAAGCAGATTTTTATTTCATACCCCCTGTAACAGCACTTTAAACTGAGTATGGTATTTTTCACTCATCGCTGACAGTTATGGGAGTTCTGAGAACAACGATGCCTAGTTTCCTATGGATATGTTTTCTAGGATAAAAATCTGTATGGATTCTGAAGCCCACTCCAACTTTTTCCTCCTTGTGAGGACACAATTAAATTTTCTTTCCAGTCCTGTATTTCATGGCACACTGGGAGCTAAATGTCTCTAAAATTGGTGTACCTCTCCCTGACTTGGTTGAAATTGTCCAAAGAGTGTGAAAGCTGGGGCGGGGGGGAGGAAGTTAGGAGAGGCTCATGCCCCAAAGGATGTTGTAGGCTGGGTGTATGTCGGACCATATGAGAAAAGTTTAGAGAGATTCTTTTAGAAACTAATTGCAAAATAGGAAGTTAAAGATTAAAAAAAAAGGAAATGCCTTGACCTGAGTACAAGTAAGTTCTTATGACAGAAATGCTTGATATTGCCTGTTTCTGATTTTGTCTGTCTTGTGGAGGGAGTGATAAGAAAATGTTTAATACTCATAATAGGATAATAGGAGTGTATCATAATAGGAGTAATAGGATTTATATCTCCCAGTGCTGCCTCTTTAAATTAAAGATTAAAGCTTAAATTTAAAACTTAGATGTCTAGTACGGTGTTCTTGTCTAGGTTGCCTCTGTAGTCGATCAGAGGGATGAGTAACTCCAGAATGAGCTTTCCTTCCCAAAATGGGCAGGGTCTCAGTTGTCCTCTAAGGTGTCTGTGCCTCTCCAGTGACCACAGAGGCAGATAAGATATTTAATCGAGATTTGATGTACTACTTTTAGATGGGAAAAATTATGACAAATGCATTTCTCCTGATCTTTTTTCATGTTCTCCTACTTGTTGCCTTTCCTCCTGTGTAGACGAAACATCTGCTTTGCAAGCAGAGGATCTCTGGATAAAATCCTGCCTTCAGCACCCCTTTCATTGCATTTCAAACATTTTATATTGAGCAGTGGAATACCAATCCATTTTAGGATGGTGGCTTTGAACTTGAGCTTTGTTTGAAGGTGCTTACAGCATGATGTGATTTTGTTTGGCTCAGTGAGTTTCCTTTGGAAGTTGTTTACTCCTGAGTTCAAGTGAAAAATAAATCATTAAGAAATTTTTGCTTAAGCATATCATAGTTTTCTAGCTTAATTTCAGTAAGTGCTATTTAATGGTGCAAGGCAGCTTTGTAGCCAGTCTCAACCATGTAAAATGTGGCACCAGGACAGCAGGATGTACAGGTGAGTTCTGGTACCAAAGCACAGATTTTTGGCCATTCATAATGCATCTGTTTTTGTGTGAGTCACATGTACAACCTTCAACTACAAATATGCTTATACATTTCCAATTGCTGCTATTAATGAATGTTTTAGGCAGTTTGAACTTTGAATTTTTTCAGAGGGGGCTTTAATATGTGCTTAATATGGTTTTTTAAAATTTTAATGTTTTTTTTTAAATTCATAATGTGTTGCAGGTTTGAAGACCCTTCGATGTGGTGATGGGATTTTCAGCACACCTTCAAAACTTTTCCTAGTTTTCAGTTCATACTCCACACCTCTGAAGCAAATCATCTTATCATCCCCAGTGCATGCAGCCATTGTACCGAATTCTGTAGAGTTTCTCTCCTTCATCATATTTGTATATACCTTTATTTAAATAAATTATTTGTGCATTCCAAAATATAACACACTAAATGAAAACAAACAACTATGTCATTGGTGTAACAAAGCATTGTTTTAAACTATTAAAACTGAATTATAACTTCCCTGTAGTGTGAAGTGGTGTGGGCAACAATGGTGTCGCAGTTATTACAGTAATTACTGTGCAAAGTAAGATAAAGACATCATTTATTGTGGCCTCAGCTCAAAACTGTGTAGAATAATTTATCACAGATTGCATAACTTAGGGAAACAGTGTTCTGAGAGGCAATTTTTCAGAATGGCCATCCTAAAAACTTTAGGGCTTACATTGATAAGTGTAATAAAATTAATGGCAGTTTTGAAATGCAAAGGAATAAGTCACTAATTCTGCTAACTCCTCGAAACTGTTTTGATGCTTGGCTGTAAGCCTGAGCCAGTAATTTTAAATGAAACACATGCAACATCTTTGTTTTGGCAATATGCAAAATAGCAGAAAATAACATCTAAAGTAACTCATAAACCAAGACAAGACTGCAATTACTTGTGCCAGAAAAGAGACATCTACCATTGCCTAAGGCCTTGTAAAGGAGCACAGTCATAAATCCAAACCATGGGCTACTTGCTCTCTGAGCCTCTCTCATTTGGAGCTATTAATGATTTCTGTTTGTACCATAAGGAAAACCACAGAACAGGGACGAGGCAAACTATTTCCAGGTCTACATTTTCTTATTTTTGGATTTTATAAGTTTACTCACTAGCCTAATGGGGGTCTTAGACACACTTGAAGTTTTTACTCAAAGTGCTGTTAGGAACTTTATGAATGAGAGATGGACTTCCGAGTTGCTTTAGATGGTGTGATTTGTTATTTCTTGTTTTCTGCATAGGCAGGAAGGATAAGTTTGGCTCACAGTCTTCATCCCATAGTCAGAAGGTCACAAGACCTCTAGCTACAAGGTCTTTTAAAGATTTATTAAGCAATAAAACACTGCCAACAAGGATATTTATGTTTCTAACCCAATGCCCAAATATTTCATCTTATGAGCTTATGTCACAGTGTGGGCTTTCTTAGCCCATCAGAAAGTTACACATAGCCTGTGATGCTGCACTCTAAAACTCCTTATTACCTTTATAACTACTTCTGTTTTTTCTATATCTTAAACTCTAAACTTTCCTCTACTTAGCTTAACATGTCTCTACTTTGACTACACATCCACATTCTCTCTTCTAGCATTCAAGTTTGCAAGCCTTTTCCAAGGTCTCCGATGAAATCTTGTCATTAATTCTAAACTAATTCAGGCCCAATGTTCTGAGAGCATTTTGGATTCCAACAAGTACTACAAGAATGGCAGCACCTTCCCCTTGTTCGTGAGTGGTTCTGGTTCACAGATTGGTATCTTGCTGTATGCTCAGGCCTCAGACTGTGCATGACACAAATGCTGCTCTCTGGCTCATGATGCACCCCTTCTTTAGACACTGTGACTAAATGATGCATAATGAAGCACATAAAGAAGTTTTACAGTGGAAAAGAATCAGCGTGAAGGTTTAATTTATTTAGATGTCCTTCCCACTTCTCAAATGCTTCCACGTGGCTGTTTCTCCCTGGAGAGATGCATCAGTGCAACCACGTTCCAGGTTTCTATAAATGCGTTTGCAAAACGTTACCAGCTTACCAGGACTGGTCAGCTTTTGTGGTCACACTGTCTTCAGCAAAGCACAACATAGTTTTCCTTTTCATAGAACACTTGGGTGACACTGGAATCAGCAAACTTAGCTTTTAGCAGCAACATGTTAACTTACAGACTTGGTGATGGTTCTGTAGTGCTACATGTGGGATTGTGATGATTAAATGCAAACTCGAGTCACAAAAATTACTGGGGCCCCTGGGGTGTATTAGTTTGAAAACAAACCAGTGGGAAATTCCAAGTCAGAACTACAACTGAATAGGAAAATGAAGATAAAGGCAATAGTACAGAAACACTGACTTAAACTGACAGAGCCAGAATACGACCTGACACCCTGTGATGGTAGCAGTCTGATTAAATGGCGGCTACAGTCACTTCGGGGTGATGGACGTGCTTTTGTCAAAGCAGTGATCCTACAGAACGATCTGATCTTTCTCTGGAGGTCCAGTGGTGGATATTGAGCTCTTGTCCTCTGGGAATCCAGTGGTAGTGCTTTCATGGTGTTCCAAGCCTCAGAGTATATCCAGGGAGGAATGCTTGGTTCCTCCCTGGGGCGGGGCATGTCACAGTGGGATGATGTAATTCTGTGAGTCACACAGGGAGACCTTGATGGTGTTGGAACCCAGGGGGTTCCTGTGGCATCTCAGAATGATCCAAACCCTGGTCAGGAGGCTTTTCAGCCTTGCCAGAGGTGTCAGAGAACCTGGATTGATACTGAGAATGCCTGTGGCTTTGATTTTAATCCATGAGACAAATTACTAATTTATGAGAAGAATTGCAAGTCACCAGAGTTTAAAGAGTAGAATAGCAGTAATTATAGATGAAAAGGGAAAGATTTGGACCCATGTCCAGGGGGGTTTGAGATTCTGGACAGGGGGGTCTGGGAGTCAAGATGGAGAATTCTTACACGTGGCATGTTATCTCTTCTTCTTCTTCCTAACCTCCATCTTCTTGGTGATGTTGGCACTTTTGGATTGGTTTGTCAGAGAGCTGGACAATGTAATGTAAGGGTCACGGATTGGAAATTAATGGTAAACATTGGATATGTAGTTGATAGTATAAAAGAATAGAGCTGACCCGGGGTGGGCACAGTGTGCCTCAATCTCCCTTGCACGACACAGTGTGCAGGACAGTGTGTGCAGACAGTGTGCACAGTGTGTGCAGACAGTGTGCCTCAATCGCCCTTGCAGGGCAGACAGTGTGCAGGGCACAGTGTGTCTCTGAAAGTTTTGCTGTGTCGACCTCTGCAGGGCAGAGAAATCTACTTTTGATAAGGAACTAATAAACTGCCTTGAGAACACAAACTAAGGACTCCAGAGTGCTTCTTCGGCTCAGACAGCTGATGAGAAAAGGACTTTTTGTTCACTGCTGGAGAACCTGGGACAGGGAAGTCTCTGGCAGATGGGCCCAGTAGCAGAGATAGCCCTGGGAGGGAGGTATCAGGGACGAGTCACAGAACAGATAAAGAACACTGCCCCACCTGCTTTAACAGCTTATGAAGATGGACCCAGAATTCATACTTTGGTTACACCTTTTCATTGTAACCCAAGACACCAAGGGTGAGCCATTGCCACCTGGGGGAGTAAGCAATAATGTTCAGGACTTCAGGATGGCCACCAGTTGCTGGAGTGAGCAGGTGTTCTTCAGCCTCAGGCCAGGACCTGCTGCAGCAGATTACACAGAGTACTCTGCTTTGAGTAATTATTAAAATGAAAATTGAAAGTTATTGAGGTATATGATACACAATGTCTTTAATTCCTGCTAATTTTTTGTGTATCTCTATACATACCAATGACCAAGTAAATTGCAGTATCAGTAATGATAAAAATGATAAACTGATCTTATATTGCTTGTACTGTATTTTCAAATGTACCTTAGGGGAGAAAAAGATAGTTAAAGAATTAGCGCATGCTAAACACTTGTGCTGAGTTGTTCCACTCAATTACCTGAGTTTTCCTGAACTTTGAGAACACTCCTCTGTACAGAAAAGCTATTACCTCATGAGCTCTCAAAGACAGAAGCAAGGCAAAGCACTCACACAATATTTATTTATCCACTCTGTGATACTATTTTCTTTCTAAACTCTTCCTCTGTTCTCTGGGGTAGACACACCATTGCCACTGAATTCTGGTGTGCTTAGTTCTTAGCTTCCTTGTGTACTTCATATACCACTCTTGACAGACCAGTACGCTGAAAATATTGCATCAGCTCTCCAAATCAGAGGATAGACTTAAAAAATGAGCTGTGAAATGAAAATAAATAAAAGTTTTTTTTGGCGTGACTTCTGCATTTTGACTTCAGGGTTAAGCTTTTCATCTTTTTCTCTCTAACTGTGAGAAACAGTGCCTTGTTTCTAAAACAAAGGCTGAAATTTATGTTACAAGCTGAGGAAGTGCCAGGAAAAACAAGATCTAATAACCATAAAAGTTATTATCCTTTATTTATTGTGGGTTTGAAATCATGAGAAATGTACTTAAACAGGTGTCAAACATTTAAAAGACTGTCCACCTTTACCTTTGGCAATTTCTATAAAATACATCACAGTTATGCCCAGCTTGGATTTAACCAAAGAGGAGATCTAGATGATCCCACCTATCTTCTCTTCCAGGACAGGAAATTCTCTGTATCTTCTTCTTTCTCCATCCCCACAAACCCAGCCCCCTGCAATGCTTTCAGCCCTGAAATTCTCTGTGCCAAAACACCCTCCATCATGGCATTCCAGTGTGGGCAGTGCTGCCCAAACCTGGCATTGTGTTGGAGTGAGGTGGGGTTTACCTGGTAGCTGGCAAATAAATACCAAGTTTCAGGTGCAACATCGTGTGTTTTCCATAGTGGTTTGTGTCAGCTTCTTGTGCTCTGCTGGCCCCTCACCTTGGTGCTTAGGGTGAGGTGCCCAGGAGCACCTGGCACACGTGGGAGGGGTATTTTTAAGCTGAACTGACCTTTGCTCTGTATTTCCCATGGGAATACATGTCTTGCCTGGACACATGACCCTCAGGGGTGCCTGTGTAAATCCAACACTGGACCTTTATTCCCACTGCCATCCTTGTGTTATCACCTGATCACCAACAGCCACTAAAAGCCAACAAACATAAAAAAAAATAAATTCAGAATCAATCACAAAATCATGGAGTACCCAGTTAGAAGGGATTTTCAAGGATCACCCGATCAAACCTTTCTTGGTAAAAGCATGGTATAGACAAGATGGTCCAGCAGCCTGTCCAGCTGAATCCCATAAATGTCCAACATTTGGGAATCCCCCACTTCCTTGTGGGGATTCCTCTTGTAAAAAATGAGTGGCTGATTGTTATTGTGAAAATTTCTCCTCTTGTGTCCAATCAAGATCTCCCCAAGAGTAACCTGTACCTATTATCCCTTGTAAAAGGGAATCTCTCTCATTTAGTAGCCACGCTTTAAATACTGGAGCATGGTGATAAGGTCCTCCAAAGCTGCCTTTTCTCAAGGCTGAACAAACCCTTTTGTCTCAGCCTTTCCTCCTATGTGAGGCTTCCCAGTCCTTTGATCATCTTTGTGGCCCTTCTCTGGACCTCTCCAGCCTGCCCACATCTTTTCTTGTACAGCAGGGACCAGAACTGAACACGGTATTCCAGGTGTGACAAGCACTGAGCTCAGTAAAGAAAACAAAAATTTCCAGATGGATTTCAGTGAAGGTAGAAAACTAAATGCAAACAAAATCTAATATAAAATGCAATAATGAAAAAAAAAATTACTCTTGCTTTGTTTTGGTGGGTTAGTACCCTGAGTAAGGAAGTGATACTGAGTGGAAATCGCCTAACTAATGCAGTAATTCATAAGAGGTCAGTGTATTTTATTTATCTGGCTGTATTGTTATCAGTCCTTTTATTTAATCTGTATTACAGCAGCACCTGGACACTCCAGATATGGGGTTCAGTGTGCTCCGGTCTGTCAGACCATAATAAAAAAAATAAATCTAGACTACAGAGATATTCTAACCACGTGCAAAGAGAGAAAGTGGGAGGAAACTCGGGCTCATAAATAAAATTGTGAGTAAGTTAAAGTGGTCCTACTGCACCTGCAGCCTTGCCCTTGGATTACAGCAATTAAGAATGTGCTATAAAACAAGTAGTGCAACATTATCTTGTTTCCAGTTAATACGTGTGTTCGCTAAGCTCTCCCTTATCTAAGTTATTTGCTTTTCTCCAATGCCCCAGTCTTTTCTAGGCCCAGAGACCTTCCAAGCTATATTCCGCTACAAGCATCTCCCACCTGCCTGCAATGAACACCAGGCTCAGAAGATCTCAGACTTCTTTCTTTATGTCATTTTCCTGTGCATTCAATAGAAGGTCCTGGGCTGTGGGCAGCAAAGGCCCTGCAACTGTGAGTCTCAAGGTGCCCAAGCTCTGTGGAAATATGTCTGGAGTCATTCCACATCTGAAGAAGCAGAATTGATGGGAGGAGGAGAGCTATGAGGCGCCCTTGCAGGCAGCTGATGGTGACTAAAGCTGAATGCAGCTGTAACAAACTTCCCACAGTAACTTTCACAGTAAGCTGTAAAATCGGAGTGAGGAGCCATGAGGTGCCCTTGCAGATAGAGTTGATGGTGACTAATACTGAATATAGCTATAAAAGCCTTCCCACAGCAACTTTCCTGGTAAGATGTAAATTGGCAGCCTCTTCCAGAGGTACAAGAGTGTGAAATGCTCTTTGTCAAATAAATATGTTTGTATCAATTAAGAAAGAGGGTTTACCCACTGTGTGCTAAATAGGTGACCAGCTCTTTAATAGATCTTTCTTACTTGTTTTTTCACGAGTTTTTATGTTCTACTTTCATAGAATTGTAGAGGGAAAGAACCTTAAAAATCACCAATCCAACCCTCTCACCATAGGGAGGGGCACCTTCCACTAAACCATGCTGCTCAGAACCCCATTCAGCCTGGCCTTGAATGCTGACAGGAATGGGGCTTCCAAAACTTCTCTGGACAATCTGTTCCAGTCTCTCACCACCCTCACAGCGGTGAATTTCTTCCCATTTTCAAGCTTCTTTTCTTTGAAAAGCATCTTTTTATGTTCTGTTCTTGCTTTACTTTCTTTTACATGGAAGAAAAGGATTGCAATTTGATGTTATTTTGCATTTATGATGCAGACTATTCTGCCAGGGGTGATTTTCTTGACTATACCCATTCATTCACTCTGCCATGTTTCTGATGATTACTCTGGTTCAGCTATCACCCCCAGTGAAGTCAGCTGAAAATACTGTCTTTCCACACACCTTTTCCCAAATCCTGTTCCATCAGTAGTGGCAAACATTTATATTTTTAAACAATTGCTCCAGTACTTGTTCAGTTGCATTATAAGCCTTGAAAGTGGATTCTAATTAAGTCACCTGAACCAGGAAACAATTTTATCAATTGAATATTAATAGATCAGAGGTTCGAACACATTTTGTTATGGTCAGCTTTTTCTAAGGAGAAAGAGTTAAAGTTAAATAATCAGATCAATCAGAAATGTTGACTTGCTTTTAATACATTCACATTTGAAACGTTTAAACTTTGACATCATTTGTTTTCTTCAGCAGTCATTTGTTTCAAGTCGGCAATCAGAAAATTATTGACTTTTGACGTGAAGCTTTGTGTTGCTACACCAGGGCCTTAACTTAAATCTGCCTTTAAAAGATGAAATGCATTTAGAGCTGCTTAAAACCACATCTTAAATTGGCTGCCTTATCTGTCTTAGCCAGCAGTACATTTTCCATTTCTCCACGGGCAAACTGACGGTGGTACCCAGGCCCACCGCAGCTCGGCACACGTCAGAGTGTCTGTGCTTCAGTGCTCATCGTGACTGTCACAATAGCCTGAGAGGATTAAAATATATTTCCTGTACTGTGAGTCAGACCTGGGTATTAATAATAAGCTCCATTTAAGTGGAAAGAAATAATTTTTCATTTCATATATCAGGTCTGATTTACCATCTTCTTTTAAAAAAAACCAACCAGCCCAACCCTCCTGAAAATCACCTGCAACAAAAAAAAAAAAAGGTTCAGCTGAATGTTTTTCAAGGAAATGGGCTGAGACAATGTGCTGCCATATTTAAATTTTCTTAGGCATGTTTCTTTCCCTAACTCCAAACACTCAGTTGATATCACCATGTTATCCTCCTCTCTCCTTAGACTGCTAGCACTCTTTTTGTCCTTGATATCATTTCACAGAGAACCTACCCCAAACTTCAAAGCTTTCAAAGGGACATTGGCTGTCCCTAGGCCAAGTTGTACAGAGAAATGTCTGCTACCCTGCAGCACAACAACCAAATGTGCAAAATTACAAGCTCTTCCTCTTCAAGTGGAAGACCTGAGGGTCCACAGGTATATTTCTACTTTAAAATGTAGTTAAGTTACCGTAGATTTATGTTTCTCATTTCTTCACCAGCTGGAGAGCTATTATCCAAGCAACTCTGGCTTACAGGCATTGACTGCATTTATCCAGCACTCTGCCCTCTCTGTTCATTGTCACACACCTGCCAACAAAGAAAGCAGTTTTCATATGGAAAAATATGTATTTCTGTTTGGCTTCTTTACCTCTTTTGAAGTTACTCAGGAGTAAGGGGGGATTGGTTTTGCCAGCCTCAGGTTTCTGTGCTGAAGCCCTGTTATTTTAAACTCAAAATACCTTAATCTACATACAGTGCAATAGGGTAAGTTTCTGCCTGGTATTATAACCCCCCTTCCAAGTTGTACCTCTTCTTTGAGAGCTCTGCTCAGACATCTCTGTCAAAGTTGCAGTGTTATGACAATTGCCATTAGGTTATCTAATCATATAATGTGAGGAAAAGCAAAATCCTATACAAAATTGTCATTGGAAATATCAGAAATGAATTAGTTGACATTGAATGAAACAAAATTGAAATTTATTTTTTTAAATAGTTGTAGAAGATTTTAACATGAATTCATTGTGTGAATGGAGATCTGTGTGGTATATCAAGCAGCAATTAGGAACTCGTGTTTTCCTCTTTTCACTAGGGTGAGAAGTGACTCGTAAGGTGAGTGCTGGGTTCTGAGGGTTGCCAGACTTAGCAGAGAATCAGCTCACTGTTGGACTGGATCAGTGTAAGGTGAGAGCCTTACTGTTTTAGCAAGATTTTGGCTCAGTCTCCCTGTGGGAATTGCTCATTTCAGGCAGCTGGCACAGCAAAGGTACAGGGGTGACTTTAATTAATGCAGATTGCTAGCAACTCTTTGAAATTCAGAGTGAAGTTGTGTTAGGGGCCAGCAAAGGTGCTCTGAGCTTTAATACAACACTTGGCCCATCTCTGCCAGCAGCTGTGGAAACCTCATGAGCAGAACCCCACTGGAGATCAGAAGCAGGTAAAAAATCATTCTAGGAAACGGTTATGTCCTGTGATTTTTGGGGAGCACACATCTTCTGTTCTGTGTAAACTCAAAGGGGGAATATTTCATTGAAAGAGAGTCAGCAATTACCAAAGATGAAATGAGACTAAATGTGAACTTGGGTTTCATCCTCAGGCCTCAAATCACTGGCAGGGACAGCAACAGGTATCAGCCCCCTTCCCTGCCCTTTTTTCCCTCCTTCTTCATCCTTCCCTGAACTTTGATTGGGGCACCAGTGCCCAGGTAACACCTTCATCTATGTTCATGTGGATTTATGAAAATCATGGGAACAGAAGAACATTGCCAGTTAATTAGTGATTCATTTTCCTTTCTCAGAGGGATATTTCCAGCTGCATGTAAAGGAAACAGAAACATGCCTAGATGCTCAGGTAGGAGAGGCTTGCAAAAAGACCTGGCCTGCTGCTTGCTAAAAATACCTTGAGTTTTAATCTACATAGTGAATGAGGAAAGAGGGAAAAGGGAGGTGATTAATCATTTTTGGGTGCTGAGTTGGAAGACAGACATTTCAATTCTGCTTTCTCCCTTTCCTGTGTATGGGTTTGCTCAGCTGTAAAGAAAGGACCTCAGACGTTTTTCTTTCTGAAATCCATGCTAGCACATAAAGCAAAACTGCACACAGCTTTCACCTCACCAGAATGGTTCAGCTGGCCAAGCCCAGGCATTCAGCATCCAAACTGGGACTGCTGCTGAATCCCCGTGGTTTGTCAGTAATAGTAATACCAACTGCTCATGTCTTGTTCAACTGTTCTCACATCTTGGGTCCCTGGATTTTTTTGACCTATCCTCACCCACAGCACAGAAGTAAACATCACTAGAAAAGCTGTACTGGAAAGCACCACAGCATCCCAGATAATCAGTAGGTGTCCTGTGAAAAGAGCATTTCTTTCTTCTGTGGATCCTTATGCCTGGGCTGTGTGCTAAGAAGATGTCATGCAAAAAAAGGAGGTTTTTGTTGTTGGTTTGTTATGTTACTGTTTGCTTACTAAAATAATTTTGAACAAAAAAATAAAGAATGAAACCTGAGTGGAATCTTTCACTGAATAGACTAGAGGAAAATATATTGGCACATGTCAGGCTTTTAATGCCTTTTTCTTAATCCATCCAGCATAGACTGCTATTAAAGACATAGAACTAAATTCAGCTGACCATGTGTAAGTGTAATTGTGACAATATCTCTGTCTAGGTAAGCAGTTTCATTAATACTGTACATTCTGTGTATAAAAAATCTGCTTTCTTTCCATCTCTGCTATAACCGCTGGTTTAAAAGGTACAGCTCAGGAGAAGAATATAAAACTGACCTCTCTCCAGGTTATAATATAAATGGCACAGGGAATATTTTCATGATGAAGAGATGCTTCCGGAAAGACAGATATAATGGCATATAAAAGCTGCTTTATAATAACTTTATATGCCCTCAAATATTCAGCATTCTGCTGGACTGTAATGGGTGTGAAACTGCACAGCATGCTGTGGAGATGCTCTTTGCAATCTAAAGGTTTCAAGAACAGGATACCTGAGACTTGTATTTAAAAAGCTCCTCCTGACATGTAGTGGATTTAGGTTTTCTTGGGAAGAACCTCTTAGGACTCCCAGTCTTAGAAATGATGGACTTGAATTTCACTTACACATTGATGTTTTCTTCTTTTCCACTTTTACTATGGCAGCTGAACACACTTCTGCTTTGACCAAAGGCTGGCCCTGCTCTACTCAGTGCCCCAAAACTGCTCCTTGCTCAGTGGAGGAAAGAGCTCCTCTGCCCTGTGGGGTCCTGAGCACCAATGGAAGTATGAGGGGCACAGGCAGAGGAGAGTGTGTATGAAAAAGGATGGAAATTTCTGTTTCGCTCCTCAGTTCCTGGTTAGCCTGGTTCTCCAGGAGCTGCAGAAGAAGGGGGATTTCAGAGGAGCATGGTGATGAGTAATGGTCCTCAGGGGCCGTCACTGTTCAACAGCTTTGCCAGCAACAGGGACAGTGAATTGGAGTGCACCTTCAGCAAGTTTGACAATGACACCGAGCTGTGTGGTGCAGTTGATACCTTAATATATTAGCTTTTATATTTTTCAGATTCTGCGTTCTTTCAGTGTGTAGTTCTGGGCTTTATATTAGGTGTTGGAAAGCTCTCTTCACAGAGCAGGTAGACAAAGCAATTCCTTTTCTAGCTTGGGACCAAGGACAACAACAACAGGTTGTCCAGAGAAGCTGTGGAGTATTCAAGGCTGGGCTGGAGGGGGCTTGGAGCTACCTGATCCAATGGAAGGTATCCCGGCCCCTGGCAGGGGGAGTTGGAAGAAGATGACCTTCAAAGTCCCTTTCAACCCAAAACATTCTATGATCCTATTAAACAAGGAGACAGTGTGACATTTCCTGGAGTGGGAATTGCTTGAAAATAGACCACAGTCCTGCGGCTTGCTTGCCAGGGAACTGTCAAAGTCAATATGGCTCCCAGCCCAGCAGTGAAATGGTGAAAGGCAGCCTAGCAGGGAGCCAAAAGTAAATTTTACACAGCTTCAGGGTAGGTACAATAGATGCAGCCCATCAGTGCCAGTTCAGCTGGCACAGCACCACCAGTCACTGCTGCCCTGGGCCACCCCAGGTGATTCTCAAGGCGAAACACTCTCCCCCTTTCTGGGTACATGGTGGTGTATTTATTGCCACTGAGATAATTAGATCTAACAGTTTCTATGCCTGCATGAAGTAGAATTTTTGCAACCTCCCTATTACTTGCTGTCTGCCTGCAAAAAAACAGCCAGTTCACAAACCTGAAGAGTTTTGGTGGTGATCTTACCGTAAGTGATGTTAACAGGATCTGGGTGCTGCACCTCACGGGCCAGGGAGTGGATTGGCAGATTTACCCACTTGCTCCCCAATGAAGAGAATGTGATCAGACGTTTTTTCTGTATTGTTTAGAGAAAAGCTCAAAGGGAAGTACTTGGAGAGTGCAATGACCTATTAAGGCGCCTGATTTGTGGCTGCATCTGTTTCCTTTGTGCAAGCACTGGCAGGACTGGTGATTCATGGGCGGGAAAAGAGCACTCTTGCATTTGGTTTGCTGCAAGCTGCTCTCTTGTACCTTCCTCACTCCCCGTGGCGTGGGCAGCTTTGGGGCACTCAGCCAGAGCATCCGAGTGCTGCAGGAGAGGCAGGGTCTTCCTTCGGCTTTGGAAGAGCTGGTTTGAGGCTGCAAAATACCCATCAGAGCAAAAAAAAGCAGTGAGATGTCGTGTTCCTACTGATCAGGTTAAACCAAGATGCCAGAAACACGAATGTTTAAGGAATATCAAGCAAGCTTCTGTGTTTTTAGACAGGAGTTTGGAAATCTACTTCCAAAAAGGCATGGAGGGCACCAGCCTGTGCATCCTGAGCATCACTACTTGTGCACAGCTCCCACAGAGAAGAAAGTGGGATGAGGGTGGAAGGCATTGGTGAACCTGAGGCAGAACTTGGCTCTGAGGTTGGCACAGTACCAGACTGATACTTGCACACCTCTGGTATGTTTTTAATGCAAAACAGTGAACATCATGTACTAAGCACTGTCATCTGGAAATGCTTGCAAATCACGGGGCTGTACACTCCCATACTGAAGGGCAGAGGATGCAGGTGACTTGCAAGGACATTGATAGGATGGCAATCTTTAGATAATTTCTGGAACAAAACCTAAAAACTGCCAAAGTACTTCAGGCAAATTATAACACCCACCTTACGTTTTAATGCCACCTTAAGCTGTATTCTGCATCAGTCAGCTGTGGGAGGAGATGACATAAACAGACAATTAATGTTTCTTTTCACTTGCAAGTTAAGATTGAAAAATGTGGTCACTGAGCTGTCTTTTTCTGACATTTTCTTAAGAGCTCTACACTTTACAGAGAAGTTTCTGTCAGTCCCAGTGCTACAGCTGTGCCATAAGCAAAGTGGGGAGCACCTCCACTGCACGGGGTGGACCATCAGCATCCACGAGCACCGTATGTATTTCCACTGACTGCAAAACTGCCTTCTTGTTGTCTGGGGCCCTGTTTTGCCAGGTGTATGGGATAAGTGTTTCAGAGCTGGATGGCGACAGAAGACCTGTTTAGCACCTGGAAGCTGTGATGGCTGCTGGTTGCACCACTTGAACACATCCTGTGGATCTGTTTAAGCTGTGTTTGTACTTGAAGTATTCTGCAAGTAGAAATAATAATGTGTGATGGAATACCTGAGTGTGCAAGGTTTTCTGGAACAAGCCCCACCTTTCCCCTGGTGCCCATCATGGCACAGAAGCTACCTGGGAACACTGGGGTTGTCTACTACTCACCAGTGTGTGCCAGGCAGCTAGCAGTGAATTACACCAGTGATTTCAGTTCTTTGAGCAGAATTCTTTAAAAGAGTTCTGGGTTCCACAGGTGTAATCTGCACTGTCAGCAGTGACTCTGTGGGTACTGACAAGCTGAGCTCAAGATATGCTGCCTTACAGGTGGGTGGTGGGAAAAAAAGATCTGTCTTTTATAAATACATTTGGATAATTGCAGTTACCCAAATCACCCTCACGTCCTTTCCCACTCCCTCCTGAAGATGAGAGTGTTAACAAAGAAAGTCTGCTATTTTATCGTTATTGGGATAACCAGATTCCTGACTTCTCAATCATAATTCAGATTTTTTTTTCTAAATGTCATCCATTGAGTGTGATTGACTTTCTGTCAGATTTTTATTAGATAATTGGCACAGCACTTCTCCTGTCAGCGAGCCACTGTGGGGAAAATGGTGCAAAGGAGGGAAAAAATAAGAAGATGGAAGAAACAAATAGGAAGAAAACTGAATTATCAAACAAAAAGGGATTTTTTTTAATATAAAAGAATGTGAATCACAGCCCAGCGTTGGCTGTTCAGCTCAGTTTCACTCAGTTAAACAGGTCTCCATGTGTGATTTGGGTCTGATTTAGTTACCCTACTGCAGTCTCCCCTGTAGACAGTCTCCTTTTTATTTAAAACACTCTTATTTCCCATCTGACCTAACCCTAAATCAGCACGTTTTCAATCAAATCTATCCACGAATCACTAATTCTATCTCCTGAAATCTGGGTGTGTGCTGATAGCACAGTCAAGAAACCCCGTGTCTCTACAGACCAGGCTCCCCAGCATCCTGGGCAGAACCGGGCCAAGCTGCTTCCCACAGTTTGTGCTGTTGGAGCTGAATCTCGTGGCGAGGGAGGGACAGACGATCACACTGCAGTGAGGTGGAGCAGGGTGTGGTCTCGCAGCGTGACAGACCCCCTGCAGCAATGGTCTGGCTGCGTGTTCATGCCTGTGCAGCCCATGGGAAACACTGCAACCTCCTTGCATGGGCATGAAAATGCACACAGGTGCTTACCAGGCACCCATAGGGGTGCCCAGGGCACGGCAATTGTTCAGCTGCCTGTAAACAGTCGCTCCTTTCTGACTGCAACAGAAGCACTCTGGAAGGATTTGTTCTCGTTAAATTTTCCACAAAAAACACCCCCCATCCTTCTCCCCGGAACCCAAACAAGCAAACAAAAAAAAAAAAAAAATAATCCCAAAACCCAAACAAAACCCCACAAACCAAACCCAAACAAAACAGAAAAACAACCAACTAGCCAAAAAAACCCCTCCAAAACCAAACCAACCAACCAAACAAAAACCAACCAACCAAAAAAAAAAAACCAAACAAAGCAAAAAACAAACAACCCACAAAAAACACCTCCTAACAAAAGAAAAAAAGCCCCATGTATCAAATCAAAACAAAAACCACCAAAACCAACAGAGGGGTTTGTGGCAACCCAGGCTATCAGAGGTCTAGCAGTCTGAAAACCATTGAATGAATCTAAGTAAATAACTACCCTTAACATTGCTGTAAACATGTATCAAAAGCCCATCGTGAAGGAGGGATTATATGCATGCATAAATATATATTCCTTCCAGTAGAGTGAACAAATACAAGATGAAACCAAGCCAGAAGGCTGCAAACTCAGATGACCACATATTGATCAGAGTACAATAAAAAGAAAACCCGGTTTATTTGTGCTAATAAAACCATTAGTGCTATTAGCAGAAAGAGTGTTCACAGACCCAGAAATCTCGTTTTGGAGGACGCTGTATTTCCTAAACTGTGGTAAGGAAAATCATGGGATTTATGGGTGTCACATAACTTGACCAAATACAGAACTCTGTAGCACCCTATGGCATGAGAATTTTGCCCCCAGTACTGATTGTTTAGCTGTGCTCTGTGTGTGTGTATGGACAGGTGTTCCCAGCATTTGCTGAATTTGCACCTGTATCTGTACCCAGGCACACACACACTTGCATCCATGCATGCATGTAAATATTATTTTGTTGGTATTTCAGGGGCATATACTTTTGCTTCTGTTTGGTCTTGCAATCTTGCTTCTTCTCTTGCTTGCCTTAGGAGAAGCAGCCAACTGCTGCCATTCCCCTCCCCCAGGTGCAAGAGAGGAGGTTTTGTCTGGCAGGAGAAAGCAATGGGAAGAATATTCAGCAGTTCTGGAGAAAAGCTAGATAAAGTGGCCTGCTTTCAGCAGCACTGCAATTCACAAATCCTTCCTTCCTTCCTTCCTTCCTTCCTTCCTTCCTTCCTTCCTTCCTTCCTTCCTTCCTTCCTTCCTTCCTTCCTTCCTTTCTTCCTTTCTTCCTTCTTCCCCCAAATTAGGTGTACTCTCCTCTTAAATTCCTTTTTATATGCTTCAGCTTTAAGTATTTGAGTTTTGCGGGGACAAGGGGGAGGCAAGGAGGATATTTATAATAAATAGGAAAAAGTATTAATCACATTATTCTAGGAAGTCAGACCATAGATCTTAATATTTTCAAAGATCATTTAATCACTTGGTTCCCTTCTCCCTGAAGCGAATCAGATTACCAACCCCTTCGCTGCATCCTAGGGCTGTACAGTTTTTTGTCAGTTTCTTTATGGTTAACCTCTTTGTCATAATATTGATTTTAACAAAAATATCCTTTCTACCTTACTTAACTTTGATATGCCACAGAGCCATGTAACTATAGCTATCTTTAGATCATTGTCTAATCTTAGTATTTGAAATTGAGTTACTGTGTCTAATCAGTTCTTCCCAGAAGTGCCTTACTAAAGCCACTGAAGAGTTCATTAAGAAACCCATCTGACTTGAGATTTGCCTCCTGCAGGTTCCTCTCAACCCCAAAATTACCAACAGTATTTTGAGAGGGACAGGTGATGACAGCCTTCCCCCCATCCCTCTCTGAAAAGCAAGGCAGAGCCTGAGGTGTGGCGGAGCCCAGGCAAATGGAGGGGCTGAGTGCAGTGTCTGCTGGGAGTGAGGGGCTGCTGAGCTCCAGAAGCACAGGACAGGAGCAGGTGGCAACATCAGGGACCTGTGGTGTGGATGTGATGGCTGTCAGGGACAGTCAGCTCCGCTGGACAGACTGCCACCAAATTCCTAGGCTGTTACTTGGATGCAAGCATGCAGGCAGTCTGCTCTTGGCTGGGAGGTACACGTGTCCATGGCAGCCATGTTCCCCGCAATGATCTGAACCCACACACCTTCCAAGCAGCTCAGCCCTGGCTGCTGGAGCACATCCCATGGGCTGGGCGCCTTCTCTGACCTTGGCTGCCACTGCCTGCTGTGGCTTGTCCCCTCTGCTCTCACCACCCCCTCTAAAGATCACAAACCCCCGTTGTCCCTTGGCCTTCTGTGAGCCCCACAGAGCCGTGCAGCACCGCCAGCTGTGCCCTGTGCCCATCCAGCAGGGACTCGGTGAGAGCTCCAAGGAGGGAGGCTGCTGTCTGTGCAGCGTGCACCCTCTGCAGGGGCAGGTCACCTTCCCGGGCCATGGCCTGGAGGACAAGGTGTCCTGATGAGGGGAAGATCTGAAGGAGCCCTCCAGGAGACAGAGGAGGCTGGAGCAGAAGGAAATTCCCCCCTGGGTTCACAGGGCTTGCTGTGAGTAGAGCCCCTGCCTGCTTTGTAGCTCTGGGGAGCTCTGGCAAGGAGGGACGATCACAGTGCACAGGCCCTGTCCTGAAACCAGCTCAGGCACTGTAGATGAGATCTTGGTTGAGTTCAACATGCCAACCACGGCACCAGAGGTACTTAGGAAAGCCCTCACCAGCCTCTGTGCCTTGGCTTTTCCCTGAGCTGCTGCAGCCTCCCCTTCCTTTCCTTGCCCTCACTGTGACCACAGCTCCATCCGTGGCAATCGCTTCTGGCTCAGCTCCAGCCTTGGACTTTTCCCCCAGGGACCTCTCAGAACAGCGCTGCAGCCGTGACCTGCGCTTTCTGCAGCGCCGTGATGTTCCTGGTGCAGACCTGATGTTCTGCAGCGCACGTGGTCTGCACACACGCACACGTGTGCACGTGGTCACGCTTTGCTCCCGACTGGACAGCTGATGGAGCATTTCCCTGAGCGTGCTGGATGCAGATGAGCAGAAAATGGCACATTGCTCCATCACTGCGGCTTCAGAGAGGCAATTATGTCGAGCCCTGCGAGTACCTACTGTGTCATTACCGTCCTAAGCTTTGTTTTGGTGTTCTTTTCCAAGGGACATCTAATTAGGAGTAACAAACTTTTACACCAGACAAAGTTCATCAATTTGTAAACATTTCTGATTGGGGTATGTAGTGCTTTATGAAATACTGGTAATTGAGTCTGGATAATAATCCCTCCAGCCTTTCAGAACAATGAGCAAAATGTTAATTAAACAATCAGTGTCCTCCATGTAGAAAAAAAGTAGTTCAGGTCACGATAATTAATTATCTTTTGCTCTATTCCCCAAGCAGTTTTTATGACCGTGGTCTGTGAATATTAAAAATAATCTGGTGATGAGAGACCAGATGGCTAAGGAGGTTGAAAATGGCATGTGTTGCTTTTCGCTTGAGGATTATGTGCTTCATTCAGATGTTGCTGCTTTTGATGGCTGTTGAATTGCCTAAATAAAATGAGTTGGTGAACCACAAAATTACCCCAGAACAGGCAATAATTTGCACCACTGAGGAAGAATTCCTAAGGCTGAGAAGAATTTAAAGAGGTTTACAGCTGGTTACATTTGGCTTTAATTAATGATTCTAGACACCACCTTATTTAGGGATATATACATATATACACATACATATAAATATATGATTTAGGAGATCTATTATATTAGGAATAATTATACTATTCTTAAGAAAATCTAGTAATTGGAATATTTGTATTATGTCTCATTTTTCTAATGATTTCCAAATTATTCATAATAATTTTAGATTACTCATTTTGGTTATTTCAAGTTATTCCTAGTATTTTAGGAATGATAACAGTTTTGATTTCCAAGTTGGACTTATCTGCTGAAAAGACTTCACTGTCACCTGTGAATTTTGGTCAAGCCTTTAGAAAGAAGTATGATTTACACAGATTATGAATGTTTGTGTGTTTCTTAGCTCAGAAAACATATCAAATCCCTTGCCTTTTACAGGAATTAGATACATTTGTGGAAGTATTGCTCTGTTTATGATCTCCTTGTCTTCTGGGAGCCTCAGTTTTTAATGCAGAGTCTTTGCTACTTTGTAGGGAAAATGTGTTTTAAAAAGTAGGAATAAAATGTTAAACAAACCACTCACGCAAACAGTGCCAAAGCTGGGTTTTGTAAAAGGGGGGACAGGGAAGTGCAGCAATTTTATGCCCAGGCTGAGCCCCTTCATTATTGAAGAGCGTAAAGTAACTCCAATTCCATTTTACCTCCCTGTTGCATTCCTAGCTTTCTAAGCATCCCTGCAACTAAGGCATTTTGTGTTTTATTGAAAATTCTGGGAAGGCTCTTTTGTGCTGCAGATTAACATTAATGCTCCTTCCATCTTCTTTATTTTTTTTTTTGGTTAGACTTAAACCCATGCTCTGAACATGGATTAGGCGAAACTCGAGGTTCCTTATTCTGTACTCCCAGTACAATTACACCTAATAGAAGAAGAAAGGGATCTAAATTGTTCCAAGGCAATTCCTTGGTCCTTTGCTGAGTATTTGCACTACTGAGTGGGTCATACTGCATCTAAAGGGACACTGGGGTAAGCCCTTCCCCTGTCATTATAGGATCCCTTTCCAAAGAGCTATGCAAGGAAAAACCTTTGAGAAGAATCAATTTTACTTGTCCTTTCCAGCCTGAATTGTTCTGTGATAAGGAATACGGTTATGAAAAACCAAAAGGAGAAAAACTAAAGAAAGCTGATTTTTGAGGAAATAAAAAATAATGACTACCAGAGATTGGAAAAACTGTGTTTTCCTGTTTGTAAGACCACCATGCTCCTATCACTTTGAAAAGCTTTTCAAGCTGAGACTCACAAGGTGTAATTAAGAACCTAAATTAGTTGCTTCAATAAAGAACATCATCACTGAAAACCCTTTTCACTTAAAGACCAACTCCTGTTTTGGAGCTGCCTCTCTATGCTCTCATTGGTCACATGGTGATCAAAGATCCGATGATCAGGAAAGTGATTCCTGCCTCTGACTCTGGAAACTTCAATTGCCCCCCATAAAAGGGAGATGAGGGTGTTTTTTCTCTATATCAGAGAGTTTTTTGTGAGAGTTGACATTTGTGAGGCATATCTGAGCACCTCAGGTCATTCTGTATTGATTATATGATTCTCTACTTAAGCCATGACATTTATATATAAATTTATAGATGTAGTACTACTTCTTTTCTCCCAGGGCTGATTTTTGAAATCATAGAATCCTAGAATGGTTTGTGTTGGAATGGTTCTGAAAGATCTCATCCAGTTCCAACACCCCCTGCTGTGGGCAGGGCTGCCACACACAAGACCAGATTGCTCAAATTCTTTATATTTAATATAGCAACTCTTCATACAAAATTAATACATCTATAAATTCTGTAATTCTCCTTTGACTGTTTTGTTTCTTCCTCCTTCACAGAGCACAGACGCAGCAATGCACAGTACATTTAAGATTTTATGAAATGTTTTACCTGCTGCTTGGTCACAGGACCATCTTCTTGAAAACTATCCAGTCGACACAAATGCTAATTTTCTCAACAGGATTTAAAATGCACATGTAATTTTTGCAACTCCATATATTATGTAAAGCCTGTCATTTCTCAAGCTGTGCTACTGATGATGTCTGATGAGTGCTGAGCCCTTGTTATCTCTTACATGGAGCTCTCCCTAGTCAGCAAAGACAGCTGGTCAAATGGCTGCTGTAAAAGGCTCCCCTTGTCTTGGGGAGACAAGCCTTCAGGACAAGCAAAACTTTGGGTGCCAATCTGTCGGGGATATTTCTGCCATCTAGCAGGTGGCCAGTGCTCAAGGGCTGGCCTTCTTTACTCCTTCTTAAAATTCAGGGGGTTTTGGTCACTCCAAAAAAGGGTAACAACCCCTTGGGTCTTGTGCATGAGGAAGGATCTCCCAGTTCAGTCCAGAAGCTCAATCTGGCTACAGGAATCTATCCTGCTAGCCAAAGCTTCATAACTAATTCAAATACTTTTAAACAGGAAGAAATTTGGACCTAACCAGCCTATTCACTGACAATTTCCACAGAGAAAAAATATCTCAGATGAAAGGTATTTCCAGCTTTGGCTTAAGCAGCTCAGTTTTTAAGAGATAAACCAGAGCTATATTCCTGTTGTGAGATATATCTGCCTTCAGTAACAATCACTAAAGAGCAGGTTATTTTTCGGTTGTTCTCATGCTATCCATGAAGCTGGCTCCATAAAGCTGGCTCCATACCTACCTCTCATGATCTGTTTGTGAGTACATGAAGCAGAGTATGCCTCACACTGTCTAATATGTGGAGATGTATGGGGGTCTCTGTTCTTAGAGATTTACATAGAATAAAAGGATTTTCCCCCCTATTTTCTTCTGCCACATTTCTGATTCTATTGTGAGTAGAACGTGCTTAGGATTATTCAGCCCTAAGAACACGATTTCTTTTGCAATGGTCTTTATGAGAGTAACTTCACAGCTCAGCCGGTTTTAAGAGTTAAATTCTTTTCAAGCACTGATGGACAGAATGTCTTATAATAGCCAAATCACTTCAAAGAACTCATCATGGGACTACAGAAGTCAGGGGTTATTGGATCTCTTTCAATACCTGCTCTGGAAATGCTCATCCTCTGATGAAAGCCAGAGCTAACTTTCAAGTCAGGACAGAAACCTAGAGCTATCCATGATCCCATAGTGCAGCCTGTTTGCTTCCCACAGCTGTGGGTAACAGTGGGAGATATGAAGTCTCCATGAAAGAGACCGCAGTTATGTTTAGCCACCTGTGGTATTTGTTCCTGGCAATTACAGCTCTTAATCCTAATATGACATCAAATATTTGGATGCCTCGAGGGAATGGATTTTTCTCTTCTTACAGTGCCACCAGATTTGTGCTAGTGTGTCTGATGACAATCAAGGCCACACTGATCAGTCTTGTTCTCCGTGACACAAACAATGACGCAGCAGGTGCAAGGCTCCCCACCCAAACCTTCTACCAGGTTTCCTGCAGGCTCTGTTTCTGCTCCCAGGGCCTTGAGCACCTCTCTTGCTCTGCAGGGGTGTCTGTGTCAGGTTTCATGGCTGGCACTGATGGGCAATCCTACTCAGGCCTGGAAGCAAGGAAATGCACAAAACACCTGAGTCTGAAGGCATTGCTGGGTTTCTTGACATCTTCTTCCCAAGCACCGAGAGAAATTCAGAATCACACGTGTGTGTGTTGTGGTGAAGAGTTTAGATTGTAAGTCAAATAAAGAGCCCTGTGGGTGTTCAGCCTGGAGAAGAGGAGGCTCGGGGGTGATTTTATCCTCTCTACAACAGCCTGAAAGGAGGCTGTAGTGAGGGGGGGGGTCAGCCTCTTCTCCCAGGCAACCAGTCACAGAACAAGAGGACATGGAACCGGTGCCAGGGGAGAGGCAGGTTGGACATCAGGAAGAATTTCTTTAAGGAAAGGGTTATTAAACACCAGAACGGAATGCCCAAGGAGGTGGTGGAGTCATTATTCCTGGAAGTGTTCAAGAAATGACTTGGATATGGCATTTAGTGCCAAGTCTAGTTGAGAAGATGGTGACTGGCCAAAGGTTGGACTTGAGAGTCTTGGAGACCCTTTCCAACCTGACTGATTCTGTGATTCTGTGAAATACTGCAGGTATGTCCTCAGTTTCAGTCTGTGGTGGCAAACAGAGCAGCATCCAGGAGAGAGATGACCTAAGGAAGATTCTATCTAATCATCCTCATTTGCTGGCATTCCAAAGAGAAAAAAGAGAAACAAGGATTTTTCATCTTAATCTCACTCTCCTCCTACGTGCATTCCCCCTCAGAGAAGTACGTTCACTTCCATTCAGAAAGATGCTCCACCATTTCACAGAGCTGGATTTTAGTCCCCATTGCCAGAGATTAGCTGAGTTAGTCTTTCTGCCTTTCCTGCCCTGAAATCGATCTATCATCTGGTCTATTTAGCCTCAGCAATTTCTCTCAGATTAGCCTGGTTTGGCAGTTTGGCAGAAAGGGAACTCTGTGCAGGCCTGGACTGCAATAAAACTCTGCTTCTTGCACCTCAGAGAAAAAGAGTGAAGTTTTATGACAGTGGTAATTTTTAATACCAGAACAGAATGAAGGGTAGTAATGCCTAGTAGACTCAGAACCACGAACCTTTTTACTGGCTCAGCTCAGAACTGACATTATCTCTGTTTTCCTGACCATTCAGGGAAATTTTATTCTCTTGGCCTTCAAAATGCCTACTACCATTCACCTATCTAGGCATCTTATCAGAAATAATCTTTATTTCAATGTGGTCTACCAATTTTGTCTCTTTTGAACTCTGCTCTTATTCTTCTCCAAAGTGCACAGGGGTAGAACAGGAGGACAGGGACACATGGTTGCAGTAAGAAATACTTCCTTTGGGTAACAGGAAGAAAACATTTTCTCTGAGGCTGGCCAAACTCAGGAACAATCTACCCAAAGAGACTGTGAAATCTCCACTCCTGGAGATATTCAGAGCATGGCTGGACAAGGTTTTGAGCAGTCAGATGTTCTTTCTTCAAGCAGAGGGCTAATCCAATGGCCTATGGAAATCCCTTTCAAAAGGATTCACTTGTTTATAATCCATATCCTCCTAAGCTGCTCCTGGAATCACTAAGGGAACATTGGTGCCTCCCTTCCATGAGCCAGGTGTGCATGTCTTTGTTGCACATTGGCCTCTTAGCCAGCACTAAAAGTCCTTTCTAGGGCTGTGAAGAACCACAAAGTGAGCATCTATATGGCAACCCCCTCCAGATGACCTTAAATCTTGTTAGCTGCTAAATTATCTGGAAGAGGCTATCAACAGTGTTCTGCTAAATCAGCTACACCTTACTTGTAACTGATTAATTGGTGTAAAAATTACATGGCAATTGCCTAAAAAGTTAAGGAGTATTCTTGGAAAGTCACATAACTCTAAGGAGATGGACCTTCCCATTTGTGTCCACAAACATCTATATTGCCAATAGTCTGAAAAATGCCACCAGGAAGGCCGTGAAGGCTCTATTACAGAGAAATAATATCAGTACCTGAACTTAAAAATATTGCTGATACTTCCTCATCCACCTGAGGTGTTTCAAAGTGAGAAATCTTTTCCCTCTTTGTCATTTAATCCCATATTTCAAGAAATGATAACAAACCAATTGCATTCAGCAGTATTACTGTTCTTAAGCAAGTGGAGTATATACCACTGTGTTAAATTTAAGGCCAAAGTATCAATCTTTTCCTGTTACCCACTATCAAAACACTATGTACTGTAATTGTTCCATTTCTTTCCAAAAACTAGAATCACCACAGCCTTGAAAGCATATTAGAATTTTTCTTCATGACAGAAATATGATCTGTACTATGGTCTCTTTAAGTTCTTATTGGTATTTTCTTGGGAGATGGGATTTGAAACAAAATTAGATTATAAGATACTGCAAGATTGTACAAAAGCACTTTTCTAAAAAAAAAATTATGATTTTTACTTTTCTCTGTGGATAGCTAGAAAACATAACAGCCTGGTTTTGCAGTTTTTATTGTACTACTCTAATTTTTTCCTGGTGGGTATACTGAAAAAAACAAACCCAAAACACAACACATTTCCAAATCATCATTTTCAGAGTTGCATATTGCTAGCAATGAAACAGTCAGTGCTAACTCTGCCAGCATCTTCTCAACAATAAATGCCATTTGAAATGATTATGTGAGTTGGAGAGGTTGGAATAGGTGCTTTGCTTCGTTGGCCTTTCTCCCTGAATGCTGCTTTATGCATATAGATGAAATGTGCTTAGGCTTTGGTTGATATGGCACTTTCTGTACAGGGTGAAGCAAGATCTCAGATTAGCCTGGTGGGTGTTAGATGGGGCCAAGCAAGGTAAAATAAGAGCCCTACTTTTTGCTGTATCTTGTGGGGGTCAGAGGGCATTGTCAAAAGGAGTTGTAGGCTTCAAAATTAATTTGTTGTTTCAGCTCAACACCCAGGCAGCTCCAGTGCCCTTGTACCATTGAAATGTTGAAGATTCTTAGTCTGGAATTTGGATGGCCGCAAAGTGACAGCTAACAAGAGAAATGAGTTTTTCCTCAGTGAATGTAACCTATATTTTAATACATGGCATTAATTCTTGAAGTATTTTGCTAAATCAGTCACATGCTCTGAGGCAATACTGCATAGAAAAGAGGAAAATCCATTTGGAAAGCACATAATGAGGTAAGATTTCTGCTGGTGTACATTGCTGAGGAACAGAAAATTGTCGAGCTATAAAACATTCATGAGAAATGCCAATGATAAGGTTCTTGTTCAAAACTGTAAAATCAGTATTTCTATTCTGAACTCTATTTTTGGAAGTTATTCCTTGTTCCTGAAAAATTGCTTTGTGCTGGAAGGTAGCAATAAAGATGGTACTCCTGGAGAAATGTTGTCTTATTCTTCTGGGTTTGGTTCCTCTTAGAAAAAGGTAGGAATTTGTTAGTAGAAGATCCATTTGGCCAAATAATGAGTGCTCCATTTATGGTTGCATTTACATGCTACCCAAACATCTACCAGCAGGAGACTATATTTAGGAGGAAATATATTTAATATCATGATACAACGGTCAGTGTCAATCTCCATCATGGGATCACCATCCCTGACAATATTCAAAAACCAAGTAGTGGCATTTGGCAATATGGTTCAGTGAGCATGGTGATATTTGTTTGGAGGTTGGACCTGATTATCTTGGAGATATTTCCCGGCCTCAATGGTTGTATGATTCTTTTCTGTGGCTCCAGCTTTAGAAGCCAGAGGCCATTTGAGTCTCAACAGCAACTGGCTTGATCCACCCTGCACCTGGGGTTTGGACATCAATGGTGCTTCATGGCAGTCGGTAGCTGGGAGGATGTTGGTGGTGCTCTGGGGAAGATCTTGGGGAAAGCCAGGTGGAAGGAGATGACTCTGCAGTCTGGTGGACAGAGTCAGCAGAGCCTCCATCAGTTCTGAAAATGAGGAAAAGCTACTCAAGGTCATTTAGGAGCAGATTTTTCTCCTTAAACCAGTTAGGCACCTTAATGTGGGAAATTAAGCTCAAACACCCTCATGATAAGCTCTCCAGATGCCCGTCTGCAACGTTCGTTTGTGAAGTACCTGTAAAATCAGGCTCCTTGGCAGAACTGAACAAAGCCTAAACAAGTTTCATATTTAGGACATGAATGTTGTGACAGGAGCCAGGTGAACCCGGGGCACGTGCTCCTGTCTGAGACAGCACCTCCTCTGGCATAAGAACCCATTTGGCCTTACTGAGAAGTGTGACCCCCAAAATTTCCTTCTACTTTTTGTATTGCAGAAAATTGTGTTGCTAACACAAGGGAGCTTGTGTGTCAGCCCCATGCCAGCCCCATCCTGATGGCAAGGAGCTGATAGAGCTGCTGCGAGGGATGAAGGTGTCTCACGGAGTTGATGCAGCTAAAGATCTGAGGGTAAGTCTGATGCAGATGCCATTTCTGAGCCTGTCCCAGCGGCAGCATTGAAGAAATCTGTGTACATTCTTTACCTTGGCAGGTTACTTCCATTTATTCTCATGAAAGTCTATTGTGCAGATATTAATATCCGCAGCTCTCCTTAATTTCTGCTGTCATGATGTGCTTTTATTACATTAGAGTGACCTGAAACTGTGTCCTATTCTCAAAGATCCGATTTTCACAGCTTGCACTGTGGGTTTAATTTCACAGTTTTTAGTTTCCCAGCTCAAAAATATGAACAACTTATGGAGAAAAATTAACAGTTTATTAGAAATATCACTCACTGCAAAAGTCTTAAGGGTAATTCACAGCTCTATAAAAGGTCGTGGTATAAATAATTGCTTGATGAATATGGACCATGTCTGTTTGTCATTAAACACCAGCAGAGAGCTAATGCACTTTAATAGTCCTGCTAACTGTTATCTGACAGGCATAGAAATCACAACCAAATGCAACAATTATGCTGAACAATTGCTTCTTATTCTTTTCTCTTTACACAAAAGGTAAAAAATGACATGTGCTGTTGTCTTCACACATCAGTAGTGGTCACGACTTTTACTCCTATAAAACATGGTAACCAATAACCTAAATATTGCAATACTGTTGCAGTGTTTTGTTTACCAAACAAAATATCCCATTAATTCCACTCTTTTACATTTGGAAAGGCTGCACCTCCAGTGCATAACAGTGAAAACTGTTACTCCCCATCCTCTTTGTAGAGAACAGGTTCAAGGTCCCTGGTGTAATCACTGTATTAACTAGGCCCTTGTGATCCACACATATCTGTGTAGTTCTCTATTTTGGACTGGAAGATATACATTTATATCTTATTCAATATGAAGAAGTTTTTTGTGAGATTTCTCTAATACCTGCAATTATTTCTTTTTTAATTTAGTCTTACTGTATTCAGTTGTGACCGAACCTAATTACAGCACACCTAGTCCTTCTAGTGAGGATAAGGCCACAATCTGTTGTGTTTGGGAATGGATGCAGAAAGATAAAGGACACTGATAGAGATGGAGTCCCCCTTCCAAAATGTCTGGCTCTATTCCAGAAGAAATCCTGGTTAAAGAGGCTAAAAGATAATCCATTCCCTTGCTCACATTTGCCTTATAGCATCTGTCCCAAAGGCCAGGGATAATTAATCTGCCTCCTCCCAGCTGCCCTTGGAGAGGCTTTTCTACACACCAGGGACTCCTTTAGGTCTGCCCCAAGCACCTGTGGATCCCATCATCTTCTACCCAACCCATCCTGAAAGGTCCCTCTGCAGTCCCATTATGGTTGTCTCCATAAGAAGATCCCTAGTGAAGTGATTCTTGACTGAGTTGCTTTGTGTTAAGAACTTCCCACAGATAAAACGGGTACTTCAGCTGAGCTGAATCAGAAAGTAATCTATTTATGTAAGAAATTATTTAGGCCAAGAGAAATTAGGTGGTGCTGGGGCTCAGCCAGCAGGAAATAAGGCTTTAGGGTGTGATCATTTCACCAGCCAGCTCCTCAGACTACTTTGGCACCTAGATGTGATAGTGAATTGAGCCCCAAAGTATTAAGAGGAAGCATGTGTATAAAATCCATGAGAAAGGTTGAACTTTAATTCCAAAAGGATCCAGCACATGTGCCTGAAGATGCATGTTGAAGGAGACAAACAAAATTGCTTATTAATCGATCTCTGTCCATCCAGGGTGGTAAGTAGTCCAGTACCACCGTGGAATAAAGGGTATGTGGCCTTGTAATTAAGTGCTGTGTCTGATGAGCACACACAAGAGCATGTTGAAATAAAGTAAGATAGGCACTCCCTTGGTTTTGGAATTTATTGAACTTTGCAATGTTGGTAGAGTTTGGCTAACACAGTTTCTTGGTTACTGTGAGGCAAACATCTTAAGTGAATGTTTTAAAGTAAATTAATTTAATAAAGAAACTACTGATTAGAAATAGGAACTGTACTATCAGGGAGTTGATCTTTGTTCTGATGAGATAGAATTACATTGTGAATCTGAAATAACATCCGGCAGAACCTATTCTGTTTTCAGAGGCAAGACAGGACCTATGGTGTCATGACAAATAATTACACATGAGAAATTATGACTTGGTTGCAGAATCTGGTTGCCCCCGTTTTTTGTTCAAACAGGATGAGTAGTTTAAGGGAAAGAGATTTATATGCTTTTAATGAAAGGATTTGTTTGGCAATTCTTTTCCCTGGGCCTACCCTGGGAAGTGACTCTTCCACAATGAGAAATGAGCAGCTTCCCAAGAGGAGAGGCAGGTTATGCTTCTCCAACAGGTTTAGAAGTTCCTGCCCTTCCACTTACCTCCCTATTTTTCCTTGACAATGAAAGTTCTCTAAGGGGTCAGGATATTTAAAAAAATATCCTACTGCAGCTTACCACCGTGCTGTGGTCAGCAGGGACTTGCAGAAGGGCCATTGATAAACCCTGTATGAAGAGATTGCTTCCTGCAAACATATGTCATGTTTCTGTTTTTAGTTTATTTATTGCTTTTTCCCATAAGCTCCCCAGAGTCTTGGACAGCTCAGAAATACCAGGCTGGCGTTTCTAACCTTGACTATTCAGTCTTAGCTGAAAGATTTACAAAAATCTGATTGTTTACCTGCACAAGCAGTGGAATTACACAGCTGCCAGGGATGGCTTATGGGCATTGCCACCACCCAAATATATTCCTTGACAAGAGGAAACAGCAAAGTCTCCAGATGTTGCTGTGTTCGGTTGAGTGTAACAGAGAAAAGAAGAAACCGGAGGCTGCACCAAAATCTGTAAAAAATATTACACCAGGTCATGGCAGAATTGCTAGTATAAACATAATGTAAATACCAGGATAGACATACATTAAACTCTGATGTGTTTTTGTTCCCAAACAGATCTAGAAAGGACTCTTTATAAAATGCTGTCTGTACTGTCCCAGGATGCTCAACAGGGGTAATCAAACAATCGTATCCTAAAACGAAAACTTGTCAAATGAAATGCAAGTTTTTTATGAAGTATAGAGAAAAAGCGTGGCTACATGATGCTTTTGCTTCCCCGTTCCTAGAAGTGTCCCAGGCCAGCTTGGACAGGGCTCTGAGCAACCTGGTGTAGTGAAAAGCATGGCAGAGGTGTTGGAACAAGATGAACTTTAAGGTCTCTTCCAACTCAAACCTTCCTATGTATTGCCCAGGCTGTAGCACCGAAATTAGCTGTTCTCAACTTCCAGGTACAACATTTTGGAATACTGGGTTTTGGTATTTTGGAAGGTTCTTTGGGTTTTTTTTTTTTTGTTTGTTTGTTTGTTTTGGTTTTTTTTGGTTTTTTTTTTATTTTTTTGTGTGTGTGTGAGGGTTTTTTTTGTTTAGTTAGTTTGTTTGTTTTTCCCCTTGTGTTTGTTTGTTTGTTTGTTTTGTTGTGTTTTTCCTGTTTTTTCTTTGTTTTGCTTTTTTGGTGTTTTTTGTATCTTCCCTTAAACTTGTGACTGTATCTTCTCTTAAACTCGTGATTAATGTTTTTTGTAGTAAGGTTTCAAACAGGTTCTTAACTGTGCCAAACATTTTTCATTCAAAACCTTCACACCATCAGTCAAAACTCTTAGAAAGCTGAGCTTATGATGTTTCCTTAAGAGCAGGAGAGCATTCCCTTGCCCCAGGCAGTGTGACCTAGACTGGTTATATTCTTGGTAGATGAGTGTCCAAATTGTGCTTTAAAACGTTTAAATACTGTCTACATCCTCATTAAGCAATCTGTTCAAGACTTTGCTTGCTGTACTGCTTTTGTCGCTACCCAGTCTAGAATCCTTTTATTCCAACTCATTATTTCTTATCTTTCTCAGGATGGTCATGGAAAAAGTTTACTTATGCTTTTTGTCTTTTATACAAATGAGAACCGGTATAATTTTCTTTTCAGCTTTCCTTCTCTGGACTAAACAGTTCCATTTTCTTCAATCTCTTCTCACAGCATAGGTCCTGCTTTCTAGATTGCTTTTTATTCTCTCCATTCCCTTTTGGTACCTCCCCACTTGGCCCGTGTTTTTCACAGCTAGTGCTAACAAAAGCCAGACCCTTATTTCCACCAAGTACAGACAGAAATTTCTTCATCTGGCTCAGAGACAGAAGCCTAACTCAGGTACACCAGGTTTGCCTGGTTTGCAGCTGTGTGGTGCTTTTGACTCATGATCAGTTTGTGATTCACTGTAAAGCTTGGTGTTTTTCTGCATTACTGCTGCCTAGCCAGACATTTTCCATCCTGCGTTTAGAGAAATAAATGTAGAACTTTGTGGGTCCTTATTGAATTTTTCCCTATTACTTTCAGGCCGTTTTCCTAATTTATCAAGAATGTTTTAAATTCTAGTTCTGTCCTCCTTCATGCTTGTGGCCTTTCCAGCACTGGTGTTGCTTGAAAATTTAATAAAGTATACTTGTTAATTCATCATCTAAGTCATTAATGAAAATATTGAATAATACTGGATGGGGGACAGATCCTCGGGGGATCTTTCTTGATACATCATTCTGTATTTGTGAACTATGGGTAGCTATTACCTAAGTACAGATTCCCCAGCCAGTTTTCTACCACTGATAACAGCTCCAGCTAGTATACATTTCACTCACTTGTTTATGAGTTTGTTGTACAAGCCAGTGAAGAGAGGGCAGTGACAGTGAAGTACTGAAGCAGTGGCAGGGAGTGCCTCTCTCCAATTCACATGGCTTGTTTCCCTGTCATAGGAGGAAATAAATTTTCCTTGATTTATTACTGTCAGAACCATTGTAGGCTGTCATTCATATCCTTTTTATGGTTACAAATTGCTTGATTAGTCCCTCCAGATTTGGGAGAGGAAATCAAGATAAGCTAACTAGTCAATAATTTATATTTCCTCCAGATTTGGGAGAGAAAATTAAGAGAAGCTGACTAGTCAGTAATATTTTTGGCCCTATACCTCCTATTTTCAGTGGTAGGAACAGCATTAACCTTTCTCTGCTATGAAATCTCTTGTTTTACCCAAGCTCTCTGAAGCTCCCTAAGAGCTCTGAGGTTGCTCTGGCTGGCTCCTGAAAGTTTGCATTGCAGAGTGACATCCCAGCAGAGGCTGTGTCCGCAGCCACAGGTCCTGCCCCACTCCCACCCCTCTGCTGGGCGTGGCTGAGCAGGGAGCTGACCCCAGGACTATGAGCAGGGTGAAAATCAGCCTTTTCTTTCACGGGATCACTGCAGCAGGAGTGGCTGGCTCCCAGCTGGGGAGGGGTTGGCGGGGCACTGAGAATACCTCACCTGGCTCCTGCCATTGCCCCTCAGCTGAATGTGTGACTGGAGCCCAGGACGCTGTGTGACCTTTCTGAACCACCAGCACTGAGAAACTCTAACCTTCATCAACACTGTCAAATTACCCATTCCCTGATGTAGCCTGAGTTTTTATTTTCAGCTGCTGGTTTTAACTACATTAACTACGTGGTCCCAAGTGACCCTTAGTGACTACTGAGGATACTTTTCACCATGTAATCGGTAGATTAATTTTCCTGCTCCATTACAAGTTTAGATGACTCTTACTTTAGTCATTTCAATATTATGAAGGTATTAATACACCCTGTTTATCTGTGTCCCGGGGGAGCTGTAACTGGTTTTGCTCCTGAGCATTTATGGTTGTGTCCTTGCACAATTATCCTTTCAGTCTGCCCTTAGTAGGCTGAGGGTTTCTGGGAGCTTTCTTCCTTTCTCTGAGGAGGTGGAAGAGCTTGTGGCTGGCCATGCTAGTCTGTGATTCTGTCTTACAGCCTCCTCTGCCAGGATGGAGTTTGCACTTCCATCGTTCATGTAGCTTCTGCAATGAGATGCCAAGCCTTGCAAGCTCGTTTTCCTCTAAGGCTTCCAGTTGGATTTTACTTCCCTGCAGGTTTTTATCCTGTGAAACCCAATCTCGTTACATTTTCAGTTTGGCTCTTTCTTTTTGCAGGGGTTGTAAACCCCCTCACACCACACATTGCCCTTTACCTTCCTATTTTCAACACCCTCTCTCTGCCTTGACCCAATCCCTGAACACTTAACTGTGTGTTCCTGCTGGAGTTCGACAAGGTGCTAACACACAAGGAAGTGTTTTCTAAGAAAGAAAATGAGAGATACAGCCAGGGAGAGACATTGTTGTCTGTCTGAAATACAGTCAGAGACTATTTTAGCCCACCACTAGGTAAGTGGATTAGCTTCCAGGACAGCCAGATGAGGCCAGATGTACCAGAGAACTCCAACTGGAATTCTCCTAGGTCTCATCTGAATGCATTGAAACTCAGCCATTGCTTATGAATAAAAAAGTGAAGATAAAGCTTGTACTCCTTTTATTCATTCCACCATCTCTCATGTTGGCTTCTTCGTCTTGAAGCCAGGAAAACCATGTGCTGATAGCAGAATGCTTTGCTCATGTGTGTAGTGAAGATTTGTAGCTTACAATAAAACTGCCTGCAGGTTTACTACTGTGCTGTCATGCATTTCAAAAGCTACAGTAGAGTGAACCTGAGCAATGACCCAGCCACCATTCCCCACATTTACCCGATGATAAATGTCAGGTCTCTGCTGAGTTTCAGCAAGGGAGCAGATAATGGCAAGTAAAAGAGCTTGGGTGTAACAGCATCACCAACAATCTGACTCCCTGTGACCCATCACATTTTTTATAACATGAAGAGATTACACATGACATCTACAACCACTCCCATGACAAGAGCTAAAGGAGAATATCTTCCTTCCATTTTTTTGTACCCATGATCTTCAGGAGAGTTATCAGGATGGGGCCTGGTCGTGCTTGCCTTAAATTTGAAGACTTAAGAGTCGCAGCTTAAGCCTGTCTGCCAACAATGGCTCCACAGATGTTCACAAGGATTTTGATGATGGTTTCAGAGGGGCTATATTTTCCTTAGTTTTTGTGCCAAGGAATGTTAACCCTTCTAATCAAACAGGATGCTGTAAAGCTGTCCTTTAAAAACAATAAAAAGAGCAAAATGTCTTAGTGTCAGGACACTCCCCATGAAATCACAAAAGCAACAACGCTGCAATTCCTGCTAACACCAACTCAGATCACCTAAATATGGATTGTCTCTTATGTCTGGCTGTGGAGAGCTGCCCCGACGTACCAAGTACCACCAAACTGAGAAAAATTAAAGACAGCTGCTATTGAAAGAAATACAGCAAAGACTTTTCCAGTTTCTTAGCTTTTAAATAGGACTCCTAAATTTTGTGTGTGTGTACTTATTTGTGTTTGCATGCTTATCACATGTGCACAAAGGCTGCATTCCAGATCCATGATTGCAAAGTTTTTCAGAGAGTCTCAAAGAGTTGTCTGTCTCCAATATGCAAAGTGGTTCAGTGGTATGATGTCAGTAATCAGCATTAAATCAAGCATTTAAGATTTATATTGCTAAAGCACCCTCTAGTGGGGCAGGGACAGAACAGTTGTTTCTAGCTGAGACGGGATAATGACTCCACGTTTCAGGGAATAGAAGATTAAAAGGATGGGCACTGGTGGGACAGGCAAACACACTGAATCTTTCGTTTACAGGATGACAGAATCATTTAAATTGGAAAAGACCTCCAAGATCACAGAGTCCAGATCACCACCATGTCAACTAGACCAAGGCACTGCCACATCCAGTCATTTCTTGAACACCTCCAGGGATGGAGACTCCACCACCTCCCTGGGAAGTTGGTTCCAAAGTTTAACAACGCTTTCTGTGAAGAAATTCTTCCTGATGTCCAACCTGCCTCTCCCCTGATGCAGCTTGTGGCTATGTCCTCTTGCCCTGACAATGTTTAATCAATCCTCCTGCTATCCCCTGATGGGGCAGAAGTCACAATATCTGAAAAGTGGCGATGCAGTTTTATTGCACATAATCACAGAATGATAGCATTATTTTATTCGGAGACCTTTGGAGGTCATCTCATCTAAGCTCCCGCTCAAAGAAAGTTCAAAAAGATCGGGTGGTTTGTGACCATTTCCAGCTCAGTTTGGATAAATCTCCAACAACTGCTCTTCCCAACATATTTCAGTATTTGACCATCATCATGGTGACAAAAAATTTCCTTATATCCAAACAGAATTCCCTTTGTTGCAATTTCTCTTTATTGCCTCTCAGCCCACAGCGGTGCACCTCCAAGCATTCCCCATAATTTCTCAGGATCTTCATAGTGTAGTGATCTTGAAATACTGGAAAAATATTTGCAGTCACTGAAAGAAAGAAAACTTTAGGGCCAAGGCCTGGCTGAAAATGACTTGAGATTTGCAGTAAAGAAAGGAGTTTTTGTTCACTTGTTCAGGGAAAGAACATTTTCAGGCAATTTGTAAAGAAACACTAGAGCTTCAAAGAAGATCACTCATTTTATTTCTCTTTTTAAAGGAAGGAACTATGAGGTCCTGACTGAGGGTAATCACTTGGCTGCAGGTGGGCAGGAGTGGGGACCTCAGGGTGTTCACACAACTTTGTGGGCAACAACTTCCCATCATCAGTACAGTACCTGGTGTCTTTAAATAATTAATCTTGTTTTGAGAGGGTGTGATCAAAAGCAAAAAACAGCTGAGCCATGGAGAATCAGAAGGTCACCAAAGAGGGTGGTGGACCCCCAGCTGGTGGTGATCCTTGCTTGTTGCCTGGCCCTATGTGTTACCTGACTGCAGCAAACAGGTGAAGAGGAGGCAGGATGATCCGACCCCTCCATTTGGGGGTGCACAGCATAGTCTTGGCTATATTTTTATAAGTTATATTTTATGTAACTTATATTTTTTATATAAGTTTATGTAAGTTTATATTTTACTAAGAAGATTGACCATGGTACAACTTTAAATACACCGTGCCATGGTACAACTTTAAATACACAGCTTTGTGTATTTCTAGGAAATCGGAAGCATTGAGGCATGCTGTTTTCTTTTACTTCCCTAAAACCAGGCTTTGAAGCTGCTGATGGCTGCACAGATGTGGATCCCAGGTGAGCACCTTCTCCAGACCTGCCTGGGGCCGTGGTCAGTGCCTGTGGATGCAGCACCCACCCTGCCCCTCTGCAGCTTCATTGTCACACTGTGCACACCAACTGCCTCCCCTGCCCTGCCCACAGCCTGCCAGGCTCGGGCAGGACGTTTAGAGGAAAGATTAGGCAAAGAGTATTCATAGTTCTCTCAAACTGGATGGATAAAATTAGACGTGTATAATTAGTGGTTAGGTGGCTAAAGGAGAGTTTTGTTTGTGAGTGGTCAGCACCTGCCAACAATTCCAACTCCTGGCCTCAGTATTTGTGTGTTTGCCTTCAGGCACCTCAGCATGAAAACACTCCCCCAGGCCAGACACAGGGACTGAGCCTCCCCTGGGCTTGGAATCCCTCCTGTGTTTTCCATTTTCACCTGCCACCGCTCACCCTACCAAGCTCTGCATTTCTGTGACCTCGCTTGGCAGGAAAACCAGAGTCTCTGCAGGTGGCCAGCTGCCAGGGACATTCATTTTTTCCAATTAGTGGAAAACAGAGGGTGTTACCTCTACCCATGATTTCAAAACAGCACTAGAGCAGAAACCCATGGAGGACATCCAGTATCTTGGTCAACGTGCCACTTTTGGAAGCCAGGAGTGCTCTCCTCTGTTCAACAGAACACACACCTTTCCCCAGAGCTTTTGGAAGAACTCCAGCAATGATGGCTTGGAAAAGGTGGGTGGGGGAGTGTGGAGCCCCTGAACCATGACTGCCTTTGGCCCTCTTCAAGCAGAAGTGGGGAGGCTCTTGAGCACCTCGTGCAGCTGAAGTGTTCAATTCAGTGCCCCAAGGAACCGCCCCGGGTGCTCCAACAGCCTAAAGACCAGTGTTCCTGTGCTCACAGATTATGGTCAGAGATGATCAGGGAAAGCACATGATCGACCTCAGGGCACTCAGGAGACTCCCTTTTTCTTCTCTGATTTGAGGAGTCCTTCCCTGGATTTTCCCCTGCCTCTAGCTCTCCCATTTGGCATCTTTCTGTTACACAATTGGGCTTTTCAGATGCTCCCTTTCAAAGCACTAGTTTGGATCTGGAATTAAAGTGGATGGCAAAAAGCCTTAATCAGAGACCTGGCTTTATAAATAAGACCAAGTACTTATTTTATTGCACTGTTTAATAATATATTTCTTTTCTATAGCTGCAGTGCTGAGGAGGCAGAGCAGCAGCAGGTAGGACTGTTGTTAATTCTACATATCACTATAAATTATTAAGCTTAAAATGTGTAGAAATGAAATTGCACATTATTTTAGCATTTATAGCAGCATTTGATCAAGCGTGGTTTAAGCCTATATACAATTTCTGACACTAGAGGGAGTACATATTTTATGAAAATAAACAAATCTTGTGTTTTGAATAGAAAATATATCAACAGGGGAAAAGCAAAAATATTCAAAGAGAACTTTCTCCCTTCGCTTCATGTTATACTCAAAAAAAAAAAAAAACCAAACTGAGAAGCTGCCTTATCTAAGTAGGTTATGCAACTGTGTCTGTAGAAGCCAGTGTGGGGCAGATAACCAGCCAGGCTGTGCTCAATTTGTGTGTTTGTGTCTATCGAGTCTGAGCACATGGGGTGAGTAACTAACCCACGGGATAACACACACAGACATCTCTGCCCACAGGTTTCTATCTCTGTGCTGCTGTATTCCCACTGCTCCCCACAAACACCGCAGTGTCTGAGCAGCCGGGAGCTCTCCAACGTGTTTATCCTCTCAACATGCCTGGGAGGTAGGGAAGAAGTGCTATCCTCTTTTATGGCCAGAAAGTCAGGTGCACAGAGGGTGGAAGATGCACCCACAGCCAGGGAGGGAGGCTGTGGCAGAAATTAAGACCATGGCCTCTCTGTGCACCCTCGCTCAGGTTCCCAATCCGTCTCGGGGTGCAGCAGGTTGTTAAGCTGCAAGGTGCCTTTGCCTGGCTGTTTTTTTCCTGACCACAGGTACAAAGGTTGCTCAGTGAACTCTGTGTTGTGTTTTTTGTGTAATTGGATAGATGTGCCACCGTGACCCTCTCTCCATTTCCAGTTAGCAGGAGGCGAGCCAGGCTCAGGCTGACGTGGAAACCATGCCCTTTGCAGGCTGCTGTGGGGAGAAAGCAGCTCCCTCTCTCCTGTGGGGTGAGAGGCCATACAGCACAGCCCCCGCTGCTGCTCTGACAGTGGCTCACACAAGCTGAGGAAGATCATCTTGTCCTCACAGTAAAACAGTCACAAAATTGAGAGGGATATACAAATGCAGTAATTCAGGACAACTTGGATGGTTTTGCAGCCCTAGCACCTTGATTATCATATGACATCAGTCACTCGCAGCATGTGACAGTGCCTGTATCCATTACAATATTGTTATCTGACACAGAGATCTCCTAAAGTCCCTTTATCACAGGGAGGATTTCTTTTAAGTGGTAGAAACAAGGTCAGTTCTGAAAATGCCATCACTGTACATGCCAACAACTTCTCAGAGTCCCTTCTGAAGTCTTCCACTGAGGCCTCCTTCAGCTCATCTGGCACTGCACTTTTTAAAGCAACAAGTAACTTCAGCAACACATCCCATTGGGGTTTATTATGCAGTGAAATTGCACTGCCTTTAATAGAAGTTCTAATATCTTTAGCAAAGGATTTAGTTTGTTACAAAGCGGTTTGGGGACAGGTACTCAAGTGTAAAATACTGTAATGTTTGTGGGTGTCTTTTATCTCCCATCAATCACAGACACCAAGTACTAAAGTCTCGGCACTGAAAGGTGGTCGATCAAGCTTTGGCCCACCCACAAACACACGTGTCCAGGCCAAAAGAGCTCAATGAATGGAAGCACCAAATTAGATCTTCTTCCCCTCTCCCCACTTCTCCTTCAGAGCACCCATCCTTTCTAATGTTTGATTGCTCAGGCTCCAGGGCTTCCTGAGGGGAAAAAAAAAATCAGCAGCATTCCACTCCTGGGAAGAACCCTATTTATACTTAAGATTTAAGGAGCTGAGTCTTACTCCCACAAATGTTTTCTGGAACCGGGTAATGATTTGTTACTGAGAAAATACCCCTTGGGATTCTGAAAAATCCATATAATGCAGTGCAGCTGCATTTGAAGATTTCTTTTGTTTGCACACACAAAACTTACAGAGAGCTTTGTGTGCCTAAGAAAGGCAAGATCTAAGCTATGCAGGGGGCACCTATCGTTAAGCATCAGGACCTTCCTGTCTGTTTCGCTGAGATATGAAATATTTCTCTTCCTTTCAACTGCTACCCATTGAAAATACAGGTTTTTTTTACTCCCTCCTGTGTACATACAGAAAGAACAACAACAAAAATATCATAAGCAGGTGATGAAAGACAGTATTCAGTGTCTACCCAAACACTAAGGCACATAAAATCTATCATCTCCTCAAGTCAAAATTTGATGTGGAATAGGAACCACTATGTGAAGGAAACCATTGCAACCCAGGACCATGAAGGAATTGAGGCAGTTAACTCCTCACTGACTTCAGCTTTTTCTGCATCTAAACTCCCAAGTCTTCAGCCCCTCATCTGTCAAATGAGTTTCTTGAGCCTGGAGAAGCGATGGCTCTGGGGAGACCCTATAGCATCTTCCAGTACCTAAAGGGGGCCTACAAGAAAGCTGTGGAGAGACTTTTTACAAAGGCATGGAGTCAAAGGACAAGGGGAAATGGTTTTAAACAGAGAGTGGATATTTGGAGATTAGATTAGGAGATCAAGAGATTAGATAGTAGGAAGAAATTCTCTGCTGTGAGGCTGATGAAGCACTGGAACAAGTTGCCCATAGAAGTTGTGGATGCCCCATCTCTGGAAGTGTTCAAGGCCAGGTTGGATGGGGCTTGGAGCAGCCTGGTCTGGAGAAGGTGATGCTGTCCTTTGCTGGGGATTGGAAACCAAGAGACCTTTAAGGTCCCTTCTGAACCAAACCATTCTATGATTCAAATATCTCTACATGTTGTGAGATTAGATTTACCAAAGGACTGTGAGACACTTGGGTCAAATGGTGTAGAAAGGGTCACAGAAACAAAACCCAACTCTTATTAAAAAGAGGGGCAGTGAATGGAGGAAGGAATAAAAAACTCAGCAGAGGAACAGAAAGCCTAGACTAGTTTTAGAAAAAGATCGAGCAAATAAAAGCGTGGGAAGAGCCAAAGCCTCAGGGACAAAGCGATAAATTTTTTTGTAAAACTGCATGTACAGAATATCATAATGAAAAACACAGCAGCACTGCCAGGGGACATGGCTGCTTGGGAAGCAGGAGCTGAGGATCCTGGAAGTGAGGAAATAGCACAAGTGTCCTGTGTTCATTATTCAAAGGCAGATATGTTTGGTTTTAACATGGGTTTGGTACAACAGAAGCAGAATTTTGCATGGCTTGATGCATTTTCTTATGTGATTAGAAATATGTACAAGTTTGGTGGTCTGAGGTACACCTTTGCTGTGCCCATGAGAGCACATTTATCGCCTCTGGCTGGAAATCCCATATAAAACCACTGCATCTTCCAGCTTCCCCTTGTTGCAGCAGTTTCTCCTGGTGAAGGAGCCCACCTGCCACTTGTACACCTTGCACTGACCCCTTCCCCTTAACTGTGTTTAGCTGTATGCAAATTCATGTGCACAGATATTGTATCTATCACTCATGGTTCCTGGTTTCATTAATCTCTTCTAAACTCTGTGCTAATTCTGCTGATGAAATTGGTATTTTTATTGGCTCGTACTGCATTACATGTGTGCACTGACTTTTAAAAAAATCAATTAATTCGAATGGGGGATGTGAGAATGTTCTAGTCTGTACCACAGCTCAAACAGAGCTGCCAGCAGCTTTCAGTGTTAGAAGTTGAGTAAATGGAATATTTAACTTTTACATTTCCCCTTAGGTACTTGATTGGGAAAGGATATCAATGATCCAAAGATATTCAACAGAGACTAATTCCAGACAATTGTGGCTCTTCTCACCATGAGAAACGTAAACACTGAGTGCTTTTTAGACTTGTTGTGAATTCAGTGCTCGCAGGAGGGTTGAAGAGTTAGAGCAGTACCGAGTCAGACCCATGTGGGGAACACATAACACCAACTCCTTTCCTGGGTCACTGCTAAAGCTCTGCTTCTTGGCTGAGTGCAACACGCCTGCTCTCCTGGTTGGCACCCCTTCAGTAGAAGAGTACACATAAATTTTTAGTGCTTGGAGCGCTTAGCATTTAGATTGAAACAGGAGAAAGCAATTTACCTTTGCCTACTATTGCCACGTGGTAAAATTACGCTGACCTTGACAGCATCTTTTGTTTGCCTGGAGCGCTCTGAATTCAGGGGGACGTCGGCTGCGTGATGAACACAAATTAATTGCCATCGTGGTTAAAATGAAACACCTGAATGGAAGCTAAGGGAACATCTTTACCTCTGACTGGATTCCTCAAATCAGACTCACAAATGGAGTTCGGTATCTGAGAAAATCCTGGCTTTCAGATAAGATCATTTCAAATGAAAAAATCCTCTTTCTGGTCATGGGCTGCTCTTCATACAGCATCCAGAAGGACTATTTTCCTCCAGAGGCAGAACAGCACAGATCTTTTCCTGACATAAATGCAAAATAAGCCAACATATCCAGTGATGTATGGAAATTTGTGTTGTAGAAAGCTAATTTACAGATAAGAATTTCATTTCCTGTAGTCAGGAGCTATTCAATAAGAAGTGGGGGTAAAAGAAATTGAAAGAATTAAAATAATTGTATTAAGCTACTTTCTTCCTCTCCAGATACCCCATTATCTAATCTTTTGCATTTCTAATAAGCAGTGATCAGGCACCTAGTTTGTCCATGGCTGATATTCTAGGGAAGAATTTTAACTAAAAACCAATAAAATAAACTTTCTACCACAAATTCTTTCAAAATGTGATTCAATATGTGTGGCTGTAAAAGTACTTCCGTTTTTGCAGAAAGGGGTGATGAAAATGTGTGTATCATGCCTGAATTAACCCCCTTACAGATGGACTTTTGCAGGCAAAAATCTACTCACCCAAGTTATTAGCCAAAAATTTTTGCCTGAAAGCTGATATTTCTAAGTTGTCCTTCTGACAGAAGGAACAAAAAAACCCCAAAAAACCCCCAAAACAAAACAAAAAAAAGCCTGAAGTACCCAGGAACCTCCCCAAGGAAGACAAGCCCAAGCAGATATTTTAGTCAACAGAGCCATGAATTGCAGGATCACTCCTGTTTTCTGTCTTGGTTTGGCAGAACAGGGGTAAAAGCCTGAAGTATGAAAGAGATTCACCAAGGGAAAAACCAAGACCAACTCTTGGAAGACCATAGGATCATTAAAGTTGGAAAAGAACTTCGTGATCATCAAGCCCAATCGTCAGCGTAGCATTAGCATCATGCTGTTAAAGGCATGCATTAAGTTATGTTCTCAGGTGTGATATCTGCACATTCTTTGAACGCTGCCAGGGATGGTGACTCCCTCACTTCCCTGTATAACCTGTTCCAATGATTTACAAACCTTTCCGCAAAAACTTTTTTTCCTGATATCCAATCTAAACCTCCTCTGGTACAGCCTGAGGTAATTTCCTCTCATCCTGACACTATTTTCCTGGAGAAGAGGCTTATCCCCACCTGGCTACACCCTCCTTACAGGTCACTGTAGAGAAGGACAAGGTTTCCCTTGAGCTTCTCCAGCTGCTCCCCACAAGACCAGTCCTTCAGGCCTTCCCCAGCTCCCTTTGCCCTTCTCTGGACAAGCTCCAGCACCTCCATCTCTTTCTTGCAGTGAAAGGCCCAGAACTGAACACAAGATTCAAGGTGCGGCCTCACCAGAGCTGAGCACAGAGGAGCAATCACTGCCCTGGTCCTGCTGGCCACACTACTGCTGATCCAGGCCAGCATGGCACTGGCCTTCTTGGCCATCTGAGCGCACCCTGGCTCGTGTTCAGCTGCTCTCAACCAGCACCCCCAGATCCATTTCCTCCAGGCAGCCTTCCAGCCTCCCTGCCCCCAGCCTGCAGCACTGCTTGGGGCTGTTGTGACTCAAGTGCAGGACTTGGCACTTGGAGATACTGCTGTGTTTTTGCTATTCAGGGAAAGAGAAGAATGCACACACTTTTCTCCCTGAAAGAACGATTTTCTTCTTTCCAGTCATTTAGAGCTATGAATGCGCTCCTAAGGAGGAGGAATGAAAGGAACATTAAATCTAAGGAGGGATTTAAGAAAAACATAACTTTCAGAAGGACAATTTTGGCATTACTAAGTTTGTAACATGCTTTTAAATGTAAGAATGGTTAATGAGAAGTTCTCCCTTCTCACTTTGTGAAGAGACATAAAGGAGGTGTACTATGAAAAGAAAAACCTGAAGAAGTTAGATCAACATATAACCTGTTAGATTTGCATGAGCTAAAAGTTGTAGGTTTTCTCCACCATTTGAAGGAAAGAAGCAATTTTATTTTATATGAGAAATCTTAACTTTTCAACTAAGTAAAAAATAAAAAGAAATTACTATGTTGTGGGTTTGTACTCTCAGAGTTTAAAGAAATATTTCACATTTCCACTGTGAGCCTTATTCCTTCACAAAAGAAATGTAACTTTTTATTTAAAAATTAAATCCTGCTAAAATACAGACCCTCTAACATTACTGCCACTTCCAGCAGCATCCATTGCTCCCTCCTTGGCTAAGGAAATCCCCGGCTAGGAGACTGTCTTCAACCTTAAGAGCAAGAACTCTTCTGCCCCCTCTGCCAGGCTTCCAGGAAGAAGAAAGGTAAACAGCCACCTCTGATCCATCGGACACAAAGGCATAGGAGGCTGCTGTGGGTTCACAGAAGTCAGTTCTGCTGTCACAAAGCCTCTTCCTCAGCCCATTTGATTGCTAGCATGAAAAGAGAAAGCTGCAACAGAAGAAAGTTCAAGGATACTTAGCTCAGGAGCTGGCTGCAATAGTGGTTATCATTTTGCCTTTTGCAGGATGATTGCGGTTGATCACCTGCCCACAAGCGTGAGGGAACGTAAATCTGGAATTTGTGAATTCATCTGTTGTGTTTTGACAGGAGAGAGGCTTTTGGCAGACAGTTAGTGGAAATAAACTCTCTCTCCAGGCTCAGAGCCATGTTGCAAGTGCTGGAGAGTATTTATGGCCTCTCATCCACTCTTCAGAGAGCCTGCAGTTCAACCAGCTGCAGGGCTCTGAAGCAGAGGTATTGCTTAGCAAGAGGGAAAAGTCCATCCACCTGACAGTCCATACACCTGCAAACATTTTTTTGCTCTGAGAAGTTTTGGGCATAGACTCTTTTCAGGTACTTTAGGAGGATGTAGACACAAAACCATAGGAACTGTTTTTACATCAATTCTAATCCTTGATGCCATCAGTTTTGTTTCTTTCATGGGAAGATTCCATCCTTTTGGAGGGAAAAAACCCAACAAAAAACCCAAAATTAAATTGTTAATTAAATCTGTGAACTACATCCTTAGTGCCACAGAGCAATATCACTGATAAGGGAACATTAAAAGCTTGCCAAGCTTAGGTCAATTAGATAAGTACCCCAAGCACAGCTGCTAATCTGAATCACTTAACTAGTTTTAACCACTTGAGACTGAAAATGAAGCTCAGTACTTCATACAAACAGGCATTCCAAAGTGATTTACCGTACTTTTTTCTTCTATGAAGAACAAAAATTCCCATTTCAGTATCCATTTACATTAAAATATCAATAATACCTTAAAAAAAAAATAAAAGAGAGAGAGAGAGAGAGAGGAAGGTTTGGCTCAATTTAAGTTTAAGCTCTAAATAAACTCTTTGTAGGGTGTGGAGCTCTGAGGAGTTGTTACAGTGAGATATAAGATAGTGCCAATAAAGAACTTCAAGTATTCAAACTGCACTCTCTATAAGCCCAAAGAGAAACAAAGTGGGAAGGTGGAGTGGATTCAGAAAGGCTAAGGCTGGGATTGGCCTAGGTGGCCTTAGAACAAGATATCTAAAGAAAATTTCCAGCAGTGGCATTTGAGTGGCTGATCTGGGCCCCTTAAAGGGGGCTTAGGGCTTCTGCAAACATTATCTGTTGCTATTTTAAATCTTCTGGTGGGGTGAGCACCCTGTGGATTGGGCTGTAACCAGTGGGCTGGTTTTCAACCCTCAGCGCTTGCCAGCAGCCTCTGGGCGAGGCCGGCTCAGCTTGCTGTAAGGAAAGGTTTCTTCACTCTTGACAACAGTGTGTTATTCCTGGGTTTTATTACATGGTTATCCTCCAGGCTCTGCAGCCCCTGGGTGGAGTGGTCGTGTCCCTGGGTGAGAAGGCCCACCCTGCACTTCCAGGCATGTTAACTGCTGGCAGAAGAGAGGGACCCCAAGCCATCACCCTCCTGGAGGAAGTTGCCTGAGGATTGCAGCATCAGGCAGGGGGCTGGGGAAGGGAAAGGATGGCGAAGTGCACAGGCAGTGTTTTCCAGGCAGGCTTTGACATTTCAGCCGCTCTACAGAGCAGCTGCCCCCTTCTTTTTGTTGTGCTTGCCCAACAGATCCCCATCTCTCCTTCCTCTGGCTTTACCCAGAGCCATCCTTTCTGCATGGCAGTGGGAGAGACAGACAGGGATGGAGGTGCAGTTCTGAGAGCATGTGTGTGTGATATTACGGTCATGCTGGTGTGGGCCCTCACACAGCAGCACCCAGCCGAGGGTGGGAATGAACACCCTGATTGTGTGTGCAGCTAACTGCACAAAAACCCCAAAAGATCAAAACCACTCAAGCCAAAAACTGAGCTAGCTCAGGCTCATCTTTCTATAGGATGACTAGTGAAGAATAAGAGCAGGATGTGCATACATGGCATTTCCTGCAGATACCCAACACTGCACTTTCCACAATTTTAAGGTATTTTCTGTCAGGATCTTCCTGGGATAGATGTATATTTTGCATTCACTAGCTTCCAAAGGCTTTCCCATCTGTGTGTCTCCAATGTCCACTCCAACTTGTGGTGGCTCCTTGTAGCTCTGTATTAACACCACTCCTCCCTGCCCCCATCCCTTTTATTGGAGAAGACAGGAAGTGCCTGTTCCTGAGCATCCTCACCATGCTCTTCATACTGAATACTTCTTTCCCTGAATTGTCTCCCTTCCAGAGAGGGACATTCTGTCCTGGTAAAGTCATTCCTATACTGAAGCTTTCTGTATCTAATCAGATATTGAAGCTGCTTGTACTTTTTACTCTACCCTGAACGTTCTTTGGTTTTGCTATACCATTTTTGAGACGAAAAGACCCAAACCTCACAGACTAATCATAACACAGGTGAGCCATGAGTTTGCACACTAGCAGAATGTTCTTCCTTCTTTTATTCTTTATTCCTATCCTACTATGCCCTAATACTTAATTTAAAGTTGGTTTTTGACCCCTACCGACTACTGAGCTGGCATATTCATAAATCTGCAAAATAGGTCCCAAGATCTTGCTCCTGTCTGCTGATGGTCATCTCACAGCATGCCATTTTGTCTGTGAAACCAGGATTGCTTTTTCTGCCCTACATATCCCTTTATATTTATCTACTCTGCATCATATTTACTGTTTTACTGTCTTGTCACTAAGTCTCATTATAGTACTGCTAAAGCCTCTCTCTTAAAGTCCGCCCTTGTCCTTTACAATATAAATATTTTGCTGCTGTCAACAAATTTTCCCCTCAGTTCATTGCCTTTTCCAGGTTGCTTATGAACATCCTGACAGCAACTGTTGCACTACACAGCACTGCAGAATTACTCTGGTCCTCTCCTCTGTTTACTGTCTTTTAAATATCTTTTTATGATGAAATTATTTTCTTTCTCTTGATAGGGAAGTCTTTGGACACCCTCAAAAGCCTGTAGTGGGGAATCAAGAAACAAGTTTGCTGAAAGCATTTAGATATCCAGGTAGATTGTATCAACTGAATTGCTCTTATCTATGTGTACATTGATCTTGTCAAACAACTCCTATCTGTAAAAATGGAAAAGGTCATGCTGACTCTTTCCAAGCAAATCAAATTTATTGAAGTGTCAATGCATTTTGTTCTTCATCACATTTTCTACTAATTTGCCTAGTGCAAAGATTTCAGACTTCCAGGTCTTTTTTTTTTTTCTCATATCTCCCCCATCTCCCCTGGAACCTTTGCTAAAAAATGTTGGCCAGGCATTTGATATCAACTCCTTGGATATCAAGGGAGTTTTAAGCATAGAGTTACAGTCTGCTACTCAGTCATTTAGTTATTTCATCCTTGAGGTCCATTTGAAACTCTTGGTGATATCATCTGGGTTTTGGCAACCTGTTGCTCTCCATTTTGTTTCAGTGTTCCCAGACCTGGTTCCTGGGCACAGCGATTTCAGATAAACTTGCTAATGGAGTCGCCCCATTCCAAAATGGTTTCTGGTGTGAGAATCTAAAGGATTTGTTTAGTTTCTCTAATAGCTTTTCTCTGAGTGATTCCTTCAAACTCTGGTGATCAATGGGCTCCACTGATTTTTCTGGCAAGCTTCCTGATCCTGATGTTCAGGAAAAAGAGATTTATTGCTAGTTTTGATTCCGTTTGCTAGAAACTCATCAGACCCCCTTTTGGCTGTCAAATTTTCATTGTGCATGTAATCTTCCAGAGTGTCTTGTTACTTTCTAATTTATTCGTTTGGATCCAACTTCAGCTGTTTGAAGGATTTGCAGTGATTCTTCTAATAACCTCCCTTATCTCACCATTTTCAAAGCTACCATGTACTGCCCGTTTTCAAGCCTACTTGATGAATAATGTGCACTGGCCTTGTGCTTTCAGCACAGCATCTTTTAGCAGGCTTCATGTCTTCAGGAAATAATTAATTTTCTTTGTTGTCACATTCTGTTTCCTTTAAACAAAATTCCTCATTTACATAAGTTTCTCCTCCAAGCCAGCTCCATAATTGCCTGTTTTCTGATCAATATCCTTAAGCAGTTCCTCCATGCAATAGTTATTGACTATTTCATATTACATTCTCGCACAATATTTGGACTATTTGCATGTAAATTATTGAAGTCTGGTGTTTTTTACTGCCCTTCCTGCCTCCCTGGCATCTTGGAATTCCCCCATATTCTGCAGCTGGTGTCAACATCCTGGTAGCAGAGGCAGTATCATACACAATGTTCTTCCCCTGCTATGGTGGTAACACCATATTAGGTCTGTAATTTCAACCCCCACAGATTTTATGTTTCATACTGATGAGGTGATTTGTTAATTTTATTGATTCTAGCATGGCTTACTCTGTATGCTGAATATTTGGTAGTACAGAATCCCCCCTTACCGTTCTCTTTCCACTGTATTTCTGATGCCCGTTATGTTGGTGCCTTCACTTAGGCTACACATGCCTGTTCTTTGACCTTATTCTTAACTAGCCATAAATCTTCTTTCTGCCTCTTTCCCTGGCAGATGTGGCTTCCAGGAGCCCTTCAGAAACAGCCTCTGTAGAAATCCTGATTGTCAGCACCTCAGAGCTTCAGCTTCACCTCTAGCACGTTGCATCACCTCCCTCCCTCTCTCCCTTCTCCTTGCCTTTCCTTTCCTACAGTACTGCTCATCCACATGGACCACGACCATCTGGTGCTCTGCCACACTTCTTAGGAGCTGATCAAGGCTCCTCATTAAATCCTCTCCCTTAACACTATGTCCACACGGAATCTGTGGTTCCCCGAACAGATTTTCTTGTCTGGGTGATCCCACTGACCTTCCCTGGCTTTATCCAAGCGCCATGTTGCATCTCCTGTGACCACAGGCTGCAGGTGCTGTTTGGACACCATTCCAACAGCTGCAGAAATAAATGGAGCCAAGTGCATCCCAGGTCAGAAACTTATCTGCACCCGGGGAGCTTTCAGGAGCCTGCAGGTACTTCACTGTGGATCTGTCAGTGGAACACCTCACTAGCAACACAGCTGGCTAGCTCTGACCCCTGAGAGGCTGTTCAGGTGTAGAAAATTGAGCAGTGGCACAGGAATTTGCAGGATTTGGATCTGGATGTGTGGATTTAAGGCAAGGATTTGCCTTCCTCTCTTCTGTTAATTAAGCAGAACAGCTCCGGCAGCTCAAATAAATGTGTGGGATTTTAATAAAATGCACAATTACAGAGCTGATTATTGGGATGCTAGCAAATACCATGTAAATCTTTTCACACATTTCTCTGACTCAGTATTTTTCCCTCATTCAGTTTTCTCTGGCAGAGGGACGGGATGTCTAGGCAGGCTGATCATAACAGAAACATTACTAAGAGTGCCTGAATGCGTAAATTTTCACATGGAAGCTCTGTGTAGAAGAGGGGGAGAGACATAAGGAAGTAGTGCTCTGTTTTGTTGGCACCTTTGCTTTATCCTACACGGAGCTGCTCCTACTGGTAGCACGTGAAATCAGTTTTAAACACGAGCTACCAGGCGAGCTGTTGATCCTGAAAGCTGTCGTCATTTGTGTTCATTTAATTAGCTCAGGGCTGGTGCTGTCCTGTGTGCGCTGCCGACCAAGCCACGTAATCTCCTTCGTAGGGCTGCCGTAGCTCTCCTAAGTCCTGTGATGAGATTGTGCAGAAAGCATTAACCTTCTTTGTCTGACCCTTTTATTTGCACTCCCCCCAGGCTTTCATTCATCTCCGCTGGTAGATCAATTAAAAAAGGAGGGAAAGAAAAAAAAAAGCATTTTCATTGGCTAGTCTGCTGGCACATGTGTCTGACATGAGAACAAATGCTTAGAAATGTACAAGAGCTCAAATACTGTGAGTTACGTTTTTAAAGACAGTGTTCAGGGTTTAGCAGCCTGATTCCCACTGACATTAATGGAAGGCATGAGGCTAAATCATAGTGCATTGCTTTCAGATCTGGCCCCAGAAGACATTTCCTGATGGGAAGGGGCACAGCCTGAGAAATAAAAGTTTACAAAGCCGGAGAGCTGAAATAATTGGATAAGAACTAGGAGACATAGGTGCAAAACTGAGTGAATTATGATTCTGATAAGCTTGCGTGTAAGCAATAAATCCCTAAGGTGAGCGGAGAAAAAAGAGGGTTTAATCACAGTGGCGTGTATTTATGTATTTTTACTCAGTGGAAAACGTTATAGGCTTGACCTCATTTTTATTTTCCAGATCTGAGGATGCTGATGGCCTCTTGACGGCGGACACTGAGTGACAGCCCGCAAGCCTACAAGCTGCAGAGCACGCAACCTCCCAGCAGGTGGCTTGGGCAGAGCAAACCAGGCTGGGACCTGGGGGGAAAAAGAACTTAAAATAGCTGCAAAAGAGCACCAGACAGTTAATTCAGATGGCTTATTGATGCCACGGATCTTAGTTACATTTCATGGTCTGTGGCATAAGGCAAAAGATCTTTCCATACCTGATTCCTGCATCAATATTGCATGATGGTTCAGTTTAAAGTATTAGGATTTTTTTGTCTTTTATGATTTTGAGTCAGCAGCGTGATGCCAGTTTACATAGCTGGCCATCTAGTCTGCAAGGTTTGGAAGATGAATTTGACCTCCACTTAGGGATTGGTGAGTGGGAATGGATCCCACAGAGAGAGCAGGCGGCAGAGGATGGATTTTTGTGGCATGCAGATCAATGAAATGAAAGGCACTAGCACATATCCGCTGCAGGAGATCTCATGAGCTGACACGAGGACAGTTCTTTGAGGCTGACAGTAACATTTTCAAATTGCTGTTGGAAATTATTAGCTCAAGTTTCTCAAGCTCCTTAAGTTCTGCTCCTGTGTCACTTGGAAGGTTTTTAAAATAGCATGCCTTAGGTTTAGGGAGGCAGCCTGATGTAAGAGAAGAGAGTAAAAGGAGGCAGGAGACTGGTTTTTCAAAATAAAGAAACCCCAAATCCTTTCTTCCCTCTGTTCTTCCCACACGATTTTCTGAAATACTATATTGTTTTGATAATTTGTAATTTACAGCAAACCGCAAGAAGCATTGCCAGCATAAAGTAAGCAAAATCCTGGGATTCAAAATTATGAGCAAGTCACCATGAAAGAGATGGAGCCAAGAAGAAAAATTGTATTTTGGAAAAGCAACAAAAGATTAATGAAGACCAGACCTAGACTGCTGACGTTCGTGACACTGGCGTACAAAGAAAAAGTATCATCAACTATGTAAGTCAGGAAGCCAACAAGAAGTATCCAGAGAAGGATGTACAGAAGATTAGTCAAAATGGTAGAGTTTCTCTCTTCCAGCCAGAATAACAAATGTGACAATTTTCAGCAATCCTGAAATCCTGAAACACCCCAGCAGGGAAAGAGCAGAGCCTTGTATGAGCTCTGCATCAGAGGGAAGGCTGCGTACCACGAAGTGCGCAAAATGCCTGCTAGATCATAAAACAAACAGTTATTGCAGAGTTGAATGGTATGAGCAGGAAAATGAAGCTGTTTGATGAGCTTCCTCTTCAGCAAGGGCCCATGCCACTCTGCCCTTTTCTAGTTGGATGCTTAGGTGGGAACACGCACAGGGTTTCTCCATGGTTTCACCTGACAGGATAACTGAGCTTCAAGGGCAATATTGCTCACACTTAGAGAAGAATGTGTCCCATCAACTGTGGGAATGTTTAGTAGAATATAAAAATATCCTTTTAAGCTGCAGGCTTGATCATTGTAATTATGGGTAATGGAACGGCTCTGGATCCTGCTCTATGTTTAGTAGTCAAAATCAGGGCATTAATGTTTTTAGACAGAGATAGGATCTGATTTCTCTTCCCACAGTGGCTCCTCATTCCACTCATCTGAGCAACCATAACATTCATATTCGTATACTACATTTCTTCTCCAAAACATTGCCCTTGGTCTTGCTTGTTTCTGTGTGAAAGCTACTCACAGTCTCCTAACAGCACCCCAAAATTTCCTACCCTCGTTGCAAGTGTGCTCTGGAAAGAGGCACTGCCACAGCAAATATAAAAAGGGTCAAGGCAGAGCTGAAAAGCAAAAGCGACGTACCTAATCAAAAGGGAGACCTCTCTGGTCATCAGCTGTTTGTGGAGACTCTGCCAAATCCAAGAGCAGTGTCTGATTTGACCTCTTATGTTAATAGCCTTAGCATTTCCAGCCTTTTTCTGACACTTGTCTCTGTTACATCTGCTCTAAGTGGTTATCTATTTAAATGAGCATTTTTTACTTGGAGTGGATTTGGTTTCGTTCTTATATTAAAAAAGTAGCTCTTTCAAAACAACCAGGAAAAAACTCGGGAAAAAAACCTCTGTGTGGCAGGAGTCCCAAAATTCATCTCTGAAAACACACAGAGCTGCACTCTTTTGAAAGTGCCAGTTCTGTGAAATCCTTGGCAGTCCCTGCAGGGCACCAAGTGCCCTCAGTTCTCCGGATAGTACTTGCAATTTAAAGCTGCTCAGGAGGCTGCAGGATGAAGCCACTAGTGCTAAAAAATATGCCCCACTTCTTGCCCATGCACATACCCTACATGTCAGCCATTAAAGAATTACAGGCTCTCACAGGAGGTCTGATCTTACATCCTTGGGATTAAATCTGGTGCTCAGCCTTATTTTTCAAACAGAAGGATAAAACATATCCATAATAAAACAGATTAGCAGAGCAAATATGGGTTTTCTAAAATAAGTGACAACAAAAAGCAACAATAAAGCAGTGCAAAGCTCACTGGTGGTTTTTCTGCTTCTACAGTGGCACCAACCGAGAAATTGCATCTGGTGATGACATCTGTGTATGTTCAGTGGTTATTTATTCCACTGAAGAAAAATTAGCAGTGTAGTCATTCTGAAAATACTTTCTTACCGAGCATGAAGATGTTGCCTCGCTTTCTAGGGATGAAGAACTCGATTTTGCAGGGGCTGAGTGACCTCCTTTCTCCACGAGTTTACCTGATGGCAGCTGAGGATGCTTAGCACATCACAGAAAATGCACTTCACTTCCAAGCAGAGAAATCCTGACTCTTTTGAAGTTGATGGGAGTTCTGCCATCAATCTGGCTAAAATTTCTTCCACGGTCTGTAAAACAAATCTGTCTGCTGCCTGCATGTGTATTCTTTGACACTGTTATGGTGTCTGTGAAGCCACAAGTCAACTCTTGGACATTACCATAGTTTACAATGATAACAAAGAACTCTTTTTTTTTCCTTAGACCTCCTGTAAAATACAAACATCCAGCAGGCCTAAGCTCATCTTCCATTCCCAACCCCGCTTTGAAGGGTGGGAAAATGAGGAGGAGAATGTTTGTGATGATATAGGCATCTGCCAGGCTGCTCTGATGGGCCTTGCAGAAGGATTGGCCCAGTTGTACAAAGGATCACATTCATCTGAATATGTATAAACACAAACAGCGCTCAGAAGCTACTGCCCAGCTTCATATCCTGCCATCCTCCTTCCACATATTGAATTAGTGCATTTATAATGGCATCTCTGTTCATTTAATAAATTTAAATTTCAATTACAGACCACTAACAATTAGTCATACAGACTAGATATGACAGATGGGCCTCATCCATGGCTGATTACCCTAAAAAATGTTATGTGAGTCTATTTTTAAAATACTATCATTCTAATATCCTTTCTGCATGCAAATAGCTGAGAAGTTTGTAATATATTAACGAGAAATTTGGCTTCCTGATAATGTTGCAATTTGCACAGAGTATGAAGTTTGTATTATAAAAGGGTTCATTATTGTTTCCCATTATCTGGGGTGCTTTAGTAAAAATTGCAGAAACGTTTGTGTAAAGACGTGTAGCACAGTGTGATAATTTGGTTAGTCTTATTTCTCTACATGGGCTTGATTTAAAACATCAAACCAGAAAATGTGTCCGAGATAGACAAATACTTACATGGAATATAGCAAGGGTATGCCTGAATCATGTGAGAGATTTTATATTTGCCTCTGACTCCCTTGGATATCTGATATTTTAAAATTCAGTCTTGAATGGAGAGCTATTAAAAATATATATCTGGTGATGAAAACAAAGGCTCCTCCCTCCCAGCATGAAATGAGTAAGTTGTATATGTTGTTGCCTTTGAAATGCTCATGTAGACTCATGTAAACCAAATAAATGCAGGATTTTACATTCCTTCAAAAGGACTTTAACTAAGATTTAGATTTGTATACTCGGATCTATATTTTTTAGACTCTGAGACTCCCATCTAATCAAATAGAGTGGGGGAAAGTGGTCACAAAAATGTTACATAGAAGAGTATGTTTGAATGGCATTATTTAGTCTTCTGATTTCTATTCTCATGTCCTTTCAACCCTATTCACAAATGCTTCTTTTTGCAGATGGCAAGCGAACTGAATTATAATGCCATGCTAGGAGGAATGATTCTCACAGAAAGCAATCTTTCTCTAAAAAAAGCACCTTTTAAAAAAATATATTTATTTGCTTTTCTTGAAACAACTTTAGAAAAAAAAATGCTGTGTTAAAGACAGAAAGGTAGGAGAAAGTCCTATTGAGAAGCACCAATGAGAAAATCAGGAAAGAGCATATCAGATAACACAAAACTACCCGAGAACCACAGATTAAAGTCACAATCAGAAAAAATTAAGAAGAAAGGGCAACTTTAATCTGAGATGTAAAAATACCTTAATTCAATTGTACCCTGTGTTTCATATTTATGGCACAAACCTTTGTCCTTCTCATTTATTTGTACTGGTTGCACTAAACCTTTAGTATCTGGAGAGCCAGTTTGTCATGGGTAGTCTCTGATAGCTGTGAAAGATGAAATATAGATAGAATACAAGTATCAGACCAGAACTTCACTCTTACAATATATATAGCACTTCTGCAAGTCCAGAGTAGTAGAAAGGGCCATAAAGCAATTTGAAAGATCTCCTGAGGAGCCTTTCCATCCCGGCAGAACCCTGGGTGACAGCTCCTGCCACAGAGCAGCTGGCTGAGGAGGAGGCAGCACAGTGTAAATGTTACTCCAGGCCAGTGACCCCGTGCTGTTCAACAGCCCCCTTCGCTGTGACCACGGCTGTTCCTGGGGCCAGGATCTTGGGGGTGTCCCTTGGGAACAGCAAAAGAAAGGAATCAAGAGACAGTGGAAAGTCCCTCTCTCCATTCTCACATGCATCTGGTACTGTGCCGAGCGCAGCTTAGCTACAGGCCAGTGTGTGTAACCCTATTCAGAAAACATCATGGTTGGTAATTCTGTTAAATCACTTTATCCTTGAGTAAAGCAAACATCAGAGCAGATTTTTGTATTCTTATTTTTACAGTTTTCTTGCTTGGCTGACAAAATAAATAAAATTTATACGCCTGTCTGTCCATCTGAGTCTATGTGGGTTTTCATGTTTAAGCTGGCTGCATTCCCTGGAGTAAATGCCATGCTGCCATTAATCACTATGTGATGATGTGCACTAAAAACAGTGTCTGTGTATGTGGCAAGAGAAGAGCTGCACACCACTCCGGAGTTATATGCTGAATTCACTCATTTGCATGGCTTGCAAAAACCTCTTTTTCAGGAGGGGCGAAAAAAGCAGTGAATGAAGGGAGCTCCAGGAGCGTTCCCAGGGCAATGTTTAACCCATGATTTGCTCAAAATCCCTCCGAAGTTCTTCATTCTGCGTCAGCAGCAGCGTCTGTACTGTTGCATTACTGACTGCAGATTTTAACGGGTTTGAACCAGGGCTCCATGGGCGAAGGTTAAGCCCTTGTAGGTGCTGAGGCAGCTCCGGGCTGATCCGGGGCTGACACGCTCCAGTTAGCTGCAGGTCCAGCGCTGTGCTGAGCTCTTGGTGAAAAGCTCCCAGCCAGTTCACAGGGCAGGAATCATCCGTCTCACACAGCTCAGGGCTCGGCTGCTCCTGGTTCCTCGACACCTCCTGGCTAACCCGGCTTCTGAGAAGGGCTCCTTTTTGCAGTCTGAAATGCTGTATTCCACATCCAACCTCGAGAAATGCCTGCCTGCTTGCATTCTATTCGATGACAGACACGTGGACCGGCTGTCCTTGCCTGGGAGGAGGCCTCCATGCCCAGGAAGCCAGGGAGGTTGGGATGCCCGGTGTGTTGTCACCCTGTCACCCCTGTGGGGCACCTGGGGGGTTCTGTGACTCTGCCTAGATGATCTGAGGAAAGGAGCTCCACGCCACAGCTGTTTCTCTCATGTCTTGGCGCAGAGTTTGAAGCAATTTCACATTATTCTAGATGTAAAAGTTCCTGTTACCATTCTCCACTGGACAGATTTGTGCATGTTAAATTAGCCAATCTACAAAATATTAACTTGCACTTAAATCTAAGACAATAAAATGACTGAGGAGAAAATCATTGTGATGTTCTTAAGCAGTGCTAAAGAACCGGTTATAACAGAGCTGGTTATAACAGACTGAGTATTTGCTTCATCTTGCAATTGTAAGAGAGACAGAAAGCAGTGCTACGTACATGTTTGAAGTCTGAAAAAGTGATGAAACACAAAGTTTATTTTCTAGTTTCAATCCAAATACACCAGCATGAAAGACGATACAGAACACACGCTGCTTCTTGCTGCAGACCATTGTTATTCCTGTGGGCAAGATATGGGAGATATATGATATTTATATAATTTTAAACTATGGACTCTCTCTCAGCCTGTATCCTGTGGGGCTGCAGAACTGATCTTTCAAGGGATTCTCCTTTCACACTTCTCCTCTGTCTTTCTAGTCTTCCTCGCAGTGCAAACCTGTGGGGAGCACACAGTACAACTCGGGTTTTTTTCTGTGGCAGCTCTGCAGAAGCAAAGAGGAGGCTCTGGGAGAGTTAATTCTGTGTCAAGCAGCATTAGCTGTAGCTCTGATTTCCAGTCAGAAATCCCTGGGGTTGGCTGAGGACAGTGCTTCAAACAAGAGCTGGTCTCCTGATCTCCCTCCCGCCTCACTGACTACCCCAGGCTCACTGAAATACCTTGGGGCATCTTCTTTTTTATCCAGATGATGGAGGGGCAGTGCAGGGGAGGAATGATGGTCCCTGCCATTGCCCCAGGTTATGTCAGGCTTCCATCTCTCCCACTCCAAATCAGTTTAATACTGAGGCTCGTAGTACAGTACTTCTGGAAAATAAATCACTTTTTAAAAAAATAAATATCACACAACCACTCACTTACTCTCCTTTCCCAGTGGGATGGGGCGAAGACTCAAAAGAATAAATGTGAAGAAACCCTTGGGCTGAGATAAAGACAGTTTAATGGGACAGAGTGAAAGAGAATATGTAATGATAATAATGATAATAACGATGATAATGATGATGATCCTAATAGTAATAACAATAATGGTGATGATGGTGATAGCAACAATAACAACAGCAGCAGAATAATTAGGTTATACCAAACAAGTGATGCACAGTGGAATTTCTCACCACCCACAGACCAATGCCCAGCTAGTTCCTGAGCAGAGGTTTCTGACCAGCTTTCCCCCACAGTGTGTATGCTGAGCATGTTGTCATATTGCATGGAATATTCCTTTGGCCAGTTTGGGTTGGATGTCCCAGCTGTGTCCCCTTCCATCCTCTTGTCACCTCTGAGTGACAGAGTATGAGAAGCTGAAAAGTCCTTCACTTAGCACAAACACCACTTGGCAACAACTGAAACCATCAGTGTGTCATCAACATTATTTTCATACTAAATTCCAGCCACTGTACCGGCCACTAGGGAGAAAATTAACTCTATCCCAGCCAAAACCAGAACGCTAATAATTCTCTGGGTTTTTTTAACATTATTCAATATATTGATATGTGGGACAATTGGAACAGAAACATTTCCCTGTGCAAAGCTTTGTATCTGGTACTGCAGGAGTTGTCAGCTCCCTCCTTCCCCATGAAGCTGCACGGGTGCATTAAGGTTTTTCCTCCTGAGGCTCTCTTTTGTTAAAATGGGCACTCCTAAAGAACTGCTCCAGCTGAAAAAAACCTGAACAATGTTTGCCACAGAAGCAGACAGGAATACACATTTCTCTTCAGTCCACACTGGGGAAGCTGCAGGGCTTTCCAAGCCCTTTCTCTGACCCAGCCTCTGTGAGTTTCACCACTTTGAGAGCCTGTAGCTCTTGAAGCTCTCACTCACTGATGACAAAAGACATTTCATGGTCACCTGATAACCTTGTTTTTATATGTACATTGCTTTTAAAAGTGATTGACGGCTCAAGCTCAATCCAACAGCAGCCTCTTATGATTGCTCTATCCACTCTGTTAAATCCCAGGCTTTTCTTAAATCCTGGGAATTGACAGCAATCTAAATACATGAATATTAACCTCGGGTCACTAGGGCTTAAGTTTTTGCAATGCACAAGTCTTGCATTAATACATTGTTAATTTTACTGCTAAATGGCAGCAGAACATAATCTGATTCTGTTTCATTGTATTTATTATTCTTCTGGTTGGATACACAGTACAAAAAATACCATTTGTAACACTAGCTTTATTAATGAGAAGTGGGGCACCCCTATGTCCTAAAAATAAGGGGTCTTGTGTGTGGTAGGAATTTCTCTACCAAAATGAATAATATTTTTCTGAGAAAAAGTGGACACATTCTCTGTTGGAATAACTCTGGTGGAGTCATATAGTGAAGAAACTATTACCATTTTTTTTCTCTGAAGGTCATTATCCCCCCAGACCACAGAAATGCAATTTCAGACACTCATTCCTTCTATTGTGCCAAGAATGGGCAATGGTTTTGAACCACAGTGATCATGAGGTAAAATTTATGAGATACAAGGAAAAGTCTTTAAAGCTCTGAAGTTCTCATTCTACCTGTGTAACAAGAAACATTTTCTATCTCTCAGGACAGGAATACAAAAATACTGAAGTAAACACTGCAGTTTTTATTTTAATATCAAATTAATTGGGAAATTGCTATTTTCCATTCCCTTACAGTTATCTTGTTGTGTAGACGTGGAGGTTTTCAGTGTGATAATGAATTTTATTTCCTCCTATAGTAAAATCTGTTATCTTCCCAAGTTATCTCAGCAATATCCAATTCTATGGGAAAGATTTGTGATCTACATTGGTGACACAAAGAGAACTCTGTAGTGTTCATTTCTTGCTATCTGCTAGAAACGGACAATTGAGTTGCCCTGACACTACCCAGGTGCCTCTTTTCAGGAGCAGAAAATTGTATTCTTCCCGGGAACTACTCCTTTTACCTTTCATCAAATGAGAAGGATTTTCACTTTCATTCTCTATTTTAAAATTCACACAGGATTTATCCTGTAAATGTCAGGTGCTTGATAACAAAAGCACATATTTACTCTGAAGCCAGAAGTAGCTCATATTTTCCGTAAGATTTGGAATTTCAAGAAAACTGTGATTCCTCTTTCACTGAGCCGTAAGTCAACTGGTTAATAGTGTTTATATTTGTAAATGGTTTGCTATTTCCAGTAATTCACTTTGATCCTGGCTGTGTGTACATGAGAAGTATCAGTGCCAGAATTCAGAGATAATGTATTGTGGTTTTCAGATTTCTTTTTTCTGGGTGATGGGAGGAGCATGGCTGGATGTGCCCTTTCGAGTAGCACTGTTAGTTGTGTACCTTACTCCACTGGCATCATGCCCTTCGAGCTGATCATCAGGTCATTTGCTAATGTGCTCATTTGATTTGGCAAATGTAAAAAAAAAATCATGAACAAACAGTTAAAGCAAATATTGTCAAAAGCAGCCTCTGACCTTGGGGTGCAGCACAGGTGAATGCAAGTTTGGGAACATGAGTATCTGCCTGGAGAAACTGCTCTTTAGGTGTTGGAGTGTAGGAGGTTGGAATCTCCTCACCAGCTTCTTGCTACCTCCATAGGTGCAGAATTCAACAATCTCTCTGTGTAGTATAATTGTTGATAAAAATATATCAGTGACAGTCGAATCAGGACCACAGCACCACCCAGACTTGTCCAGCTGCAGACACAGATTCCAGAGTCTCGGTCACTCGCTGACATTACTCACACGCGCACGCTCTCACACTTTCTTATTAATGGAAGCAAAGAAGAAATGTTCTATATGATTATATATTCAATTGCATATAAGCTGCCGTTCATCAGCTGGCTGACTCATTGTCTTTGTTTCAAAATCCTTGCTTGCACTCTGCTCCTGCTGTTAGGGTATGGTCAACAAACTCAATTAAAACTTCAGATTTGGCATACTTACACTTTTATTTCCTCATTAGAATACTTTCCTTGATAGGAATGTAAACTTGAAGGAAATTTCAAAGAGATTTATAGAGTTCTTAAGGTTTTATCTAACAGCTTAAACTAATAACTTGTGTTTGAATCTCCGTTTCTCTTTAGATAATTACAATAGCTTGAATAAAAATAATAAATAGAGCACTAATCTACTACCACCATAATCAATTTCATGTGTATGTTTAGTATTTCCTGGAAATGGAAATTTTGGGTTCATTAACATTAAATGATAAAAATCCTCTTGCTTGTTAGTTAGGTCCATGTTCTTTGAGGTGCTGATCATCTTTTTTGAAGTGCTGAGGGCTCTGACGTTCAGAAATTATTCAGCAGTAGAAGCACACCGCCCACAATGCAGTTAGACTTTTAGTTTAAAAAAATGCATTTAAAATTAAATGTAGAGCCACCCTCAACTTTCTATTTAGAATTTGACTTGGCGCTCTTAATAGGTTTGCACATTGCTGTGAATGTAGCCAAATGACTCTATTAATGAATTTAATTCTATTTATGATTATTGCACATCTAAACTCTAAATTAAATTATTTACATCTTCATACACTTTTCAGCATAGAATTGTTTTTAAGGTCCCTCAACTATCACACCAGGAAATTAGACTAGTTCTACCAGCTACACAGTGTGCAACACCAGTCCGATTCAACTGAGAAGCAGATCAGAGAAAGACATTTAGCAGCAAGCTGGGTTGTCCCTTTCTCTAGTGAATCATGCAGTGAAGGCATGCATTGAGAAAGGCATTTTTTAAACATTCTGATCTGGAGTTGAAAGTGCTGAGGAGTGTGATACGATTTAAATCTAGCTATGATTAGGAAAAAGAATGAAATTTTGATAGAGGTCTCCTAGGTACCTTCCGTTCTGCAAACTTAAATCGTTGCATAAGAGTCCAGATCTGTAAGCTCTTCTGCTTCACTCAAATCCTGCACAGTGATTTTAGCGGCCTTTATACAGATCATCAAACCCCTTCACAAAGATTAATCTGCTCAAAAATGAGACATGTTACAGACATTTGCATGTTATACCCTCACTAGTAGAATAATTTTAAGTGTACTGTTTGTAATGATTAAATGATTAAATGGTTAAACTTAGTGTTTGCATTGGGTTATCTGGTGAAAGTCAGTGATGCCCACAGATGGCAAATACATGCAAATATCCATGTTTGGTATGAGAAATGGGGGAATGCTGCAGCAGTCAAATCAAAAGCAGATAACCTCCAGCTGTATCACTGGTGAATCCTGATTCCGCTGAAGTCAGTAGCAAAACTCCCATTGCTCTCACCAGAGACAGCACTTCAGTGACCCTGCTGTAATAGCAAATTCATGTAGCACAGGGATCAAGCATCTGAAAATAACATGGAGTTTTGGAGCAATCTTCTGAAACAGGCTGATTAAAATCAGGCAGATTGGTATATTCTCTGTCTCTTAAATCAGTCTGATTTTAATCAGCTGCTTTTGGAGTTGTTCTGAGGATTTTTCCGTACATGTGTAAGTGCTTTGCAGACTTCAGCCCCTGTACCAAAGAGGATGAAACGCAGTGAGTTTTATGAGGAGGCAGAAGAATAATACTACTCCTCTGTTGACTTTGGGAGAAAGAGAAATGACAATTTATAGAAATAAAATGTAAACATCCTTAATAGCCACATAGCATATCCCCTCAAAAAATGTGACCCTGGCTGCACTGCATGTTTTTCAGCTTTATTTTACTGTTTATTTCAGCGTAAGAATTAAAACAAATGTAAGTCAATAAACTCCAGCAGCATAAAAATATAATTTGGATTGGACAGTCTATACTAATAAGACTTATTTGTTTGAACTAACAGAAGAGGTACGGGAGGTAGCACATTTTCAGAAGCTAAGACAGCCCCATTCCCCTTACTCCAGAGTGGGCATGAATCTCTCGAAGATCAGTGGTAGAGCAAGCACAAACAAGCAAACAAATACTTGGAAAGGAAACAGACTGAGCATCCAAAATAAAAAGAATGCTGTTGTTCTCTACAGGAGTGTTTTTACTCTTATCTGTGCTACATAACCAACCTAAAACTCTTCAGCTAGCAAACAGTCAGAGCTTTAATGGGACTTGGATGGCTTAGGGGATTGCTTTTGGGATACAGAAGCTTTCATCTCTACGTCATTGCTTCTGGCTTTCATCCAAAGGGGGTAGTGATCAAAAGCTGCTGTGTGGCGAGTCCTTCAATACTCTGCATGAAACAGGCAGAGGATGTCGCGTCTGCCGACCTGCACCCACAGTCCCCAGCTGAGATCCCCATCGCCCCTTGCTTGTGACACAGGCTCGGGGTCCCCAGGGACCTGGGGTTCTGTCCCCAGCACCTCTCCACTAGGGATTTGTGTGCCCCTGTTGCACCCACGGGGTTCCTGGCACAGGGGTGCGAGAGCAGAGCCAACCCCCGTCTGGAAAGGGCATGAGGAAAGACATCCAGAAACACACGTCCAGATGGACGGGGCTTCAGGCAGCAGCATGTAGGAGGCTGTCCTTCCTCTCACAAGTGCAGGCAACAGCATCAGTTTCACTTCTCATTAGGCAGAAATTGCAAAGAGGGAAGGGAAGGAGAGGGAACACAAACCATTCTGGTTAAGGCTAGCACTAATTGCAATTATGGCTGAACTCCTGGCAGCCCTCAGTAACAGGGCTCTCGGATGAGATGGTAGGTTTCAGAAGCTATGCAACCTTTTCTAAATCAGATACAAGATTCTCAGGGTTGTTTTTTTTTTTTCCTTATGTCAGAAAAGAGATTGGAAAGAGCAGACCTGCCTGCTAGGTTCATCAGGCTGTGTGGAAACAAAATGTAGCTTGGGAAGACAGTGCAAAAATTTGAAGGATCAGGCTGGGCTGGACAAGGAAACTCAGTTACTCTGATCAAAAACATGGTGAAACTCCTGGTGTGATCCCCCATAAAACTTACTGCTGGCAACTGTGAAATTGCTGCTACATCAACAGACATCAGAGACACAAACACATGCTTTTAAAAGCGGTTACTAATTTAAGTACCAGAAAGTCTTGGAAAAAACAAATTAATCTGATTGACTCTGTTTTATATTATAGATTATTATTGGTTAGGTTTTGAGAAAACTTAATTTTACAACGAACAGAGCCCTCTGCAAAAAAAAAAAAAATAGGTGAAGGTTTTAAATCATTTATCTTCAAAGCTGTAAATCATCATTGTTTACATGGGTTAAAAAAATGGTTCTCAGAAATATGATCTTATGAAATGACAGAAATGTTTGGTATTAATTACCTCATGAAGGAGATGTAATTTATGCTAATGAAATCTACCAGGTACAAATGCATTTGCTACAGGCTGTCACCCTCTAATATGGATGAACAAGAAGTGGAACAGAAAAACCACCTGAATTACTGAAACTAAATAGGTACATGAATTCCATGCAGGCCAATGGTTTTTAAGTCTCACATGGAATTCATATGACTGATGAAACTGATGTATGGGAAGAAGACAGTTCCTTTCTTGCCTAGAAAAGTATGTGAGGACACACTGCCTCTGAGGATTATGAGACACAGAAAAAGAGAGCGGGAGTTAACCAGAAGAGCTGGAAGGGAGTCATGCAAAATACCAGGCAGTCATGCAAAATAGCAACTTTCAGGTGGCAGATGCTTCCCTCTCCCAGTCGGAAAACACAGTGTTGAGAGATGTACTTGCATCAGACACGGAACTAAATTCGTAGCATCCCCAGGGGGTCAGGCAGCTGCACAAACCCAGCCCCTTCATTTGTGCCACTGCTCCTGGTGTCTTTGCCTCAGAGCCTCAGCAAAGTGCCTGCAGTGTGCACCTGGTTTGCAAGACCACATCATCCACTACATTTTACCTGTCAAATCGGGTGTATTACTTCTCTTCCCATGACATTTTAGCTCTGCTGGAAAGGGCAGAGTGGTGGCAAGAGCTTGGCTCTTCACCTTTACAAGCTGGTGTGTGCACATAATCACTTGACTCAAGTAGCTGAGACTTTGGGAAAATCACCAAACGTTTATGTGCCCTGAGATAAAACTGTGAGATTCAGCAGCAATGCTGCTTGGAGTGCCAGGAGCTGGTGGGTTGGGCACAACTAGGTTTCTATTGACGCAGATTAGTGTAATTAAGATGACAAGTCTGATAAAAATACCCCAAATTTAAGCTTCTTACCTGGAACTCCCTCAAACCCCTTGTGAAGTTATGCGGAGGAAAGGGGAATGTGGAGCTGCTGGGCTGGCTCCAAGAGGAGTTCTCCTGGGAGACAGATTTGTGTCAGAGCCAGTGTACACAGAGCAACGTACAGGAGTGAAATCAGCATCATGGATTTTTTTTGTTTGCTCGGATAACCTCCTGACAGGATGAAAGTGCATTGCTTTTCAGACACCAGTGGCTCTTGGTGCTCCAGTTAAAAATTCTCACATGAAAACAGCAGATGAAAGTGCTTGATTGTCATCAAATGGTGCAGTCATGGGTGGGAACTGGTCCCAGCCTCCAGAGTGGCTTTGGGAAGTGGCTGTGCTCAAGACAAGGCTCTCGGCTGCAGGTCCTGTCCAGGGGGGTCAGGACATGGAACAGCTTAGCATCAAAGAGCTCTGCTTGGAGTGGAGCTGGATAGCTCTTGAATTATAAATGCATCAAAAATACCAAGCATTTTTCAGAACCGTATTTCAGAATTTTTCAATCTATCAGCGGAGTAGAAGAGGTGAAGAAAGATTTTGCAAGGTGTAGGGTAAAACAGAGCAGAGAGTAATAAAATACTACTTGTAAACGAGCCCAGTTGGAAAGAGAGGCTCTTTATGACAGCTTGCCGAGGCTGTAGTGTTTTGCAAAACTGTGTGATAAACTCCAAATAGCTTCTCTGCAAATCTCTGGAGGCAGAACTGAGCTAAGGCTGGCTGCTGTTGCTGCCACAGCTCCCAATGAATGAGCTCAGAATGGACCCTCTAGTGACAGCTCTGTCAAAGAATAACAATCAGATGCTCTCAACAGCAGCTACTTCAACATATATATTTTTGTAAGTATAAATGAACCTTAATGTGCTGGCTTCAAATAAAATGAAATGCTCAAAGTTTTCAAGATGTGTGGTTGGACTGTGAACAAAATAAAAACGTACTGCATTTTCCCCCCCATTTAGATTGCAAAGCACGATTCTCACTCGAATTGTGATGAGAACAGAATACAAAAATAGTTCGTATTGGTGGGGGAAAAGACTGGAAAGGTAGCTCTGCCATCACCTTCAGGAGAAAAATGTCAGGGGAGTCACCATTACCCAACAGTTCAGGTGAACTGACTCTAAAAGGGAAGGCCTGAATGATTTTGCAAGCTCACAGCTTTGACAAGCAGAACAAAAATCATGTTACGGGGGACACGCTTCAGACCTCAAAAACTAATCACCTAGAGATGAGCTTAATCAGAGTCAAATTAAGTCAAATTATTACCTCATATTATCAATGTCTCTACGAATACCTGATTTCATAGCACCAATAAATTCTTCATTTGGAGATTGCACTGTGTCTTCTTTCCCAGCTTTTCAGGGATGGCATGTGGTGCAGGTGAGGAGAATCTCCACATTGAATTACGTTAATGAGTAAAATAAGGATTGTCCTGTAAGTGACAGTCAGTTTTGCCTGTGTGACTGCCCAGAGAACTGCCCTGCCACCACTGGGAGCTCTCTCTCAGCCACGAGGCAAGAGTTAACATTTCTGTGGTGGAAGCAAGATGTCCTTTTTGGATTCTGCTCAGGTGTAGCTGCTTGTGCTTTCTCAAGGAGCTACCGCTATTGCCAAAGGGAAATTAAAACAAATCTGGCTTGGCTAATAAAAGGCTATGAGTATTAATGGCTTTTTCTCAAATTGCCAAGACGCTTCAATCTCCGATGTGATAAAGACAGATTATGTACAGACCGGTCTTATCATGCTATTTTTAAATTTTGGTATGCTAGAAATTGCAGTCATTTGCCCCGGTCTTTTGGCAGGGAGTGTAAGAGTCACAGCAAGAACGTGATTTTTATTTCCAAGAGAGGAAAGAACAATTCTTAGGCACTAAGGTTATTAGTTTGGACAGTAATAAAAACAACACCACTTTGCAGATCCAGGTCTCAGAAGTGCTGAACATTCACAGATCAGTAAAATCAATAGCCTCTACTCAGGATTACTTAAATCTAGAACATACCAGCATTCAGTGCAATTTAATACTGGTTACCTATTAGCTTTTAATGATTGTATGTATTTTGACAGAACTGACAAGATACGTTGTTGCGAATAGGAAATTCCTAACTGCCACACAGTGAAAAATAATCCACCCATACAAGGAAAATTATATTAACAAATGCTGCTAAGAGCAAACATATTTACAAACTAAAGCTGAGCCACAAACACATATACCAGATGTTACTGAGATATAGATAGTCTGAATTGCTCAGCTGAAGTAGCTGAAATTCTGCAGAGGACTTTTTTTAGAACATGTATTTCATGATGGATATCCTAGTTCTTGAGCAAGTTGTCATGGAAGTCGGAACATGGCAGTTTTGAAGTTGTCTTTAAGATTCAGTGGTAAATAAAAATTCAACAAGTCCAGATAAATTTTCTCCTTCTTTTCCACATTTGTAGGTAAAAAAGACTCTTCAGTCATACAGATAATAAAATGGAAAATTTGGAAGGCACTTCACACTGTCAAATAACCCCTTTCATCAGGAGGCAGGATTTACTGTGAAGTGACAGAGTGAGTCTCCTTTTTTCAGTCCAAGACTAACTAGCTGTTTCCCTTGCCTAAATCCCCTTATCTTTTCCACAGATCCCATGTTTCACAGCAGTTGAGCTAGTTGGAAGGTGCACCCACGCAGTCATTTTCTTTTATTGTTGCTGCACTTTTGCTCCCTGACATTCCCTGCTTACCTACAGTTGTCTGCAATTTTGTCTCATCCTCTGCCTCCAGCTTGGAGGAGGCATCCTGGTTTCCTGGCAGTGAAACCCAAGCACAGAAGCAAGCCCCAGCTTTGTCCTCACAGTCCATCCAGCTCCATCAGGCTCAAGGCATTTGGCTCTGGAGGCTCAGCCCTGAAGTGGCACAGCCATTTGCAGGGGTATTGGTGTTGTCGGTATCAGGCAACTTCTACAAATCCTCCTTGCTCAGCTTTTCTACTTATGGGCTGTTTTTGAGACTATCTCGATATTTCTGGTTGATGTTTCTTTCAATTCTTTAATATCTAAAATTAAAAATACCGTTTTTTATTAGAAACAGTCAAATCAGAGAAGCTGAGTCCCCAGACAATTCCTGTAGCATGTAAGGTTTTTTTCCTGAGACAGGAAGTGTTACTTCAGACCGGCATAAATGTCTCACATGTGCTCAGCAGCTGGGAGCCTGCTGATCTGTCCCTCAACATTGTACACCTCAGTGAACATGTACAGCTAGCTCTTCCAGGCTTCTCACTTAACCAGAAAACAAGTAAAATTGTAAATTTTTATGATTGTGTTGCACATGAGCTGGCAATGAGTCAGTGTCAGTTTGTCTAGATCAGTAACTCATCCAGAACCATTGGTTTTTTGTTCTCTGATAGTTTTTACCATGCATCAAATGCTGTCTTGTTGTATGTAAAGGTCCCATCAAAGCAAGTAGTGATATTTCTCACAGAAAAGACCTGATTTTTACTTATGAGGGAAAAGTTTCTTATTGGGATAAATTGGATGAATTCACAACTACTTCTACTGTTCTCCTTTGGCAAATCAATGAAATTCAGTACATTTGCAGAATGCTCCTGGCATGAATCAAGCACCACTCCAGCAAGACAGGCATCCCTAGGGATGCCCCTTCCTTGCTGAGCAGAGATTGCCAGCAAAAAGTCACTGTCCCCTGATTGCTGAGAGGCACAGCATGGAGACAGGGAAGGTGGAAGGTGCAGCAGGGCCTGTGGAGCTGACACAAGTTAACCACTGGAGTTACAACAACCCTTGAGCTTGGCTATGAAAAGCTGGATTTAAAAGAGAATCGCTTGTAAAAACTGGGACAAGGCTGACTTTGGGGGACACTGGGATGTGTTAACTAAGAACACAGATGACAGGGAAGTCAGCTGGCAGCTTTCTTCTCCGACCCTCCTGCACAAATACAGAGGTGGTTTTGGATGGCTTGCCAGCTAGGTAATAAAAGCTGTTAGTATTAAAATACACTAATATTTCTGCTGTAGCTTATCATAAGATGTTTCTTCAGGAATTCAGCAGATGTCAGAACAGAAATGCACCAGAAGAACAGAGAATCTCAGAGCTGGTAATTTGCCACCCTTGAGCTGCAGATGTGTCAGGGTGGAGAGCTGAGGCAGTACTGACATCATTACCAGATTCTGAAGAAGCTGGGTTGTTTTTTACCCAATTCCCAGCACTGCTGCCTGCCAGCCTTAGCAGGGAGAACAGCTCAGTGGGGAGTGACTCAGCCACGCTGCTTGGAGCAGTGAGCACAGGCGCTCAAGTTCACCGTGCCAATTGGCTTCCCACAGTTGTGTCCACACTGCAGTGCCTCGTGGGCTCAGCTTTCTTCAGGCCCGCATCAGATGTGCAGCTTCCCATGCCCATTTGCACCACCACAATGGTATTCGAGGTCATTTGGCTCCTGATTTATCTGCACCATACACTTCTGGTCAGCCTCCAATACGCTCAAGTGAGTTCTCAGCATTGCATTCCCTCTGCAAACACGTTGTAGGTTACTGGTGGCCACTGCTGCTGACACGACATGTGATACTACAGCCAGGACTCAGGATAGTTTTCTCCCTGCCTGACGGTGCCACCAGCAGCTGTTGGAGTCCTGCAAGGAAAGGGGAGACTGTAGTGTGGAGTGTGTCTCTATAGGTCAAGGTTAAAGGGCACTGCCTGCATCCATTGCAGTCTCTGTGTTCGCAAGCTGTGCTCTTTTCCAGATGCGTCAGCCATCTCTTGTCCTGCCTGCTCCTAAGTCCTCTTTCAAAGTCATCAATTCACTTGAGACTCTATTACATGAAATCTCCCTCCTTAAGCAGCTGTCTTGCCTTCCATGCTCCCTTGCCCTGTACAATATATAATGGGCTTTAAAATCCTCTACGTGTCCTGTCCTAAACCTTACAATAACATTTCCCTGTCATGGAGAGCTGCTGCAGTCTGGCAGTTTCCTTCTCCCTGTGCTCTACACCCGCCCAGGCTTTACTTTCCAGCCTGAGGTAGCCCTGTAATGTAAGTGCAAGCTCCCTGGTGTGGCCCCTGCATGTAGTCATCAGAAATCCAATAGCAGCAGACTGCAAGACACCCCAGCTGGTGGCTGGGATAAATGATAAGAAAACCTTTAAGAATCCAGAGAGCATTCAGCTTCAACAGGCTGAATATATTCATTCCCTTCGCAGCAGTATAAAATATGGCCAGTCTTGGCTTGCAGTAAGAACACAGGTAATTAGGAAATCTAGTGCCCGTAGGTACATTACATGCCAGCAGAGAAAGTGGCAGCAGCAGCAAGATGTAACCAATGCAGGCTAACTAGGCTCTCTCAGGAGTCCAGAGAACATAATGAATCACTGTGCCTTTGGAGACGATATAGATCAGCCCCTGGAACTGATACAGATCAGCCCTTTCCACCCAGGCATCCGGGAAACACATTTAATTTTTGGCCTAATTTAGCACAAAAATATATTATGGTTTATAGCAGAGCAACTTGATTAATAGAATGTAAGTAAGATCTCCTCCTCCTCCCCCCTGACACACCCAAGCAGACAGCACTCCAAAATACATTCCTTGAGGTTTCTTATCTGCAAGCAGATGTCATTCTGAAGTGAACATGTCAGGCATCCTCATCTTTCTGAGCAAAGCAAGAGATGGCTGGCTGTCACATTCATATCTCCAGGAGTTCAGTTTACAATTCAAACACTCAAACAAACACCCTCACTACATTACAGCAGTGTTGTTAGTAAGACTGGGAGGACCTATAGCCCTGTCAAGCTGTACCCGCCCCAGAACTGCTTCCCATATCCCCGTGTGTGCTCTTCCATGTGCCTGACTGAAGAAAAGCTGGGCAAAGGCAGATGGAGGGATGCTTTTCTGTTTCTGTACTTGCTGCTTTTACTCCTCAGGGAGGCAGCTGAGGCAGGAGAGCATCCAGCAGGTAAGTGCAGGAGAGAGACGGGGGAATAGGGCTGTCAGACCGCGGGTGCTCCGGGTGCTCCTGGGAGGCTTCTTACCCAAATGCTAACCTGCCATCTTCATTCCCTGAGGTCTGATGAGCTCCAAACTCACAGCTGTATTCTCATCACTGTTTTGTGCCTCAGGAAAGCAAGTTGTAATTCTGTGGAAGTATCAGTGATAAATCTGCCCCATTACTTCCATTTACTCTGGTCCTCCTGATGTTTCGCAGCCGGTACGGCTCAGAAACGCCGCCTCGCCAGAGCTCTGCCAGCAGAAGAGGGGAGAGGGACTGTGAGCACGAGCACAGAGCCTGGCAAAGAGCACGCTCTGTAACAGATGACTACGGGTTCTTTCACTCTGATAATCATAATAATACATTCTATTTATATAGCACCTATTTGCATGGCAATCGGAGCAATATGTGTGTTTCAGTGAAATGAGACATGACAGCAAACAGATTAAAAACTACTATTCATCTTGAAATGAGGGAAAACAATCAAATGAATCACAGAGCCAAGCAATGGTAAATCATTCTTAAAACAGCATAATAGCAAAACAAATGAAAAATACTGTGTACAAAGCTTTTTCCTTGTCTGATGGCAAATACTGAGTGACATTGCCAAGCCTATTCAGAAACAGACCTTGGTTTACCATTAAATTTCATGGAAACTCTTAAAAACGGAATTATTTAAGTGCAACTTCAGTTGTGCATTAGCTATGTGCTAACCCCAGTATACACATGGGTTTGGACCTTTGCAAAAACTATTATCTACTAATCCTTGCATTGTTCATCATGTCACAAGAATAAGGAAATATGTTTTCCCAAGCTTCAAGCCCCTTCAAATTTAATGGATTTAAAATTGGAAAATAATAGAGAAGAGCCTATTAATATTCAAACTCCATTTTCTCATATGGAATTCTTCAGCTTCCTCAGCCCTAATTAGTTTTTCTGAGGCTGTCAGTTGCAGGCAATATCAACACTCTAGTCATCTCTTCTGCCTTCTCCTCCCATGTCCTCACCCATATTTGTTACTCCTATCCTCCTCTTGCCAGAGTGTCAAGCCTTCTCCATGTTTATTTCTCCTAATGACTCATCTTCCTGTAAGGCACCAAAAAATGACACAGCAGTCTATGTACAAATGAAAGAATCTTAACTTCAGGACATGAAAGAATCTGAGTTTTTTTCCAGTGGGAGGGTCATCCATCTAATGCCCCATAAGATGCTGGCTGGGTTGCAGGACCAGAGCAAGAGAAACTCTTAATTCATTCAAACTTCTAACAATTTGACTTCAGCTGCTCTGTGCTGATCACTTCAGAAGAAAGATAAGCTCTTCCTTAGAACTGCATCTTTAGACTTGTATGTTCCTGCTTATTATGTTTGTCTACTGACAGGGCTCTTCCCAAATTATTATGAGACATAAATATTTCAAATAAGCAGTGGAGTAAAGGACTAGAAATCCTCCTGGCAGGTGGCTGGATCTACCACATACTAAAGAGTAGCAGAGAGAGAAACGTTTCTGTCAATTTAGAAAAGACATATTACAACTCAAATTAGCAAGGCTGCCCTTTCCTGGGCTTGTAAATGTACACATCTGGATGTCATGAAAATGTATTAGCACAAGGACAGCTTTTTACCCTGTTAGCAGCTGTCCAGATATGGTTCAATCATGCTGCAAAAGCTGATGGCAAAACTCTCCTTGACTTCATGTGTCAAAATGTTTAGTTCTCATTTTATTCTGGTTAGTTCTGTATATTCTCCAATTCCTTAGAGAGAAGAGAAAATATCAGCACAATTCAGGATATTTTAGGAAAACAATGCAAGTGCCTTAAGCCCCTGGGTGGCCTCTGTTCCCTACCACTCCACTACTGTTAAATTAGGTTCTGACATAACAATCAATGGAAAGATGTGGGAGCCAATAAATAATGTGCGTAATTAAGCTGAGGCATTGAAATGTCTGTCTTTCCTGAACTTGGCCCAGAGCGTGGGAGGCTGTGCTCTGTGATAAGCACTGTGCTCTGTGATAAACACCTGAGCTCCTAAAGTCAGTGTGGGGGCAGAGATGGCTTGCTAGGAAAGGATTTGCAGCAGTAAACAGAGAGCAGGAAGGCAGCTGATGGAAAATGCTCTGGCCATGCACCACATGCTTGCATCCCTTGCCCGGGTGTGCCAAGCTGTTTTACAGGGACATGAGCAGCACCCGGTATTTTCCATTCAAACAAGACAGAGGCACCAGGAAGAAAACAATTTGTGGAGAGGAAAGTCTCAGCTGAAAGAACACAGCTAAAAAAGCTCACTGGAAACTTGTGGATACGAGTTCTCAGACAGGATGTAGGAAAACTTCAGCGGTCACTTTCAGCAAAGCTGAATCACAGCCCGAGCTGGCTGAGCTCAGGGGTGCAGTCGCAGAGCTGTCAGCTGGTACCGACTCCCTCGGGGGCACAGAATGATGTGCATTTCATCTGCAGGTGTTTGTATGGACCAAGAGCCTGCAAACTGTCAAATGCAAATAGATGTTTGCAGCGCTGCAGTGCTTCTCCCTCTCCAGCCCTACAAGCACTGTGCTGCTGCCATCTTATCTAAGAATACCCTGCTCTGGCGCAATCACATTTTTTTCCAGTGTTTTGCAAACCCAACAGACCAATTTCCTGGCAATGTTCGGCAGATCCCCAATTTGGAAAGTATTTTTGAAGAATCCTGTAAGAGATACGGTGTGACGAAGGTAGAATCTTCGTTTAAGCATTCTGTTGTGTGATAGTTTTCAAGCATTTTTCAGCACAAAAGCACTCGCCATCTGCCTGTAAGCTCCTGCTGAGCCTCAAAGTGCTGTGCTTTGAGGTGACTTTCAGTAAGGACTGCGGTGTTAAAGCAAGGGCTAACTGTTTAAAAGATCAACTTAAGCAAGACACAATTCAAGTGAACCTAATGATCACGTCTGGGTCAAAACCATCATATGTAGTAGGGCTGAAGAAGCAAAAGGAAGAGCACAGTGTATGAAGCTATTTATAACTCTTCTTTTTGACTGACATTAATTAACTTGCCAACTGGACTAACTCACAATGAATCAACATCCTGCAGAATTGCAGTGTTCCACCCAAAGTGGGAATATACTTTGCTACTGAGCTGTCAAACACATATTTATAAGACACCATGATGCTGGAAAGTGGTTCTGCAGTGTGAAGCAGTGCAGATATGAGCTATACATCTCAGCTGCAGAATCACATTTTTTTACTCGTTTGGTTATTTTTATGTAGACCACTTTCTGCCGTTATATTTGCCTTTCAAAAAGTAGTAAGACACAACAAAAAACATGTATTAGGAAAAAAACTGTGAGGGACATCTTGGTATATGTTTTTGTCACAGGTATGCTATTTGGTGCTACTGAAATGTATAGAGAATAGGTAATGTTACTACTCAAATATGCTGGCTTAGGATACCACACTAGGGAATTAAAAGTTAATGTTTTGACTATAAGACTCATTCTACATTTTCCTATTAAAACAACAGAAACATTTTGAAAAATTTTAACAGGCTAATTTGAAAATTAAATATAGGCATTGTTCATTCTGTACTTTGCCCATTTTCTATTACCTGCCAGAATCTACATACATATTTGTTTAATTGGAATGTCTGTCTTAATCATCAGTATTTTGATTCCTGAAAGAGAGCAGCCAATTTTGTGTTATTAAGATTCAGATTATTTTGGAATGAGCGAGATAATTACAGGCCAGTCCTACCTTCATTTTCTTATCATAATTTAAAAGTGTTAATTTGGATTTCCATCAATGCAAAGCAGTTAAAATTTTAAGGAGCAAAATGCTTCATAAATAGGAAAGATTTTTTTAGAGCAGATATATTTTACATAAAATATTTCTGGTAGAAATTAATTTCCTGCTCCTGAAAAATGGATGGAGTTTGAATCTCTTACTGAATTTAATGAAAGCTGATGGAAATTTTGTGACTCTGTGAGTCTATGACTACGTGACTCCATGGATTAGGCCACTAGCAGAATTAGAAGGGGAACACAAGGTGTAGAAACTTTTGGATGCTGTTCCTCTCATCACCTACCTTGAATATTGCCAGTTTTCAAGACTTCATAAAGAGGTGTGATAAAATCAGAAGGATTAGAACCACGTTTTGGCTGCCACAGTTATTGGTGAAATTTGATAAAAGACATTTGAAACACAGTAAAAACTATTGCAGGTAATCAATTAAAAAAGGCAAGAAACAGATAATGTCCATGTGCCATGTTCTTCACGTCTCAAAAGCTGTTAAGTGCTCTTCTCTCCTTCTTAGGGCAGCTTTCAGCTCTCTAGACTATAAATGAAGCATTCTCTTGCTGAGAACAGTGTACTATTTTGTCAATTAATAACATCTGTAAACACCCACATTTAATGACAACTGCAATTCATTTTCAGCTTCAAAACAGAATTTGTGATTTTCACTGTGAGAACAATGACAAGAATGTGAAGATGATGAAAAAGGCAATCTGTTTTGCCCATACATTTTTAATAAATGAAGCACATATTACAGTGAGCTATTTTTAAAGCTTTTTTGTCTGTGATGTTAAAGTGTGTAGGTACAAAATCCATCAAGATAATACATTAATGTTTAACAGTTAGCACATCAAACTCTGTTCTGAATAAACAGAGATGCTCTTTTACTAACTTGGTTCTATTCTCTCCAACATTTCTTTATACTGTCAGAACTTATTTACTTCACTCTATTTTTGAAGCACTAATGTAATCTTTTTTTAATGCACTAGAAAACTCAAAAGCCTTGCCATACTTTTAAGTTATCACAGCATACAAATTTGGGATAATTTATTGTTTATATGCTCATTATAATTTATTGTTATATGCTCATTAAGATCTGATAAAGTACTAGACACAAATATAAACGTGTAGAAGTTCATATACTAAACCAAAAAAATATATATATTGAGACCAACAGAGTAACAGGCACAAGTAGAACATTTCTAAATTAATCTGTTCTGGCTTAGTAGTTAGTTTTCCCCTTCTTTCCAGTATCTGCAGCAGTTGTGGCAATGTAATTCTGAACTCTGATCAAAGACCGAGTGAATCATGACCGGATGAGGAAACCTTAATGCATTGGGTTGAAACTGTTCTCATTGTTAGATATCCACAGAGAGAACACTCGAGGTACTTGAGGTGTTAATACTTTGCGAGGTGTTAATAGGCAGTCGTTCTTGGTTCTGCCCCTTCTGAAGAGCCAAAGCTCAGGGAAAAGGTCTTGCAGGAACCAATCTTTGAGGCAGCAGAAGCTCTTGGTGAGAAATGCCATCATCTGGCTCAGCTGCACCAGGAGCAGCTCTGTTATTTTCTGTCAGCTGGGAAGAACGAGAATACCTCAACAGCAAAGCTCCGTGGAAAGTCTGGAGAGAGCTCACCTATCCACCTGTCTATCCATATGTCGCCCTATCCCCAGCTCATGGCTGAAGTATTTAGGTACTGGTCTAGCTGGTTGATTAGGGAGGTAGATGTTGCAGTGGCAGTCATTCAGATGCCAGCAAGCAGGCATTTGAAGTCCACCAGATGATATCAAGTATGTAAGGCATCTGTGTAGAAATGGCAGCAAAGATGAAGGAAGACCTAGAAGAGGCTGGCACCTTCTGGAGAGACAGCTGGACACCGTGCAGGCTGCCAGCAGTGTCAAAAATGTCTCAGTTTAGGCAAGATTCCTACCTTGTATGACTCACAACTTTCCATGAAGTTCTGTGTCATCGGGGAGAAATGCCACAATTTGCCAGTTCTCCCAACATGTATGGAACACAGTGTTCTCATCCATTTTTTAGGCCAAAATCAGTCAATATGTTCTCAGTGAAATGCAGACTGTTTCACTCCATAATATGCTGCAGAAAGACACAAGATGCCATGTTTTAATGGCCTATTAAAATGCACCTACTGTGCTTCAAAAAGCTCCGGACTGGGAAGCTTCAGCTACACAAAACTGTACTAATGGTCAAGTAATACATGCCTTATTGTGTGCTATTCCTGTAGTAATTTGGTTCTGTAATATTTATCAATAAACATCAATTTAAATGAAATCTATTTCAATGAGTTCATACTCCTATTTATGGAAAAAAAATAGATTGCTATAAAAGGACAGGGCTTCTAGTGCACTCTATAATGATATTTTAAAGCTGTCATTTTAATACAGTACCCTGGAAATGTAAGTGATAATCAGAAAACATATTTGCTGGGTAAGATTTCTGTTTGATAGAAATCAAACTCAAGTGTTTAGTTAGTATGATTGCAAATTTGCACTCAGTGATTAATCCAGCACTAAAAAGGTAGGATTTTCTCAACATTCCTATTCCCTTGTGCAGAGGTAAAAAGGTCATGCCACAGAAGATAAATGTACAAAACCATATGCTCCCTTCTGCTTCTCTGAATGGGATAGAGAGAAGACAGCTGCATGTTGTGGCAACAGGGTGGATCCCCAGTAGGGACTGACAGCTCTGTGTTGGCTTTTGGTTCAAGATAGAAACACTTCTCTCACCCTGGAAGGGCTAATTCATGCCATATTCCCTACCATGATTTGACACTCCCTTCTTTCTAAAGTTGTTTTTACTCCTGAGACTTGAAGGGCACAGCAAAGGGCTGTGTTTGCCCTAAATGGCAGAGGTCAGCCTTCACCATTGAGGAAAGAATGTGAGCCTTGGATGGATTCAAACTTCTAAGAACGTATTTAGAGTTTTTTAAGAGCTGATGCTGATGCCTGCATTGGGGGTTTGGCACTGTAAGCCTGATTTTGATATTGACTGCTTTGCATTTAATTAAATGCAATTAATTTCCAGCTTGGGGAATGAGCATATTAGCTGTCACAAAACCTCAACCACCGGCTTTACCAGTAGCAGTGTGTGTAAACATGAACTCTTGTGAGCAATGGTACTGGTGATGTGAGAGTGAATACATCTGTAGAACAGTTGTACCTGGCCTTGCTATAAGTCACTTTTGTCCTGCCTTTGAGCTCTGTCTTGCATTCTTCAGACACAAATAGGAATCTAGATGAGATATAAATTCAGAAACCTGAAACAACAATCAGATTGTGATTAGATGAAATCACATGGCCTTGTGACCTGGACAAATTCTGTGTACACCACCCTCAAAAATTTAGCCTGGAGCTGAATACTTTCTTTACTTCTTCTCTTATATATTTTTTTTTTTCTGAAACAGCTGTGCACTGTTGAATATCAATAGCATGTCCTCTTTCCTTCTCCCTTCCCCCCTCCAGATTTCAGTGTTTGACTAATAGACAGATAGCCTCGTTGCAAAACACGTGTGAGAGTTTATAAAATAATTCGGTCACTACCAGGTTGAAGTCCAAAACGCTACCAGGTTGCAGGCAGATACCACTACTATTTACTTTTGTTTTGAGTAATCTTATGCCTGGGAACTACTGCTGCCAATTTCCAACTTTGATCAAAGACTTATTTAATTTTTGTTTGCTTTGGGGTTTTTTCTTTAATGAGTAGGAACCAGATAGGAAAGAAGTGCTATTAAAAATCCATGGCAGTCTGTTAACAGAAAAAAAAAAAAAAAGGATTTTTACCCTTGTCAGACAGGACTAACTCAGCTGTGTATTCCAGGCACTGCTGCTTCTAAATTTTGCTTTAAAAAAGAGTCCTGAACTTCACACCGTTTGATTTTTAGTAAAATATTAAAGAAGTAGAGAAGAAGCCCTGTGATGTGTACACAGCTTTTGAAAGGCATAAAAGTGCTCTAGAACATCTAGGAGGGCACCTGCTAAAATCTAACGTCAAAACAAGAATGAGGACCCTGTACGTAATGTAAATCATAATTTACTATTAACAGTAAATCATAATTTACTATTTTTGCTAGTTTTATTCACGGAAGTGTCCAGGGGCCACAAAAAATGGAATTTTAACAGATGAGGCAATGTTCAGACACAGAATGGAGACAATCCTTCCTTTATGGATCTTAAATGTAAATGGATGAGTCTGAAAAACAAGAATGGAAAGTGTACACAGTTGATAAATACTTTTAGTAATATAGTACTTTAATATATTACAGCTTCTTTACAAAGTAAAAATATTTACTTTGTACAGAAGATCATAGAAAGCATTTTAATAATCCAGTGCAGTGTAAAACTGCATAAATACAAGTTCCATTTGATTTATAAATTATTCTCTAGAAATAGAAATAGAGAAGGCCAAGCAGTCAAACATCAAACAGTCCTTGTCGCTGTTCTCAAGGCAAGATGAACCGTATCTGTGAGGGCCTGAAGGTTTTCAAAGGCCAATGATGATGAAAATTCTGCTGTATTTCCTAGGTAATGTGCAAAAAAAACATCAAGCATGAAGGAGTTTAGCCAAAGAACAGAAAATCAACCCTGCCAACAGCTTTTGTCCTGTGAGAAACATAAAGTAACTAGCCTGCACCTCCCCTTTGGCAGGTGCTGCCCCATTTTAGTCAGCTTGTGCTTGGTTGCCTCCTCTGCCAGAAATTTGTCTGAGGCAAAGGAAATGAGAGATTTTTCTACAGCTCCCACAGACAGATTTGTATGGTACAACTCTATGCATCTGTATTCTAACCATCCCCATTCAGCAAAATAAATTGCACAAAGAGGTTCAGGAGGCCATATTTTCCCTTGGCTTTCCAAAATGCACTCCGCAGCAAAAACGGTGTTTTGACTGGATGTAGAACTCAGAACAAAAGGATGCTGTTAGTCCTACATGCCAACTTTTCTCAAATGATAAGCAATTTTGTAAAAGAAATTAACTTCAGGAACAAAAAATACAAATTTGGGGTCTGTTTAGACCATGCAATATAAGCAATTAGTCCTTAAATGAAGATATTGTGTTACATGTGCCTACAGTCAATTTTGTTTTCTAAAGCCTGGTTTGCTGTAGTGCCCATAATTAGATTTCTTTCAAATACTTTTAGGACTTTTAGGATTGGCTCAGTTCTTATAATTATATATTATAGTCTTACAAGCATTTGAAAATTAAAGAGGAAATGGAAGTTATGTAAGATCAATAGTGGTGGGATGATTCCTGAACAGCTCTTCCCATGGTATCATATTTGTCATAAGAATTTGATCCATAAATATGATTCTAAATAAAATGAGTCCTTTCCAAAAAGAAAAATACCTAATCAGCAGTTATTTTCCTCTTTGTTCTCCTTTCCAATCCATGTACCGTTTAAAACCACCTCATATTTTGTTCTTCAGTACTTGGTCTTTATTTCTTCATTCAGACAACAAAGTGTCTTCTGATGCTGCTGTCATCTTTTCCAGACTGACCTGTGGCTTTGTTAAATGAATTTGCCATGGCAGGTATCAGGGAACAGGCAGCAGTGCTTCCTACTGACACTTTATCTTCTACGAGATTTTCACTGGAGGTGCAACGCTGGCATCCCATTGAGCTGGAGACATGAATGGCAACGTGCTTCCTACTGAGAAGATTTGTGGCCAAACAGTTTGGGGAAAGAGCTGTATTTTGTAGCCAGAGCCACAACAACTATTTAGGGAAGAGGACCTTTCAGCATAAGCTGCTAATTTAAAGTTCTTTTCCCTGTTGTAAGGGATGGTTCTTTCTGTGCTCAGCTGACTATTAATTTGGCCTTGAAGCATGAGGATACAGAGCCTCTCTGGCAACAGTTTCTGTAAGGAGAACACTGGTAGGAAATGAGCTGAGTCTACTCATGTAGGCTGCTGAGCTGTGGCTTTTCTGATATGGTTAGGTTCACAAATGATTTGATTCCCTGGAGTTTATTTGAAGTTTTTAATTAAAATCCTCTCCATTGGTATTCTGATTTTATTGAATGTGACAAAAATTTCTTGGGACTTGATTTTTCTTTAAACTACAGTCCCTTTACAGCTATCACATAGTGTAAAATAATTTTTAAGTGTGTGTAAATGACATCATTTTAGCAATGTAAAGGAAACCTTTGGGAAAATGAGAATGTCTGTATTCTGTTTCTCTGGAATTTCATCTTTGTGTGCCTGGACTGAAGACAAGATGGTGAAACAGGGGAATTTCTACATTTCCTTTCAGAAAATTATTTTCAGATATGAGTATCTTGTCAAGACATCTCATAAGCATTATTTTTGCAATCCTGTCATTCTTCTCTTTCATTTTGAGGGCGCTCTTCTCTGGGAAAGAGGCTATGGAAAGGCAAAAAATGACTCCAAGTATGCAAGCTTTCTTCCTAAAGCAGAGCAACCAAAAGTGCACAGTTGGTGAGGCCAGGAGGAGAGCAAACAGTGGGGAGTATGGAACTACAGCCAGGTTGTTATAGCACAGCTGGGCAGGTGTGGCTTGGATTCTGGTCCATGCTCCCAGTACAATTTAAGATTTATCATGGTATTGAATAAACCATACATACCAGAACTTTATTCACTGTGGAAACAGTTTCTGTGAACTCATCAAGTTCTGTATCATTGAGTAATTCAGATCAGAAGGGAACCCAGGGGGTCTCTTGCTCAGCCTGATGGTCCAAGAAGGCACAACTGTGAGGGTACACCATGTTGCTCCAGGCTTTATCCAACTGAGTCTTTAAAACTTCCAAGGATGGAGAATGTATGACTTATTTTGGCAAACACTTCAACTGCTTCCTGTTATGAAACAGGTTTTCTTTTTCTACAGACCGAATTTCTCTCGATTTCATTTAAATCTATTTTTTCTTATCCTTCAGTCATGCACCACTGAGGGGCCTGGCTCCATCTCCTCAGTAACTTCCTTGCAGGCTCTGCCAGACCAGTATCACATCCCCCTCAAAGCCAACCCTTCTCCAGAATGAACAAGCCCAGTTCCCTCAGCTTCCCCTCACTGGCTGAGTGCTCCAGCCACCTCAGTGGCCCTCTGCTGAGCTTGGCTCACTTCATTCAATGTATTCCCCACACCGGGGGTCCCAACTCCCCCCAGGTGGGTGCAGGATTTAAATGTGGTCTGGCTAAAGTAATGGGGCAATAATATGCTGACTTTCCTCCTGTATTAATAAAGCCTTGATTTCTGTTGATCTTTTTTGCTGCCAGAGGACGCCCCTGGCTCAAGTTCAGCTTGCTGTCTACCAACATCCCCTGGGCCTTTTCAGAACAGCTGCTGCCCAGCCACGCAGACACATTTCCCCCAGCCTGAATCAGTGTGAGGAGTTGGTCTAGCTCTGATGCAGGAATCAGCACTTGTCCTTGCTGAATTTCATGTGCTTTGTGTTGGCCCATTCCTTCAGCACGCAAAGGTTCTTCCTGGAGGGCAGCCCTCCCAAATCAGCATTCTAACTGTACCCCAACCTACTCTCACTTGTAAATCCATTGAGCAACCATCACCGTGACATTTCCTCCAGGTCTTTGTTAATGATGTGAAACAGGACATGATCCAGAACAGACCCTTGTGATGCTTCACTTGTTGCTCTTGCTACTCCTCATGGTCCACTAACCACTGCCCTCTTGGCCTGACCATCCGATGCATCCTGTTGTCTGCTCATCTGGACTGAAACCCGTGAGCTTGGGTAAAAGGACATTGTCAGACTTTTTCTGTCAGTGTCAGAAATCTTGCTGTAGTCTATCAAGGCTTTTTCTGCCTTGCTTAGGTCTTGACAGCCACAAATCCAGCCATTTACCACAGAATTTTTTCAGGCTGGTTATACACGATTTACTCTTTGTAAATCCATGCTGACTGTTTCTGGTCACCTTCTCCATGTGTTTAGAAATGTGTTCCGAGAGGATTTGCTCCAGGACTTTCCCTGTTACCTAAATGAGTCTGGCCTTTCAGTAGTTTCCCAGATCCTCCTGTTGGACTTTTCTGAAGATGGCTGCAAAATTGTCTTTTTTTCCTGTTATCAAGGACCTTCTTTGATCTCTATTACTTTTAAAAACCTTGCCGAGAGAAGCCTTATAAAGACACCAGCCAGCCCACTCAGCTCTTTCAGGTTCAAACCATCTGGGTTGCATGAGCTGAGTTCTTGCAAGTAATCCCTGTCATGATTTTCATCTACCGCTGGTACTTCTCCTTCTCCTTGCACAGAAGCCTGGGAGACCTTGCTAATGAAGAATGAAGGAAAAAAGGCATGGAGCATCTAAAACAAAAAAAAGCTATATCTGTTGTCTCTAAATCACCCCAGCTATTCAGTAACAGAACATTGTCATGGTTCAGCTCTATGGATTATTTATGCCTAATTGTATTCTGGAGGATACTGTAGACAGTAGATCCTTTAGTGAACTTGTTATTGAGACTCAAAGAGGAAGCAAAAAATTTATTTTTGATTAATTTCATTTAGCTGAACCTTCTACAGCTCATGGCCACACATTCCAGTGAAAGAAAGGAGTTGGATATCTTTTATATAAAAAAGAAGCATATTTGAACCTGCAAAGAAATCTTGAAATAGTTTTTATGTAAGGTTTTCTTAAGTTTTCAGATTTTCTAGTCATTTAGCCCAGATTTCCAGGGATGAGGTTATGTTTTGGTGGGGTTTTTTTCCTGCTCTGAACAGTATGTGGGCTGAGAGTTGAGAATGCATATAGGTCGTGCAGAGGAAAAAAGTATAGGTCACCTGAAAATAATTAGCACTTCTGAAATAACTGTCTTTGTGTTTGAGGTACAGCTCATAAAAAGATACTTGTTTTCATAATATCGGTTTTTAAACATTGTTGTTCTGTGTCAGGCTTCCTCCACCTCGTAAGGAAAAAACCACCGACTTGTAAAGAGTATCACATTCACCTAAAAAACATAAATTTTGCAGAAAAAATAGCTAAATATTTTCAATTGCATCTAATATAATTTCTCTGATGCACACACTGATGGAAAATAAAAGTATACACACAGAACACCTACAACAATATGTTCAGGCAATTAAAGAAAATGAAGGGTACTTCCCAAACTAAATATTCCAAAAACGTGTCATTTCAGCTCCTAGCTAAAAACTCATCATCATTTGGGACTACATCTTTCTGCCTACACGGCTGCAAAGATGCAAATTCTGTACCTTTACTGACCTAATGAGAGGGAAATGTGCACTTGCAACCTGCAACAGCTTAATCAACACAATTCCCGTGTCCAGTGAATGACAGCTATTTTTGAATTGGGCCAGCACTCACAGGTGGAAGAGTTTTTGACAGATTCCAGACAGTAATGCACTTAGGTAATCACATTCCAGGGATTTTTTTTTTTTTTTTTTTTTTTTTTTTTAAACTCCAAGAATTGCAATTCCAAAACTCTGTCAGTGTAGAGGAGCGGGAGTGGCACAAGAAAATAATGCTCTTTTCTCTGTTGGGCCAAGTACAGCCTCTGTTCTGTGATAATGGCCAAAGCTTGTTGCTTTAGAAGGCTGTACCTCTGCTCCCCAATAATAACCTTGCTAATTGTATAGTGTTGTATACGATGGAAAGATTTTTCCTGACCCCGCAGGGAACAAGTGCTGTGAAGCATGAGATTTGATTAGCCTTATTATCTTAGCCTGCCCAGTTACCAATGTTAGAGCTGCCATGAAATTATCCACCCCTTTTAAAAATAAAGCCATACTATTTGTCTTCATTATCTCCTTCTATGGAGTTGAATTCCACATGCAAACAGACCTCAGTGATGAAAATAGCACAGGAATTACACATGTAGCCTTTTAACTCTGTAGGTACTGTTTTCTTTTATTCTGTCATATCACCTTTCCACGTAAATTAACTTTCTCCTAAATATTGTGGGTTTGATCACCCACTCCTGAAAGAAAATGCATTTTATTTTACTGTCAATATTTGTAATCATCTATGTGATCTTTTAATGAGTTACTGTGGAGCAACTCATAGCTTGGAAAATGGTGTAATTTCTTAGAAATGTTGCTGTATTTGTTGGATTTTTTAAATATTCTATGATGTCTTGCATACAGAAATGAAAAGCAACCCCACACAAAAAATAAATTAAAATAATCATAATGATAATGATAATTAAAAATCCTCTAGCTGATTTCTTTGGCACAAAAAACAGTAAGAAATATTTGGGATGGGATGTCAAAGGATACATAAACAAGTTATCATCATAAGATCTCCAAACACTGATAAATACAGCAAAGAAACTGACACTTCATTGTCTTAACTTTTCCAGGTCATGGAGACAGCATATTTTGGTGGTTATCAAATAAAGAAGTAGTCTAAAGTAGATCTGTCTTAAGACTGGTCATAATAAATGATTATCCAAATTAGACACCAGTTAACAAAAATGTGTGGAACACTGGACTTCCTGAGTACGTTGGCAATCAGCTTAAAAGCTCCTTAAAAAAAAAAAATACACCATCCAAAGTCCTTCACTCAACACCAGTTTGCCACAACAAGTATAGAAAGGAGAATGAACTCAAAAAAAGAAGTGCCTCTTCTGTAGGTACCACTGCTCACTTTGTCATTAAAATAGCCATCAGAACAGTGATAGAGAATTCAGACCCAGAGTTCTGTGGATAATAAGACAAAGAAAATGTTGGCACAGTTGACATCAGCCAGCAGATAATCTGTCCACTATTGTGGCAGTGCTGGTGGTAATTCCAGGCTTTGTTTTCCATGTGTACATCCAGAACTATAACGGGTCTGAAACATTCCTCCTTTCCACATTCTGTATACTGGAATATCTGCTTCTCCAACTCGTCTAACATTAGGGTAGGAGCCGTAGCAAAACCAGAACACCCTGGAGAAAGACCTCTACCTTGCTGTTTGTAGCATCAGCAGAGAGCTGCCAGAATGTCAGCCACCCTGGTCCCTGCAGTTTTACAAAAAGGAACAGAAGACCTCGTAGCAAAAGCGCTCAAGTGAGATCTGTATCATCAAAGGCTGAGTTCAAAGCTCTGTGGAGTCATAAACTCCAGTTCCAGTGAATGCGAATCAATCAGCACAGAAGTATCAGGGCTGGGGCTGCCCTGCCATACAGCCCTCACGCTGCCGGGATCCTGTGGCTAGCTAGAGACTGGGATAATCCCTGGCATAAAGAAACTCGGGTTTGGCACTCTTCTAAACTATGCCTGGCTGACCGTGCTCACTAGCCAGAAATTGCTGGGACATAAGTCAGCCCCAGCCAGGTCCTGTCTTCTCTGCCACAAACTGGGAGCAGGGTGAGGCTTGGCCGAAGCGCAGTAATTGCCCATTAAACGGATAAAAGAGATTTACGGTGGTTTTTGCACTGCGGGAGTGGTTCAAAGCTCTGAGATTGAACAGCGCCAGCAGGGTCCTAAGGACCATCCTTGTACGGGGGATTTCCGCTATGAGAGGCATGCGAACGTAAGTAGCAAAAAGCCCAAAGGATTTGATAATTCCTGACAGAGGGTAAACAGCAATTTGTAAGTTTTTCTCTAAAACAATACATCTCTATTTCTTCCTTGACCCTAATGGATCAAATGGATTAAATAGTGGGCAAAAAATGGTGTGTGAGCATTTGGGACACATTCCCTAGAGGGCTTTAATAGCCAAATAGCAGCTGCAGAGGCCAGAATGGAAGAGCTCAAAAGACTGTGGAGCAGTCAAAGTACTTCGTGTTTAGATATTTCTGTTGCAGCCAAAAATGGGATCTTGTATTTCACAGGTTTGGATTCAAGCTTTGAGCTGAACTGTAATAAGGAACCGCTAAGTTTTGCAGCGAAGCAATTTTCTTTCATTGGCCACGAAGGTAAAGTCAGGATATCATGAAATAATTGTAGCATAAATTGCTACAAGCCTTTCTCCTTAATAGAAATATGTTCAGTTTTGACACACGTGGAAACTGTAAAAGAAGAAGTCAACAATATGTTGACCTGTGAAATAGAGGATGAGATGGCATTTATGTATTTTGTGGCTCTGGTTCAATTAGAACATCACCAAAAAATAAATTATAGGCAAAGGAGAGAAAAGGATCTAGAGTTACTTCTTGGGGAGTGAGGATTTTTTATGCCTGACAGTTTTCCCATCGTAGCTGCAGGGATTCAAACACTGAAAGGGTCATAACAGGTCATTATGTTGCTTAGAATCCCTCATGCCATTTTTAAGTTTCCTTTCAGGTTAACAAGGAAAAGATAACTGCTTGTGAAGTAATTTACCAACAATATGTTCAATTTGGACTTCTTTACTGAGAAATTGCAGGAGGGCTGTAAGCTCTTTGGACCTGGGGATGTGTAACTCCACATGCCTATGAAGCTCTCAGCACTGCATAGCTACTGTAATTTGAAGAGAAAGTAAAAATAATTCCTAAAGGAATTTTATACACTGTTTTCCTAAGATCAGGTACAGAGGATCTCATTTACTTGATGCAACTTTATTGGACAATCTGAGAGAGGTTTTTCACCTGCTGGCTGTTTCTGTAATTATGCCCATCATAAATATCAGCTGCTTTTTTCTGATATTGTTGGTGGCATAGAAATCAGTTTAGTCATTATCTGGTAGGAAAGCAGAATCTGAACCCATTAAACTGAGAATGGGTAACTAGTGGATTTTCTGTTAGAACTCTGCCCCCTCATAGCTCTGGCTTTCCCTCTTCCTCAATGGCTCCCAAAGAAAAAAACAGTGTAAATTGCAGAGAGCTTGTTATGAAGGTTTACCTTATGTCACACCAGGCTACCAGGTATTCTTAAAACAGCATAATTATGCAGATTGCTGTAAAGTGTATGCTTGGATTCAATAATTTCCAGGAAAGTCGGTATGAGGAGGAATAAGTGAATGAAAACAAGCTGAGGAATGACAGATTGTTTTGGATACGAGCATTTCGTTTCTGGAGCAAATTCTACCCTTAGGTGAAAACCAAAAAAAATCCAGCTTTAGTTAGTGAGAATTGTGCATGCAGGACTGACCGTGTGCAGCCCAAATTTCCCTAAGTCCACGAGTATCCAAAGGTGAGAGCCTCCCCCGAAACAAAAAGAGAGAGCTGCTCTATAATCATTGTCCAAAACAAACGAAATGTTTTAAACACTGACCAGGAGTGCGGGAAAATCACTTTCCCAGTGCTATTTCCATTTAAGCGGTCTCGCGGGTTATTCGCATAAGGGGAAACTCCCCGCTTTCCCTTTCCCCTCGGAAATGCGTGACTTCTCCGCTAGCATTCCTCGCACTCGGCGACTGAGCGGGGCAGCGCCACGTGTCCCCTCCGGCCTCGGACCGGGCACACCTCGAGCCCCGTGCCGGGAGCAGCGGCGGTGACACGGCGAGAGGACAGGGGCACGCCGGCACAGGGGCACCCCGGCACAGGGGCACCCCGGCACACGGGCACGCCGGCAACACGGGCACGCCGGCAACACGGGCACTCTCGCTCCCTCCCCACCCGGCAGCGCTCAGCACGCCGGCGGCCCTCACACACGCGCGCTTTGACACGAACGCGCGCGTGTCCCCACACGGCCCCGCGCCTCCCCCGCCGCCGCCTGACGGACACGCGCTCGCGCTGTGACCCGCGCAGTCACGCGCACTCCCGCGCCCGCTCTCTCACGCACTCGCCGAGCCCTCTGCCCACTCTCGCTCCCGCTCACCCACGGTCACACTCCCGTTCCCGTTCCCGTTCACTTTCACACTCGCTCTCACACTCACACTGTGGGGGGGG
>VXBU01011497.1:576592-659691 GCA_013400315.1 Bombycilla garrulus | reverse complement strand
GGCGGGCCTGCAGGGGAGGGAACATGGCAGCGCCGGAGTGCGGGAAGAGGGATTTTTGCCCCTAGAGCGGGGATTAACCCTCCTCCTCCCGCCTCCGGATGCGTCCCCGGGAGACTCGCGCTTCATCTGCCGCTCCGGATTATCCGTCCGGCCACCCCCCCCTCCNNCTTTCCCGGTATTTTCTCTCCTCCTGGAGATTATCAGGTTTCCCGCCCCTCCCTCTCCGGGATCCTCCACCTCCCCCCTCCGAGGGGATTATCTCCCCCCTTCTCTGCCGGATTATCCCCCCAGTTCGCTGTCCCTGTCCCTCCCTCCGCGGTTATGCTCCTCCGCAGCCTCGCCTCTGCGGGATTATCTCCTCTCCCTTTGGGGTGATTCTTCCTCTCCTGATCTCTGCCCCCGCCTTTCCCTGCCTATTTTCTACCTGAGGAAGTCAACCCTCCCCTTCCGTCTGCCTCTGACTGGGGAAAGGGGCGAAAATGTGGTTGTGATCAGGTGGGCAGGAGTTTCCAGCAGTGCTGTCATCTCCTCGGTCGTTGTACGAGTACTACAGGCAAGTGGATGTAGGTGTAGGGAGAGGAGGCACCAGGGATGGATGTGCGGAGCTTGGACCGGAGTTCAGCCTGTGGCGTTGTGCTTCCTATGCAGGAAAATATCTGCACCCTTCCCGTGATGTTACATCTGGTGGAGAGGAAGGAGGGCCGACCTGGATCAGTGCTTTAGAAAAACGTGCAGGGCTGGGTGGTAGAGACTGCACGGAAGAAAAGCCAGCAGCCTCTGAGTTTCCTTGAGGAAGGTGCAATGTACAGTAGTGGCGTTGTGGGAGGGAAGGTGCCTGGATGACATTGCTGCTGTCCGGGGGTCAAAGATGGCTTGGACAGCTTCTGTCTTGGCTTGAAAGGCAGCTGGCTTAGGCTGTTGCTCGGTGTTGAGGAGGAGGCAGACTGGTATCCTCTGCTGAAGCTCTGATGCTGAGGTGGTTCATTACTATCAACTTGCTGGCTGAGGAAAAATGTGTGTTTTCTAAAACCGAGGGGGAAGGTTTATGCAATGTACTTGGCTCCTGCCTAGGTTTGACCAGTCTCTTCTCCTCACACCTGGTCTCCCTGCTCACGGCTTTGCTGGAGGAGAGTTGCAGATCTTCTGGCCGTCTTGCGGCACAAGGCCCGGGATTATATCCATTAAACTTCTCCCACTTGGCTTTGAGAGGAGGAGAGGCTGCAAGAAATTGTACAGAGACTGGGCAGCTATAAATAGATGTCGGACTAGAGGAGGCTTTGAAATCTTAGCGTGCTGCTTCTGAACAGATAGTGTCTGTTAAACTGGTTGGGTTGACACTAGCATCATAATGTTTCCTTTTATTTCTGCTGAGGTGGTTGGCTTTTAACACTTTGACATGTGGCTGGACCATACAACATTTGCCAAAAAATTCTTCTTGAAAAGGACATAGAGAAAATTCTCATTTAAATAAAGTGCTGGCAACTGGAGTCTAGTTTGAGCTCATTTAAATGGGATTTTTAAAGAACCCTTCAGAGAAATCTTTAGTTTCCTCTTCCCTCCCTTTAAATGCTTGGAATTTATGGTCTTGTGTCCTTATTTTGTTCTCAAAGTATTGCACTAGACAGATTACCTGAGATCTGTGTTGCTGTGAAAAATCTGCAGTACTGAGGTATGGTGTCACAATGCTGGTAGCATTGCTAGGTTTTTATTTTGTTGTTTAGATTTTGGAGTTTTTTTGTTTATTTGTTTTTAATGGAATCTTTGACATCTACTCAAAAGGGTGTATATTCAGCTTCCTTGAATTCAGGGTGCTTGCATTTGTTTTAGATCTTACGGATCACTGCTCTTTCAGCTTGTCTTTTTGAGAACTAATTAATATGGAAATTATTGACAAATACACTGTACTAGCTCTGTGGAATGGTGTCTGTTCTGCTGCTCTGTTAGTGGGCCAACTGCATGCTCTAAGCCTCTGAAATTATTGAAAAGCTGTTGCAACAAATGTGCAGTTGGACCTTTTTTGAACTACCTCTTGTGCCTTTTTTGTTCCTTTAAAAAATAATGGAAGCTATTAAATCATGACGGTTTCTTTTTTCTTTTTTTTTAATAAAAGAAAAATAAAGGAAGTAATGAAAATGTGCCTGAATAATATGAAAGAGTCTTAACAAAGGCTAATAGGATGAATATCTGCAAGACCTGACTTTTAGGACATATTAATTTCTTATTTAGAGCATAAATTTTTAATCTGAACTTTATTTTTTTTTTTTTTTTTAATTTGTATGTATGTAAACCTCAGGGAGGTAAAAAGGAACAGAAATCTTGGCAGTATGACTTACTAATTTTGGCATTTTAGTTGATATTTAACCATAGTAAAAGCAGGAAAATGAAATAATCAATCAAATAGTTTGTCTCTATTTTAGGTTGCTAAGGGTGGGATCAGAGCATTATCCTCAAACACTGGCTATCTTTGATCAGCACTGAGCTCCAGCTTGCTGTTAGGTGCGTGTGTTTGGTATTTTTATGTGCAGAAACAGAGGTCAGTGACCCAGAGAAAACTTCATAGTACCAAAATGACAAGCGAAAGACTCTTTGAGTCTCCTTCTACAGTGACTCAGTCCCTGAATTCTTGTGTTATTCTAAATGTATTTGTAGAAATTATACTTGGAATGCCATTTTCTAAAAGCTCAGTGTCCTGCTTTAAGGCCAAGTGATTTAAAGTTCTCGCTGGGTGTGACTGTGCCAGGCTTGTGGGTGCCCTTTGATCCTCTGTGCAGGTCACTGATCAGTGAGTCTTTTCTCATGCTGAAGAAGAAGTGGGAGGAATTTCTTTTTGCTTAAGAGACAGGTATGCACTTGGGATTGTGACAGTCTCCATGCAGATGTGGAAGGAATAATACTCTCAAGATCTGAAAGGATGAAAAGCTCACATATGTTAAAATAAAATGTCCTGTCATGTTCTGTGCTTAAACTAAAAATGGGTAAAACTTGGAATGGTTGGCCTTGCACATGTGGTAAAGCCTGAATTTTTAGAGGCATCTTGCAGCTGGAGGGGTACGGGCACTATTGGACTTATTTTTGTGGAAATACAATGTAGAATATGATGGTGGGATTAAGAGCAAGTCTGTGAGAGGGAAAAGTGGTTTTACTGTCCCCCACAAGAGACCAAGCTCACAGAGGGCGCTGGAGAAGAGCAAGTTTAGTTCAGAGATGCGAGAGACAGGCTGAAATACACGTGTGCTGGTCACAAACACTGTTAGAGGGCTCCTGTGATTCCATGGACACTCTGAACATCTGCAGTTGGATCTCAGGTTATACTACAGCAAAACTGTAGTACAGCAAAGCATGGTGATGGTAATGTGCTATCCTGTGGCTTAAAATTGCTTTTTTTCGGAATAAAGCAAGCCTGAATTATGTAGTTAGGGCTGGTGCCACACTTACATAAATAATAGAGGCAAAAAAAATAGAAAGAGAGGTTAGGACAGAGGTTCTTCCACGTGTAGACATTTACATTCCTGTTTTGGGTTAATTAGAGTCTTTGAAGTAACAGTAATTTCACAATTTTGTTAAATAATAACAATAAGAATTGGAAAATGGGATGTTATCTATTCTTATCATCATGTTTTAATTATTTTCAAAGGTCTGTGGCTTAGGTGTTTCATATTAACAGTTTCATATTAGCAACCATTCCATGGGTTTTACCCATCACTTATTTAAAGAACTCATTCTGGTGTCCCGGTCTCATGAAACCGTGGTGGAAATGAGAAAAATACTGAAAGCAGATGATATTTCATTTTTACTGGCAACAAATGTTATTTGCTAAATTACCTCTGTATGTTTTTAAAGAGTATTGACTAATTTTGCATTCTGACAAGGAGCTGTTTGAGAGTAAGGACTCCATGAAATCCATACTTACTGCAGAGAATAGCAGTGGTTTCTATAAACTTGGTTTTGGGTAAAAGGGACACAGAACATGATGACACATGACACACACAAATTCTTTGTATCTTACACAAAAGCATTGCTCCTCTTGCAGCTTCTGCTTACCTAGATCCCAAAGGATCAAATTACTGTTTCAGTTAAATTCAGTTTTCCAGTAGGTGGAGACACAACTGTTGATTTCAAATAAGCTTAAGCCTTTACATTTTGATTGCAAACATTTTGTGAAGATACTGTTGAAATAATGGAAATTAGGATGTAAGAAAAAAGTTTAAATTTTTATTTTAAGGTAATTTACTTAAGCCTCTTACTGAAAGAGCTCTGGCACTCAAATATTGCTTCTGCAGTAAGACTGGCTACTCAAATAATTTGGGTTTAATTTTCTAATTATCTCCACCCACTGGTCAAATATGCATTAATGAAAAGTGTAAGTAATACCTTTTAAAATATCCAAACACAGGATGGAGGTAAGCAGATTGAGGGTAAATAAAATGAGGGTAAGAAGATTGGGTGAAGTTTTTTCTTAGGACTAGTAACACAAGGTAGGGAAGCCCTCAAGTAAATCAGCAGGAGAATGAAAGAAAGATGTATCAGCCATTCTGATGTGTTATTCCATTCCATGGTAAGTTTAAAAAAAAATTTGATTCCATGTTCATTCATTAATTGTTCAGAGATCTGACTGCAGGGGTCATGTCAGAGGTTTTGTATGTAACACATGTCAACAACTTTTTATGTGATGTTGATTTATTTTTTAACAAGTCAGTGGGCCAATTGGTAAGTCAGCCTTTACGTATCTTGTTAAAATTCCACCTCATGCCTTTCCTGATCCTCTGTTGAAGTTTACAGAGGTCTTTTTGGCAAGATGAAACTGCTTATGCAGCAGAAGTTCTCAGACCGGGAAGACAGACTGTATTCTAGCAAATGAAGTGAGAGAAAAGTTTATTTCCCCTTTCCAAGCTATTCTGGCTTACTGTATTGTGAGCTGTCATGCTGTAGCAAAGGACAGGGCAGCTGCACAGAAGTTGCTTGAACATTTTTAATTTTGCTGTAGTCACAGTGCTGCTTACAGCTTCTCACGCATTCTTCAGGTCATTAGAAGGAGCTGTAATTAACAACTGCAGGTTCAGTTTACGCATTCTTTGGTAAAGAGCATGTAGGCAGGGAGAAGTTGGTAAGTGAAACTTAACGTTCATGGCGTGTGTGACAACAGGGCATTCAGTCATCTGGATTCAAATCAGGCAGACAGTCAGTGCCTCTTCTCACTCCCTCTTCTACTGGCACGGCTCTGCTGCTTACACTGAATTTGTATGGAACAGCAAAATGGGATGAGCAGTGCTCGATTTGGTCACTTCTGACCAGTGAAGCTCCTTTATATAGATTTAATCTTTGTAGCATTTTAACAACTTCCAGGAGCTTGTTGCTCGCTGTAGTTGGCATTTGTCTTACATGATCTTCCCTGAGGACAGACCCTGGATGAACATTGCTGTGAGTGGTATTTAAAGCACTGTTCAGCTGAGACTTAGTTATCAAGTGAAACACTGGTTTTAGCTCTGTGAATTTTGTTTCATTCTTACACAGATTTATGTGGGGTGGCCCACTTGCAGCATGGATAAAATTCAACCTTGGTGTAAGCCTGTTGTGTGAGAGGAGTTGTCCATCATTAGCGCTGCAGATGGACACGCTACCTTTGAGTCATTGTGCTTTGGGAAGCAAGATAAACAGGTACCTTGTGTTGCTGGGTTTTAATCAGCACTTCTGTAACATTACCTGGTGACAGAGCAGTACTGGCTGTGCCTGAATTGCTCCTACACTGGTTGAGAACCCTCACGTCTGCCCCATGTTCCCATTGCTGGAGGAGAGAAACGTTTGGGCAGTTTTGAGGACAGCCATAAATACACAAAGAGAAAGGGGTATGAGAGCGCCAAAGAGTTGAATTGTCTCTTGAGTTTGATACACAACTTGATAGGAAGAAACGATCCATCCATCCATCCATCCGTCTTTCCTTGTGTATGCCACACACACACCCCGCTGGTTCCCAACGGGTAAGTCTTAGGGATCCAGGCATTGTTAGAAATCGTGCTGTTGGAATGGGACATCAGCTGCGTGTGTACACGGGTGAGAAGGCTTTGGCTGTTGTTAAAAAGGGGCAGAAAAGGGTTTTTTATTCCATGGTTTCCAAGTTCCGAGCGCGGAGCCCGAGCGCGCCGGGTCGGCCCGGAAAGGTGGCTCAAGGGCGCCCTCCAGTGGCCACAGCGGGACAGCGGCGCCGGGACGGGCTCGGGGCCATCGCACCGGCTGAGGGACGGAACGCAGCTCCTGTCGTGCGGATCCCTGCTCGCTTAGCTGAGTACACTGATAAATAACCTGCTGCTTCCTAACAAATAAGTGGCTAAATTGGTTTAAAAAAATAAATCTGCTGTTGCCATAAATTGACTCGGTTAGAAATCTTGCCCTTGTAGTTGGATCAAAAAATGACTCTCCCATCCAGCAGTCTGTTAGTTGGGGAGATTGGTGCAGTCTCTGCTGGGACTATTTGTGCTGTCCCCTGGAAGCAGGCAAGTTTACTGCTGAATTTATTAGCTATGAATTGAAGCGTGCACATTTAACTGTGTCAAATCTTGGCAAATAGCTCTGCAAACAGCACAGACTAACTAAACAGCAGCAGAAAGAAATGTGTGGTTCTTACCAAGTTTAGCACACAGTTCTCAGTCTTAAATCAGATTCCATGCCGTTCAGGAAAGCAGCAGGGGCTTTCAGAAGGAAGAACTTCCTTGGTACTAATGAACAGGAAATGCAAAAGAGAAGGGTGGACTGTTCAGCAGGTGGACTCGTCATAAAGTGGAAGGTCTAAAGGTGCACTGTTGTAATTTGAAAATTCTGAGATAACTGCTTCATAGATGATTTCATGTTTCTGGTATTGTTTTACATTGTCTCAACTCCTCAAACCGTGAACTTCTGGCTCCTGGTAAAGTTCTCTTTTGTAGAGAAGACCTAAGTTAGGCCTTGTTTGACCACATACCTTGTTCCTCCAAAAAAACACAACAGTTTTGAGATTTCTGTAGGACAGTGAGGCTGTCAGAATGGTACTGTTAGGTTTTGCTTTTGACTGGAGTTGTTAAACTGGTATGCTTTACGTAAGTTTACATTCCTAAGAATGTAGAATTTCGTTGGGTTTTTTAAAGTACATTTATATGTAAGGTCCTGGCAAAAAAACTACATAGAGGAACATTCAGTGACGCCATTAAGAATCCTTTCTTTAGAATTATAAGAATTAATCTAATTACAAATTTGGCAAAATGTGTTTGTAATAAGTTTCAGAACAGTCTGCTACTTAGCTTAGAACGTGTGGGCCCTATAGGGAAAAGTGCAACTGTATGTCTGTTCATATGTGACATCTGGTGTGACGCAGTGGTGCCAGTTACACTTCTCTGTTTGCCACTTCTGATGAAGGCCGTGACACAGAATGTGTACTTTCGTGCACAAAGCTGTTTCTCATTATGGATGTCACTATAAAGCTTTTACACATTTCAAATAATAATAAAAAAATGAAATCCCTTGGGCTTCCCTACCCCAGGCATAAATGATTTTACTTTACAAATATAATTACTGTACTTCCAGGAGGTAATCTCTCTGGACAGCCATAGACTAGTTTGAATTAGATGACTCTGTTTTTTCCTCCAGGGTGAGTTAATACATTGAGTTTTATTTTTCTGTAATTACTTCAAAATTTAGATCACTTTCGATGCTCACTATTCTTGCTTATAACTAGACCGGTAAAGCTCAGAATACATTTGAAGGGTTAATATTAAATTTTTTTCACCCATAACTTTATTTCCTTCACGTGGGTATCTGTTCGGCTCCCCCAACTTCATACGGCTCATGTTGTATTCAGTTAGTCTCAGTTGTGGAGTTTCTTAATCTGGAAATATTGGAAATATTTACTTAATAAGCGGAGCAAGCCCACTAAATCTTTCAACTGTGACATTTAACCAAGTCTAGCCAGAGCACTGTTTTTGTTAAATATGTATTTCCAGACTTCTGGGTTTGAAATCTCCAGTAGTTTGGCAGTAAGCTTCATGAATAAAGCAAGTTACTACTTTTACCTCTGTTACAAAATCTTTGGATAGAAAGCCAGTCAGTGTGAAATAAACAGAGAAGCAGAGTTAGTCAGGGGAGACAGTCAGGAAAATGTTTTTCCTATTTTTTTTATGAACTTCAGCAGGAAGGGCAAATCTCTGGATAGATGATTGTGAACCACGATTGGATGCAAATGCATTTATATAAATGACCTGTCTGGATTTGGATTTTACTTACTTTAAGAAACAGCAATGCACTTAGGTGGTAGAGAGAAGACTACAGAAATTAATTTGTAAATTACCTTTATAATAATACAGTGCTGTTTTGAAATATAAGGAAATCTTTGGTGTTTTGAGGTCTCAGAATATGACTTCTGTTAGTGTTGAATACAAGACTAGCCAGGAGATCTGTAGAGGCAGTCATTTTAGTTCTGTAGTCGGCATCTGGAATCAAAGTGCAGGAGTATTATGTGCTAATGCAAAAGTAAATGAAATGTTGAAGGGTAAAACATGTTACTTGTGTTGTCAGTGAAGTCCTGCAGCCTAGCTACATAACACATAAGTCCATTGCAAACCTGAAAGTGCTTAGGTCCCATTGAATACAGTAGGTTTTCAAATCTTAAGAACTGTCATTGGGTCAGACTGAAGGTCCATCCAGCTCCTTTTTCTAACACTCAGTGCAGCATCTGAAACCGTGCTGAATCTATCAGGATCTCCTATTAATGTTATCTCTGAGCAGATCTTCAAGAAGACAGACATGAATGTCTCTTGATGAGAAGAAACTGGGGCCAGAAAAATGAGTGTCTGGATAGCTTTACATTCAGCTTCCAGATTGATATAAAGAAGCATAACATGGTCCCCAAGTGCCTAGACATCATTATCCAAAAACCAGTGAAGAATTCATTGTGCTAATGCGCAACAGCAGCAGAATCCAAAATTTAATACGTTGTTCACGACTGAAATAACATCTTATGTAATTGCCCTGGGCCTGCAAATTAGCAGCTTCCATAAGGATCTGATAGCTTTGCAGAGGGGATTGAAAACTAAGACAGCAGAATGACTGATAATGCTAAAGGCATAAGACTTGAAGGTCTCCAGGAAGTCCCATCTCTGAGCAGAGACCAGATTGCACATTTGCCACTCTTCTTCTTTCTCTGCTCTTCTGCAAGTCATTAGGGAGCGAGTATAAATGCAGGAGGATGACCTGAAATACCAGGCACACAGGAGCGGCTGTGGGTGTGGCTACCTGTAAGAAAAAGATTCTTACTCTCTAACATTGCACTGAAGAAAGACCCTGCATCAGGAACTTTCTCTTGTTTGATGTGATCTTGCTCTGTGTTAGATATTACCCATTTGAACTGGACAGGGCTGTTACCAGTGATGCACTGGAAGTCGCAGTCTGCCTTTTAAATACCCTTTAAGTGTATTTTATTTTGTCTGTGAATGTGCACATGACTGCAGACATATAAGGAAACATAGAGAAAAAGAAGGAATTTTTACTTTAATACTTTATGTGTGTGTTAAGATGTATGTGGGTGTATATATATATATATATATTATATATATATATATATGCATACATGTGTATCTTAAAAAGAAGAATGCTTATCTGTAAACAGAAAGCCCAACATCCATAAACTGTCTTGGGAAAGAAAGCTTAAAAACAAAATAAGCATACATAACATTTTCCCTAGGTAATATCCCAGAATCTGGCTAATATTTAACCTGAAGATTTGTTAAATTAAATTATGTGCATTGTTTATGTAATTTGTCTTGGGTGCTTTTACTGTTCAAGACGCTTCCATTTCAAAACTGGTCTCAACTTCTTCAAGGACTAGTATTCATACATAAATTGCTAGGGTGCACTGGAGATCTGTTTGATTAAACATGAGAAACTCTTATCCTTGGATTGGATTACTGTTTAGTTTCTTAAAATAATTGACAGTGGATTTTCACTGAAGTGCTTGATAACTGAGATATGATATGTGCAGCATTGTAGCCTTCTGTGAAGATTGAGCCCGTACTAGCTCTTGTTTTGGTAACAGAAGTGGTGGCAAGTGTGCAGCAGATTAATGATTACGTGTATTTTAGTTTAGGAAGCATGTCAGACTGACCAGGATACCCACAGGTTGTTCTTTGGTGGGCCTAATGATGTGTCCAGGTGCAACAGCAGAAATAGATGTTTATCCTCCAAACACTGGAGATTGTATGCCTGCTTACATTCTTACCTGATCTCCAGAAATCTGACCGCTGCCATGTGACGTGTTCCTTCTGATCCTGGCTTCCTTATGGACCTAGCCTTGGTAATATCTTGGTGTGGCTTTACAGGTTCTTCTTTGGTGCAGGGTTTTAATAAACACAGAAAGGTAAAGTGTGTTTGGATTAAAGGAAGAACATTCTAATAGTTTGAATTTTGGGTTGTTTGGTGACTGAGTCCTTTGAACTTACATGTCTGTGCTGATAAAAGGTGATCGTCTGAAACTGAAGGGAAGACTTCTCGATTAGCAATAGAAATGCTCTTTCGGGTTAGTCTGACGGGATGGTGTCCTGTGCCTGGAAGCATGTTCAACTCATCTGTGGAAATGCATAGATAATAAGGAAACATCGCTGTCTCAATTGCTGTGATTAAAAACCTTCCTTCCTAACGTTCCCCTTCACACTGTCCTACATCTGTATGCAGATTTGGGAACGAAGCAGCTGGCTCATCTTTCCCTCACTCACTTCAGTCATTCTACAGGTAGCTAGCAGTTTTTTAGATTCGGTATCACTTGGAAAACACCTGCAGTTTTGCAGCAATAAGCAATGGCTTTAAAGCTTCTAGGTTCAGTCTTGTGATGTAAGGAAGAAGAATGGAGCCAGGCGTTCCAGATCATCCTGTGTTAACAGTCAACTGGAGATGTATTTTCACATGAAATCACGAGTGAAATCAGTTTGATGTGAGATCTTAGAATCCAAGCAGTGATTTCCGCACAGAATAAAGGCTTAGTGTTATAGAAATAGTTTATACTACCTGCTGGAGATGTGGTGTCAAGGATTCAGAGAGATGTAAAGAGCTCTTTCTCCTTTACTTTCCAGTCTCTCATCTTCTCACTCATCAGTAAAAGTCACAGTTCTCATGTTTATCCTTTCATTGGTTAAAGAGGCAATAACAAAGCAATGTCCCAATACAGTTCTCTAAAAAGATTTTTAAAAATGCTTTTTCAAGGTGATTTTCTTGTTATCTTTTAATAGGAAATGTAATCATTGACAAACCCCTAGTTTGGCCTGAGTGAAATGTAGAAGCTCTCAGGCTTGACAGAAGTTGGGAAGCATATAAAAATAAGAGCAGTCCATTACTGAGAACTTGATCTCGGCTTTTATAGGTGCTCTTTCTTCTTTGGACAAGAGATTTTGTTTGTAGTAGGTAAAACAAATAATTATGTGAAGGTTTTTCTTATTTAGTTAAGTAATAATGCAGCAGAAATGGAACAGATATAAAACAATATACTTGGAGTTCAGAAAAAATTGACTAACCTTTCTTATCCCAAGTTGCACCAAGAGGGCAGGTCTTCCTCTAATTATTGGTACATCTTGCTCAGGGAAGTGAGAAAGGTTTATCTCACTTCTACTCTCAAAACCAGCTGTAATGTAATCATCTTGATATGTTGAAAGTGAGGCTTGACCAGACTTGTGTTTTCTCTTGCTGAAGAAATAATCCTTTGGAAAAAAAATTGAGGAAGTGCAGCATGAATATGCTTCTCATATAGAAATAGGAGGAAAAAAGGAGTAAAATTTACCAGCTGTACATTGAATATTGTCTTTCCAAGCGAGCCCAAAAATACTCTTGTGCATCTGAAGATGTTGAATGCATCATAAATCTCAGCTAATATTATCTAGAATTGCTCTATTTAGTTATCTGTGACCAAAATTAGAATTGTGCTAAAGCTTCTGTGACGTACTTTTTAGAGTTCATTGGCAGCTTCTGAGTGACTTAAAAGGGTGAAGAAAGGCAAAAGAAGTAAAGAATCGTAAGGAGACTCTTGAGATCTTGGCCATCCTGTTTTAAATTGGAATTTAAACATGTTAGAAAGATCTCTGAATATCTGTAGCACAGGTTGCTTTTATTCAAGCTACCCATTTTTTTTTTTGCAGCTAAGGTGCCATTTTGGTTTTAGTCTCTACTTTGATTCTTAACCATTTGGGCATACTTAGGAAACAGGAGGGGTACTTTCTCATGTGAACAGAAATAGGCAGCGAGTAGAAAGATAGTGGAAAAATCTTGAGTTTATATGAACCTAATGGATTAGTCAAGAGTTATACTGTGTGACATTTCACAGTTTGTACTTAAGGAAATATATGCAAATACCTCTTGTCAGCCTGTTTTGAGGGGATCTGAGCATATAAACCTCTGAATGAGTCTTTCATTCAAGTAGGTCACTTCCTTCCTTTTTGTTCTTTCCCAAACATAATTCCCAGAACAATTTTAACAGATGCCTTAACTTTGAAGTAATTGGTTACCTGCTTGCAGCTAAACTTACTTTAATCCTTTTCAGTAATATTTTAGCAAATTCTACTTCTCTGGCATATTGTCTAACCAACTTTTTTAAAGGCAGCAGGCTGAGTGAAGGGCACGGTGAGGGACTCAGCCCTGGGAACCTCCCTCTCTTTAACATCCATGGAGAAGCATCGTGTCATCTTCCAGGCAGAAGTGCCAGTCTATGTACGTGAAGATAGGTGGAGCAGGTGACAGTTCCATTGAAACACTGCCCCTGCCAGCATGCTGTGAGCTGTAAGCACTGGACTGGGTACAGAAATGGCAGACAAGGGCCATTAGCTGCAATATATAAGACACTGCATGTGTTTTTTCTTTTTCCTACTGAGCTACTCCTTTTGCTGTATCAAGTTTTTCCAAGTTCCTCATAATGTGTTGCCTACTTTCCGGCCATTTTTTCCCTTTTATTAGATAAATTTTCAAATAATTCATTATTAAATAGGTGTTCAGGACTTACAGCTCTCAAACAAAATTCTACTTTTATGTGTGTGTTGGAGAGATGACCAGCTTCTCTGTGTATGGTAGGGTATTTGGCTAAATGATTTCAACTCTAATGTTGGGGCATGTGCACAGGCTGATGTTCTGATGGCTGGTATGTTGACTGCAAAAAAAAACCAGGAGAGATAATCTGACACTAAGATGATCTTGAATTTGTGGTGATTAAACTCGCTGAAATATATTTTCTACCCCTCCCGAAATATAATCCAACAAAAGTCTTTAAAGGATTAAAGTCAGTGAGTTTTTATACTGGATTATTTGTACGAGATGTTGGAAGTGCTGTGTCTGTGAATTTGTTTGGGATGCTGTTATGTTGTGTGTGTCTTTTATGGAATCTTGAAAGTCACAGGACACTCTGCATTGCATGGCTTTGCTCTGCTGTTAGCACAGTAGATTCAAGTAAAAATGTTTGGTGAAAGTAAGAATGTCTGGGATGCAGTTGCAGTGACATTTCCATCCTTCAGATTTATGGTGGAGTCTTCTGTTGCATGAAGCAGATTTGTGCTGTGTTATAAACTTCTCATTTCATCAGTCTTTGCATTGTTTTTTTGTATTTTTTGTACAGAAAAATCTGTATCTACCTGTTTCTTGGAAAGCCCCAGAACTGAAGAGCAAGATTGGTAGAATTACTATACTGATTTATTCATTTTATTAAGTCTTGAATTAAGGATAGTCTTCCTGATAATTTAAAATGAGAGATCTGATGTGTGCACATAAAACACTCTGTACATATTCGTTTCTCACAAAGAGGTACCTGTTCAGGTTCAGGGTATCTCTCTGGAACAAGAACTGCCTGCAGAGTGATGGACTTTCTATAAAGAATTAGGAAAACTGATGAACAGTGTAAGTCTTTGGTAAAAATCCCTGCTGGTATTTAGTATGGATGAGAATCTTTTTCATGTTTAAGTTTCTGGTTGGCTCATGAGACCGGGAAATTTCTGGTCTTCTTGGTGTCCTCTGTTATAACTTGTTTGACATGCTAACAATTCATTTATTAAACACAGGAAGATCACAGTTTTGAGCACGTGTGAAATTGAGAGTATTCAATTCCCAACCCTTTCAGCCATAATTTAATCCTATGTTGAGCCAATGTAATGCACGCCTGATTGAATCTTTATCCTTTGAAGCCCTTGATGTCCATTGTTCTGGACAGGGGCATGATAATTAATTTGTGAAAAGATTTTTTTTCAGTACAGAGGCTTGGCTTCTTTTTTAAACTACTGGCAGGAGCTCATTCAAAGCAGTCTCTCCGGTATTAAAAAACAAGTGTTGATAGCTTCTGTGTGAAAGTTGGCTTGTCTGGGTCTGAAAACTTACACCGAGAAGTGATGTGGTATTTAAATCCTGACACTGTGTTTGGAAAAACAGAATCTCTGCCAGATTTTCTGCAGCTCAGAAAGCTTCTTTCACGTTTCAAATGCTTCAGTCATTGAACACAAATTCCTTCTTAGAGGATCAAATGTGACTGCTATAACCATGGCAAGTTACTGCAGAGGAATTCTCAGTGCCATCAGTAAGCTTGATTTATGGAAAGGATATTAATGAAAATAAAAAGATCCCTTTCCAAGCAATATGGTGTTAGTACTTCTGAAGTTTCTTCCAGAGGAAGTTTTGACATGATGATCTGTTATTTCTAAAGGATCTCCAAATGTGCAAACTAATGCCAGTAGGTTGGGCCAGCAATCCAGTAGGTGTTTACCAGGCTGCTGGGCTGGTGCCTTTTTTAGTGTGCCACTGGATCTGTCCACTTGTGTCTGGAGCTCTACCTGCATGTGGTTTACTTTATTAGATCTGTTTCTTCAAGCTGTTTTCCCTTCCTGACTGGATAAAAAATCAAGCTGAAGTCCAGCATGTGTCCTTGCAGTGCAGCAGTCCTTACAACTTTGTACACAGGTGTAGCTGACTCTTANCTCCAAATGTGCAAACTAATGCCAGTAGGTTGGGCCAGCAATCCAGTAGGTGTTTACCAGGCTGCTGGGCTGGTGCCTTTTTTAGTGTGCCACTGGATCTGTCCACTTGTGTCTGGAGCTCTACCTGCATGTGGTTTACTTTATTAGATCTGTTTCTTCAAGCTGTTTTCCCTTCCTGACTGGATAAAAAATCAAGCATGTGTCCCTGCAGCTTTGTACACGTGTGTAGCTGACTCTTGGGATGCCTGTAGCTGAGGTATCAGCATCTGCTGACTTAGGGAAGTGCAAGCCTGGGCTGCTGAAAAGTATCAGTGGCTCTTTGAGTAGAGACAGTGGACAGTTCTGTCCCGAGTCTGGGACTTTTCCTCTGCCACATGGCAAGTGGAATGTGTACAGGTCTTCTGGGGGCCCTGTGAAGTTGAAACAGAATCAAAATTCCATTTGGGTGTTGGTCTTCAGGGAAGAAGTAGAGATGATTATTCGAAAAATAAGAAAAAAGGTTGATTTCCTTCCTGCAAGTAGGAGTTCATACTTCTGAAAATGCATTCCTATACTATGTTCTGTTTCAGACTTTTCAGACTCCTAGGGAAGAATGGGCCCATTTAACTTCAGTGTCAGGTTTGTTGGAGACAATGCCTACTTCATCTATTTCTTACTACCTTGTGTGCTGTATAACCTATCTGCTAAGATATAATTTGTGTGAGTTTTTTTTAATGACATTCGTAAGTACTGGCAGCAATGAGGTTTTGACCTTGTAACACCTGGAAAGTTACGGAAAAAGACATCTTTGCCCTTTCAAGTTTTCCTGAGAGCTTGAAGGTAATTTCATGTTAAATTATTCCACAATCTTAAAACTAGTTGTGTCCAAAGAACCAATTTATCCATAAGAGATGACTCTCTTTTCTTTCTATATTGTTCTCAGGCCCAGTACTTTTCAGGGAAAGAGGAATTTAGTGGGGAGTAAGATAAGCAGAAACAACCATGGATGGGACTGCTCTGAGAACTCATTTGGTGTGATGAGATAGACCTCTCAGCTACCACGCTGAGGGTGGCTGGCAAAGCAATTACTCTTTTCCAGGTCAGGGCCTGGACTTCATAAAACCTTCTTGGGGAAAAGCTGAAACATGGAGTTATTATTTATCTATTGCAGTGAAATTCCAAGGCTGGGGACAGAGACTCATGATCTCTAACCTGCCATTTCTGATTGTACATGGGAGCACTTCAATAGGCTATTTTGGGAATCCTCTCTCTTTCTGTGGATGGCATTAGAAGTGGTTCTGGCTGCTGATACCCGGGTAACTGGGCCTTAAAATTTGTGCAGATATGAGAGGTTTTATAGTCAAAACCCAGTGAGGGTCATACTATACTTGCTGGTACTAGTCCTGTCCTGTCCTCTCTCCCCTCTCCTCTCCCACCCCCTTTCTCTGAGACCCCTAAGCAGTGTGGGAAACAACAGAACAAAGGACTTGAGTGAAAACGAAGATAATGTGGCTTTTATTGTTTCAGCACAAATAGGTTTGAAGAGAATTAGTGTATGAACTGCTTTTAAGAAACAGCAATTGCAGTTTGAAGTTGAGAGAAACATTATCTTACAGCTTTTGTTTTTCCCTCTGGAGGCTTTCTCACGGCTCAGATGCAGTCAAAAAGCCAAGTTCCATCATGGTCTTATTTTTACAAGAGAAGCCATTATAAAAGAGATGATGTCATATCAGTAAAAGTTGTAGTTTCAAACATCACTGCTTTCAGATTTACAGCAATTTGCCTGTCTCAGAAAATGATGAAAAGCCTTGACAGATATTATTCTTCACTGAGTTTTGCAGTGGTGTGAACTGTTCATGAAAAAAAGTTCAGCTGCCTTTGCATTTACAGTTTTCTTTTGAAAAAAAACCAAACAAACCAATCAACACTCCCAAAAAAAAAACAAGAACAAAAACCAAACACAAACAAGCAAAAAACCAAAACCCAGAAAACACACAACAGAATGAACAAAAACCACCAAAACAAAACCAAACAAAACAAACAAAACATCCCAACCAAACAAAAAAATTCCCAAAATATTTCAACTGAAAAATGTGCAAAATTTACTTAAAAGCTCTCTGGTTTTGCTTCAGTTGGAGTGGTGGGGTATGTGACTAAAAATTCAGAAGTTATTAGCAAAACTTAGTGAAACCAAACTTGGTATTCTGAGGAAATGGAGTAGAAAATTTCAAACATGTCAGTATGCATCACACACAGTTTTGAAGATACCCTCTGCTGTTTCACTGCCTGTGCTCACCTTATACAGCACAGAACAATCATTCAGGGTTTACAGCAGTAACTTGGAAATTGACTTTAAAGTGAAGGTGGCAAACATTCAGAGAGCATTCAAAGCGGCAGTTCCCTTAAAAACATGTAGTTCTTAATCCAAGCTGCCCCAAGACCACTAGAAATAAATTTTTCCTGATGTATTGTGCCTAGATATTAAACTTAAATTTAATTTAAATTGAAATTAGATTTCCCACTTTTCATTAAACATTTGCAATCGTGAATAAATCCTGATAACATAATGTGGGGAAGTAGTCCAGGAGATAAAACATGACTAAGGGCAGTGTGACTTACTCCATAGACTTTGTCAGTTCCCTTCAAAACACAAGTGTCAAGCTGATCCTTTTATTCCTTTTCCAGGGTTCCTGAGCATACCCTTCAACGGACTAAAGGAACAGAACTGTTGAGGGTAATGAATGGGCAATTGTGTAAATCTTGACTGCCTTGAATTGAAAGAAAGGTTTAGAATGGAGTCTCTTCACTAGGGAAGTGACAGAGATGTGTTTTCAGCATTCCTGAAGGTCAAGTAAGCCTTTAACATGCCATATTTTGCCATATTTCTTTATTAAAACACAATGGTTTTATGTGGTATTTTTCATTATTTAGAAATATAAGCAGTGTTATTTGGCAAGCAATTTTGAAAAAGTCACTTTCTATCCACTACATCACTACTAACATTCCAACTGTGTTTTGGAAATTTTCTTTGTGGGCAAAGCTTTAGCTGTGTCCTTAAAATAAGCAAGAGTTGTGTCATATGACAAAGGTAGCAAAGTAAATGTTTCCTTATTTTCCTGTTGCAAGTCACCCTGAACTAGAACATCAATAATTGAGTAAAATGCTTTTACTGCTTCCTAATAAGTTTGTTTGGGCAGAAATGGGGGTGTGTGCATGACAGAGATTAGTTGAGTGGGAGCATTAGAGTTTAGGGATGAACTTCAAGTGAAATTTTTGGAAGATGAAGTAGGTGATCGTGTAAAATTGAAAACTGAGGTCCTGGGACAGAGATAATTTCATTTAAATGTTACAAATTTTGCAGATTCACTGCTGTTTGCAGTTTCACTCCTATCCTATTTTTTTTGCCCTCAGGCTGGGATGCAGTAGAAAATTGTGAAATTAATTAGACTCTGAATTAACTGAACACTTCCCTATGGAAGCGTTTCATGGTGGGTCTTTTCCTTTCCATAGAAAAATGGGCTAGATATAATATTAGTGTAATTAAATATATTTTTGCTTTTTTATTAAAGAGTATGTTGGCATAGTCTAAATATATTCTAAAGTGCTTTAAATTATTTTGTGCTCCAAAAAGCTGTCTTGCCTTTCTGTTTTCTGCATATAATTTTACTGAGAGATTTTCAAATGCTTGTGTAGCATCTGTAGTGGAACTTCAAAAATATTTTTAGGCCTGCACTGGTACAGGTCTAATTTAAATACTCCAGTGTTTTAGCTTGGAAGGGATAATTCAGTAAGTACTTCACAGTAGCAGAGGCCTAAAACAGTGCATGCATGAAATGTTAACATATGGGTGTGATTGTTAAAAGGGCAGAGGTTGTAGTTTTTTAAGTGGTTGCATCATAATGGAGTAATCAGATTCTGAAAGTGCTGAGTTTAGATGCTTTCATTTCAAAAAGCATTCTGCTGTTGTTATAAAATAACTCTGAGAATGTATTATGATGCAGCGTTATTTCACTGGATATCAAAACTTCATCATAAAATTCTCGGTTGTTAGAACTCCTCAGTGTCTCCTACACTTGAAGCTGTAAAAAGAAGTAGTGTTAAAAGCAACAGTAATATCTCTATGATATGTGGTTTCTGGTGCATTTCCTTGTCTAAGCATTTTCACTAAGGCAAAAGAAGACCAAAAATAAAGTGCCAAAACGAATTTGAAACCTAGAGTAATAGCAGTGGCACAAAATACACATGCAGTGTTTTCCCTGAAGAAAGAGGACATTTTGTTCAGTTACGGTTTTTAGTTTTGGAGGAGAATGAAGTTTAAAGTTTTACTTTATACTGTTTTGTGACAGACCAGTAGCTTGAGCTGACAGTATGACAGTAACTGTAAGAAGGTCAGAATAGATCCCATTATCTCTCTCTATCACTTGAGAGGGAAGTAGGAATGGTGCCATGCAAGGCACTCACGAGACTGGTCTGGTGTATTTTCCACACTTCTGACTGTCTGCATTGAAAAAAGGTGCAGACTGGAAGAGGTACAGGGCAGTTATGCCAGGCTTGCTTCTTTCCCAGTAAATACAAAAGAGGAGAAGCCTTCTGAAGGGCAGAAAATTGCCCTCTTTATGTTGGAGTAATGAAAATTGAGACACTGTTTGCTAGATGTGAAAAAAAATTGGATTAGGAACAAGGACCAGAAATAATTGTTTAATCTAAGTTTCCTGTTAGACCAAGATGAAAGAAATGCCCAGGTATCTGAAGTATGGATTGTTTTTTGTTATATCCTCCTGGTACTCAGCTGAGTGATCGGGTGCCTTCAGACTCAAGGATGCAGATCCCCCTGAGATGCAAACTGCAGTGGAACCAACATCATCTCTGGTAATCAGATTCATCATGGCTCTCTGGAGGTGCAGTGTTCTTACTTTGCTACACAGTGGAAGATCTAATTTTGTTTATTAAAAGTATCTTGTCTTTTTTGCAGACATGCACAAATCTTGCTACAGAACAGCTCTGTAACTAATGTTCTGAGTCATGACATTTTCACTGACAGTAGAGTACATTACAACGCTTGTGAATTTTAGCTTTCTTTGAGAAAATGCCTCTCCAGTGTTCCTAGATGGAAGTGCAAATGGTTGGAAAAAGATGCTGGTGGCCGAGCTTGGAGCAGTTGCTGCTGGGATTCCTGGATTCATAAGTGGGGCACAACTGGCAGCCTGCCTTATCCACTATGACAGTGTTGATGGGAGACCAGCAACAAAGTGAAAGCATGTTCTTGGAGTGGAAGTCTGCTTTCCCTTTGGAAGAATGTTCATTATCTTCTCTTCAGGTCTTATTTTTTTACCTGTGTGAAGAGGAGATCTAATTGCGGAAGAAATCTTAATTGATTTCCAGCTGCCCTTCAGGCTGAATTTGTGAATGGGATAAAACTATAGATGGTTCTGTGTGGCTTCCCCTCAAGTGCTTCACCAAGAAAAGTGGTTCTGACATTTGTTTGGGTTTGTTTGTTTGTTACACATAACTTCTTCCTGTGCTATATAACTGTCATCTTTACTTTTGTTAGCATTTTTTCAGTCCTGCTCTCTTCAGGCTCTGTCGTGCTGTGACAGGTAAATCGTACTGAGTCCTGTGGCAGAAATGCAGGTACAAAGCTTTGATTCATTTGGAAAAGTGCACATTAGGGAAAGCAATACTTCAAAAGCTCTACTTAGGCTGTTTCATCTCTTTTGCTCGCGTTTTAGACTTCATAAAAATTGACATTAATTACCAGGGGTACTGCAGAGAATGCAAGTTTCTTCATCCAGCTACTGTTTGCAAAATACCAGGGAGAATGATGGATGTTTGCAATAATCTCAGCCTGTTGTATAACTTGACTGGAGTACAGGATACATTCTGAAACTTTGTTGAATTTCTGCTAGAACTGTTCAGTACGCAGTAGTATCTTAGGCTGCCTATCCACTGAATGTTTCGCCTTCATTTAAAAAGCTGTTTTAATATATTCTCCAGTACCTGAACTGCTAAAGTAGTTGAAGAACTGCGGGTAGTACAGTCTTCCTTCACCAAAATTGAAATTTCTCCTGGGACATGTCCTAGTATTCATTTACAGTACAATAGTTTTTATGTGACATCAGAGTATACTTTCCTACTATTCATAGCTAAAAAGTAAAACCACAAAAAATGTAAAAATTCAGCCTTTTAAAAAACTTCCAGTTGACTTGCTTGCACATGCTCCGGTTTGTGCTGTATGGTGCTTGAAGATTTTTTTTTCTGTGTACTTACCCGATGTGTGGATGTGTATCTTTCCTCAGTTAATCATTTCTGTGCCTGAAGCTTGCATCATTCTTCCTCTAATTAAAAAAGGTCAGAAAACTTGGTAATACCTAACACTTATATAGGCTTATCTTCAAAGCATCAAGCTTAGTTAGTGAGCATCAAGTTAAGTTAATTGCCTTTGTACTTTATGAAATATTTTTCTTGGCAGGCCTTTAAGAAGGAGAAGTCTGACATAATTTCCTTAATGCTAGATTTTAGTGTATCTGTCCTCAATATCTTGTTGGTCATGATATATGTATTTAAATAAGACTTAACCTTTTAATTCTGCTGGTTTGGGAGTTTTGATGTTTTGTTCCGTTTTCATCTTTGCCGAGATAACTTTTAAATAGTGCCTTTCTTTTTCTGAAAGATGCAGCTGTGAGGTCCATCTGTTCATCAGAAAATTTGTGCTTCATCTTTTTTTAGACAAACTTTGCAGCCTGAAAGAAGTGTGTCTGCAGTGTTTGAGCTGGGAAGGGGTTGTTGGCTCTTCCCTGTAGCTTTTGTGACCTTCACAGTCATGAAAAATGGGCATGAAAGATACAGTTGAGTTAGGTTTGATAAGGGTAGGCACTGCTTGAGCTTCTATTTATAGGTGTGTTAAAATAGCTTCATCTTGGCTTGCTAGTAGACTTGGAGAAAATGAATTAAAAAAGATTAATAATTTTTTCTAAGCACTTACGTTATTTCTTTTCAGTGTGCAGAAGTTCAGTGGGCAGAATTTGAATATCCAGAGGAACATTCATTCTTACCAATTAGACTTTTCCTTCTTCCTTTAAAAATTCATGGCCATATGTGATTTTGCAGTTAGTAGAGTGTTCATGCTGCAGACAAGAGCTTTCTTCATTAATCAATCTTACTGTCTTTTTAGAGATGTGCTGTGTTTGCTGCCTGAGGAAGGGGTCCCATTTAGAAAAGATGCCTGAGTGATGGTGGCTGGAGAAGTGGCCAACACAAAATAACTTTTTTTTCCTTTGCCTTTTATTTAAGCATGATGATCATTATTTAAAAACCTTAAACACAAATGGGAAAAAGTTACCAAGTTGTCATTGGTTAAGGGCTGTTGAAGTTAACAAATTACTCTTTTGTCTGAGTTTATTGTGTCTCTTATGAAACTTCAATATATCCCTCTTGGAAAGGTTTTAGATCACAAAAGAAATTATTTTTGAAGTTTATGTATGTGACAAGATTCTAATCTAACTTTCTAGACTTTGTGTGGAGTACCGGCCTCTCCAGTAGTCCTTGAGGTATTTATTATAACTTTCTATTTGGATGAGTAGGCCATGTGGAAATAAATATGCATGTTTATTTAAATATATTATAGATAATTTTCTTTTCATTCCTGTTACTTTGTAAGCTTGGAGACTAATAAAATGAAACTGAGCTAAAGAAATCTGTGCGAGGTATTCACTCTGAAAAGCTTTAATTTTCCCCAGTGAGTGACACATTTGTCTTCTGTCTGCAGATCTGGAAAATTTATTTAAATGTATGCTTCCTCTTTCCTCTACATAGAATTAATGTAGACGAAAATTAGGCACTGGAAGGAAGAATAAAATCAAATTTGGTAGAAGAATACGGCTGAGAGCTTGGCAAAAACCTGTCTTTTTCTTACAAGAAGAAAAGAGTTTTCAGGGTATCTTTTACATCTGTTTGATCTGAACTTACTATTGTAAGGTACGGTGTGTAGATTAAACCTTTGAAACATCCTTTGGTTGTCTGAAGAACTCTGTGGGAATTAGGAGGATTTAATTCTGGTTAGTAAATTTTGCATTAGGAAGTGGGATTTCTGTATTCCCATGCCTCAGGATGCATGCTGTTTGCCACAGAGATCAATTAACATCTCTTTGCCCCTTTTCCCTTTTTGAAATGGGGTTCAAATGACAAACTAGTTTCCCTGCATGTGGGGTCATACGTATAGTAGGAATAAATTGTTCAGTGCATGTACACGGCAGACCAGTAGGTTCCTGCTGAGTCTTGCTTGAGGCTTTAAACTTGCTGTGGTTATGAAGATGTTCTTTGAAAATTGACTGTGGAAATGAATTCTGTGTGTATTCCCTGTCACGAAAGCCGGGGGCTGGAGTGAAGAGAGACCCGTTGTAATCTCATTTTCTTTTAGGAGTCCCAGCTCAGACTCAGTTCTGCTGTCACCCTTTCCTAAGAATCCCTTTTTTTCATCACCTCGCCTCAACTGAGAGGCTGTTTCTGCTGCCTGGTTGCTCCTGGTGTGTCTGGAGGCTGTTGTCAGTGTGTTTCTTGTAACAGGTGTGTGTTCCTAGGTGTTTTTGTTAACCACTGCAGTCAGCCATGCCTGTCTCATGGTGTCCTCACAAAAGCAAATCCTTATGTGTTGTGATGAGAGTTTAAAGTTTTCCCCAGATGAGTCTTTGAATATAGAAACAGGCTTGTCTTCAGAGAGAGAGGGAGGTGAACCATAGAGCTCTCAAAGTCAGTATGTTCTTATTATTTTCCTGTAAGAGATTGGAAAAAGACAGGGAAGAGAGACCCAATTAGTTTTCCACTGAAGGAAAAGCATGCATTTCTTTTTTATTGTTCACCAAAGTACCGAACAATAAGGAGCACTTCTGACAACCTGGTTTATGCAGTTTGTTAGTGTAGTCCTTAGTTCTTTAGTATGCCTGACTTAAATGTAAGTTCTGCAGGGCTTTGTACCCCCCAGTGAGTAACTTCTATCAACATTTCAAGGGCAGATTCACCACAAAAGAGATGTGTGGCTCAAAAGACAGTTTTTGATGGGGTATTTAGATTTGGTAGTCTCAAAACTCCTCAGTTCCATCTGTTTCTTGCTTGGTAGTACCTGATCTTTTAAGTAGAACTTTCCTACATAAGTACTTTCATCTTCATCTTTCATTTCTGCTGCTCAGGAATAAGATAAGATACTTTTCTAAAAGTGCTAACGTGGCTTTACCCCTGGAAAAAAAAAAGTGAAATTATTTAAAAGAGTGCTACTTGAAATTCCGTGTATATCTACATTATTCTGAAAATTATAATTAAGCCTGGAAACAAAGTGTCTCCTGTTGTTTGTTGTCTAATAGACTATTTCTTCCCCTAGAAATGAATAAACACAAGCCTCTTGAATAGATACAGAAGTGATTCCATAATATATTTCCCAAGGTGTCTTCCCCTCCTCCCACCTCTCTCCTTAGTCTTTAGATAGATCAAATTGTTTGAAAGTACTTGTATGCCTATCTAAGGCATATGTAGTCAGTATACTGCTTAGACTTTCAAAGCTATTTTCACATGTGAGCAAATACCAGCTTTTCACATTAAACAGGAACTAGATTTGAAAGTGGCCCATGACTTGTATACACATAAAAAAACCCACTGGGTTTAAAATGCTTTGTCTAGTCCATCAAAAAAAGTACCCGTGTATTTGTGGAGTATTCTTTTTAAATAAACCAGCAGACGTAATTCCTGTTGGAATATGCTCTTGATCATTTTTTGGCAAATAACATTTGATCATATTCTGAAGTTTTTTCCAGGTGAGTGTAATACAGTGAAGCATGATGAAGCATATAAATGTTCCTCTGCCTACCGTGTGCTTGGTAACAGGTGCAAAGACTGTTAAAGCTTAACCTTTCTCTCATGCTAAAATTTTTTGGCTTAACACTGTAACAGATTAAAAGAAGGGATGCTTAGAGCTATTTCTTTTTTATTCAAATACGTAGAAGGATCTTCCCTTTAAGATGGGGAACTATCTACGCTGAGGCAATATAAAGCCTCATACTATGTTCAAACATAAAAAATACAGCATGAGTAGAGATACCTTATCCTGCCTTTTTAGTTTGCTTTCTAACACTGAAGCAACACTATTTATAGCTAAGAAAACTCTTGCCATGGTGGCTGTGCCATGAGAGAAGGCCACCAACACACAACTATGGGAAACTGTTTCTGAGATCAGCTGGTTTTGGTTTTGATGACCTGGAATGCAAGTCTGCCTTTATGAATTTGTTTTTGTTTTTTTTGTGAACTCTGCATGTTGATAAAGCTGGTTGCTGTTTTCTAAGAATGCTGAAATATACTTAAGTAGTTCTGGTGCTAGATGTTTGTGAAGCCTTTATTAAGTAAATTATTAATTTGAAAATACCCTGACTACTTGCATGAAGACATTCTTCTGAAGCTTAACATTGCTCTTAACATTTTCTTGTTGATGATAAAGTTTTTATTTAGGGATTATATTTTTTAATTTGATTTAAGGCAGAATTCTGAAATGCTTAAGTAAGAAACAGGATATTGTCATGGAGATAATATGAAGAATGTGTTTATTAGAGATGTTTTTGTCACCCTCAAGTGCTGGAATTGCAGCTGGTGGTTGAGATGTGTACTTTGACTTCAAGGAAGCTTTACATTTACTCTGATTATTTATAGGAAAAAAAGTGCTAACCTGAAATCCCTTAAAAAGAATTTACATAACTGTTAAAAATGTAAAGAAAGCTTATTATTCTAACACTTGCAGTATTATGCAGCACCTATGATGTAAATTGGCCAGAAACATCTGCCCACTTCTGCAGATATTACAGCTTGTATGACTGCATTAAAAGTTACAAGTCAGAAATGGGAATTGAGAAAATGTGAAAGAAGGCAGTTGCACCTGCAGCTGAACTGGCCAGGATTTAGGATGTACCTAGTCTGGGGAAGTTGTGGACTGTTTACATGGTAATTTTGTGACTTGTAATCTGGGATTGCTGACAGGATTTTGTCTGTTACAAAGTAGAAACAATGCTGCTTCCAAAATCTGAAAGGATGAAGTGTCATTTTCCCTCCTATTCATGGTTTCACAGAAAATTCACTTTTTTTGAAACAAAAAAATGTGGTTAAACATTTAAAATAATGCAAGGCCTTTGGCATGCAGTGCTGTAGTTAAAATGTGGCACATGAGTTGATTAGCTTGTTGAAAAGTCAGTTCCACTTAACAGAAAGAATGGCCAGAAATTTTTTTCATCAGATGGAATTTTCTGGGAAGAATTGGAATCAGAAAGTAGGTGTTGAGAAATGCAGTTTGTTCTGTTACTGTGCAGTTTCATAATAGCTTTCATTATAAAGCAGCGAGGAAAGTTAAGGGTAAATTCCTGTGTGGGAGAAGGGGCATATAGGCTTTTCTAATTCTCTTGATATATACTACTCTGCAACATGCAGAGCATTGCAGAACACCGTGATTATTCCAAGGGTTCTGAGCTTGTTGGGGATCTCAACAGGCGATTTTGTTAGTGCACCTGTGTGTGTGTCTATTTGAGCATGCATATATAACTTGGCAGGAGTTTAAAAGAATAAAGTTAAGAACAAGAGCAAATTCTCTTAACTCACCTCGATGACTTCAGGGGGCCAGAGAGCTGGGATGGTGGCATTTTCTGACATTTCCTTGGGCAGCATTGATCACTCTCAGCCCAGAGCAGTTCTCTCAGCAAGTCTGAGGGTACTGGGCAGGCAGGATCCGTTTCTCATTGTGGGCTGTACTTCCCATTGCGGTGTGTGTGCTAAGGAGCCAGGTCGGTGTTTGCATCTGCTGCGTGTGCACTTAGTGCCAGAGTGTGCTTCAGGACTGCTGGGGGTGGACACAAGTGTCCCCACAGGAAGAGCTGCCTTGGAAGCAAATTTTTCGTTAAAAAAATTTGTTTTGGAACTACTTATTTATATTTAAAACAGTGAATCTGCTTCTACAAGCATTGTAAAACTTGTGGGTTGCTGGAAACTTCTGAAAAAGGTGAAATGAAAAGACTACTGAACGAGTTGCTTTTATTGTATTTGGCAGATTTTGCATACCTTATACATAGTTTATACTTGTTTGTTTTTTCAATCCTTAATAGCAAATCTTGGAAGGAATGTGCTGGGCCTGGATTCAATTGGATACAATCTTTAATCCATTTTTCAGACAGACACGCAAAAAAAAGTTCTGTTTCTCTTCCCTTGCTCTCGGTACATGTATTTGACTGCTTAACATCCTTAATGTTGTGGTGTTTCCCAGAGGTTTTACTCCTTATGGAAGCCTGTTCTGGTCAGTATTTACTTTTTGTTTTTGTTTTGTCAGCAGCCATGCAGCAGGTCTTAGACAACCTTACTGATCTGCCGACATCGACAGGCGCTGAAGAAATAGACCTGATTTTTCTTAAAGGAATTATGGAAAACCCTATCGTAAGATCTCTTGCTAAGGTATTTAAATTTGCTGCTTTCAGTAGAATCTGGAAATGTTTTAACTCTTACCTTATTGTGTGAACACTGAACGTGGATTGAGGTATCAACAACATGTTGTTGGTACATCTTATTGAAAGACTTGAAGGCCAGCTTGAAGGTGAAAAGTTGGTATTGTGTCATTTCTGTGCGTGCTGGTTAATTGTTGTATGGAAAAATCTAGAGGAAGATTAAAAATTCAGAGACTACAGAAATAATGTGGTTACATTATTTATGAAGAAGTCATAATATTTGAAATGAGAAGCAGTTGATTTTAATGTAGTCTTGTAACCACTGTTGTGTGCAAAACCCATATGCCTTCTGACTTCTGGCATTTTTGCCAGAGATGAAAAGTGAGAGCAGTCAGTCACCTTCATTATCCCATGGCATAAAAAAGTTTTCTTTTCATCTTTAGCTCAAAACTAGTATCTGATATGCCAGGAAAATATTCTCTCCATGCCCTTTCCTGGATCTCAGACTAATGCTTTGATTGGCCTTTGATTGTCAGCTCTCTAAAACATGGATTATCCTAAGTTTTTATTCTTGGGTAACAAAAATCTTTTATGTGTGGGTGGTAGCAATCAATTATAAATATTTAAGGTGATATTTGCAAAGAAAATCCTTAGACTCTGTAACTAAAATGTAGCTGGTCTTACCAGTAGGAAATGCAATCAAATATTGTACATCACTTACATTAATTCTTAATCTTACTTCATAAAAACAAGCTCCTTTCTGGAGGAAAACCCAGTTAACTTAAATACAGCTGTCTCTTTAATAGGAATAGACATCTGAAAACAGTGCCCTCTGGGCAGTTATGAAATCCTCTGTAAAGCTAAAGGAATGTTGTCCAGGGATTTTGTTCAGTATAAAAATCTGGGAAGGAAAATGTCTCATGAGAATTCATATAAGAATTTACTTCTGTTTAGCTGTTCAAAAAATTGGTTTTAAGTTGAAGACATGGCACAGTAATAAACTTAGAAGTAATGGAATTGTCTGATCTGCTGGTGAGATGACTGCAGAGGGAAAGATTTGTGTACTAAATTTACTAGAGTAAGTAAAAGCATTTTTTTACCGATGATGGAAACAACTTTAACTATCTACTGCATAGGTCATCCTTAGTATTTATCACAAAGAAAATGTTCATTGCAAAGCCTTTTTTTCTTATCAAGAGTTTGTGCTTTAATGGCCAATAACAATTAGGTGGAATTTAATGACTAGCAGATGTAAAAAAAAGTGCTTGTAATGGAAACAGATTCTTAACTGTACACATGCTTTATCTAGAATGCTTAAAGGTTTTAATTGTGTTCACATGGTGTGACTGCACTCATTTTTTCTTTGTAATTATTTTGGAGAAATCCTGTGTCGTAACCAGCAGTGCTAAATAAGGATAAGGTCAAAACACATTTGGTGAAGCATATGTAATTCACATATATATCTGTCCCTAAAAATACATAAACTTGCTTTTCTACCAGAAGAGCTGGTTTTACCAGAATTAGCAGTTCTCTGAGATGGTTACATGATTTAAGCAGAATCATTTCAAAGCAGGCCAGAAATGCAAAAGCTTTTTCATTTTCCTTTATTAGCCAGTTATTAAGACTAATCATTATGTAAAGTACACCAAAAATGACAGTAAGAAACTTGGGGAAATGTGCCACAAGCTATACAAACTTATTTTCTGCTTTTGGTCCTTAAATAAATGAAGGCAAACAATAAACTTAGTAGTTAGTGTATAGTATTTTGCAGTGCAGTTTGGCTGATCTTTTAAAACTGGGTTACATTCATTTTACACTTCCTTTATAGAATAAAGGCAATAATTACAGATTTTTTTGGGGATAGGGTTTTTTCACTGAACCTTTCCACTTTTCAGTAGGTGGTAGAGGAAAGGAGAACTAACTGTCATCACTGTAAAATGTTTTTTTCCTGTCACTGATGCTTATAGAATCATACAGCAGTTTTGGTTGGAGATGGCCTTTAAAAGTCACCTTGTCTAACCCCCTTGCAACGAGCAGGGACATCTTCAACTAGATCAGCTTCCTCACGGCCCTGTCCAGCCTGACCTTGATTGTTTCCAGGACTGGAGCATCTACAACCTTTCTGGGCAACCTATTGCAGTGTTTTTCCACACCCATCCTACAACTTTCCTTCCTTGTATCTAGTCTCAATCTACCCTCTTTTAGTTTAAAATCATTATGCCCTGTCCTATTGCTAAAAGCCCTACTGAAAATTTGTTCTGTCTTTCACCTACGCCCTTTAAGGACTGAAAGACTGCTATAAGGTCTTCCCAAAGTCTTCTCTTTTCCAGACTTAACAACTCCAACTCCATGTCTTGCTTGTGCTTATGTTTGTGTTCAGTCCTAACTAGTCTTTAGAATTAACTATTTTGGAAAATAGTTACTGAACTTGGATCAAGCGTGAATTCTCCTCAGTTTTGCTACTGAACTATGGTATCAAAATTCTTTTCTCCTGGATTGTTAACTATTCTTTCAAACCTCAAAACTTTATCTTCTTTCTGCTGTCACACTATTGCTTTTAGCATTGCAGTACAGCCTCCAGCAGACCAGGTGAATGCCCAACCCAGGCCAAGGAAACATCTTGGGAGTAATCTATAAGTGTTTAGTCCAGTATTTAAGATTGTTGGAGGCAAAAGCCTTACTATTTGAACATTTGGCAGGTATGATAAATACTGAATGCACAGAAAGACTCAATTCAGTATCAGTGTTTCTGAAATGTTTAATTGAAATGAAAAAAAAAAAAAGCAATATCCAAGTTAGGTATTCCTATTTGTTTTTTTTTTAACTTATTCATACCATTCTGTATCCTGTTACTCCTCAACATATAACAGGATCAGAGATGGTTCACTGATAAAACTTTATATTCCCCAGTATATAAATGGCCTTGATTTTGGAGTAAAGGGTGAGGATATTTGTATTTAGATTACATCACTCAGTGTTAGTGGTGTTTTTTTGAAAACAATGAGCAAGAAAAAAGGTAACCCATATTCTCTAACTTTATAAAGGTTTTGCAGTTGGGTTATGTTTCAAAATCACTAGATTTGTGGGTTTACTGCCTGTAAAAGAAGTAAACTTTGAAAGAAGGATATTGTTCACTGTAAGTATTCTGTACAAAATAGCATTCCCTTATAAAGGAGAATGTGTGTAGGTGCCAAACTTCCTATAACTTTGTAATCACAATAGTTTGCTTTGTGTTGGAGAATGTTTGAAATGCTTTTATGTTAAGTTAACCTTTCCAGAGTTTGGTCATCAGGCTTGCAGAAATAGCATTTTATAGATATGAAGTACAATTTAATAATCAGATGATTTCAGGAAGCAAAGTTTTTTGTTTTTATCAGAATTGCTTGGTGTGTATAGCCTAGAGGAGATAAGGACTTACGAGCCTCTCTGGTGTGTGCTGCTTAGAAAGTTTGTTGGGTCCTGTAGTTGAGCATGCAAAATCCCTCAACAGTTAAATCAGGTTATCCTGTATGTAATTTTTCTGGCTTTTCTGTTGAAGATTGCACTGAGAAATTACTTGAAAAGTTTATAAACTTGAACCCCTTGAAACTTATTTACATTATAGTCTCGTGTATTTAATTTTACAGGCTCACGAGCGACTGGAAGATTCTAAACTTGAGGCTGTCAGTGACAACAACCTGGAGCTGGTGAATGAAATTCTTGAAGACATCAGTCCCTTAGTAAATAAGGATGAAAATGTTGCAGAATTGGTTGGAATACTCAAGGAGCCTCATTTTCAGGTGCCACCTTTTTACTGTATGTTACCAACTTACTGAGTCAGTGTCCACAGGCAGATCTAGGAATAATAATGAAATAAAATCTGAACTATAGCAAACTGTAATATGTAGGGTTTTACTCCAAATGAAAGGTAAATCAGAAGCCATGTTACAAATAGGCATGATTTTATTCTTTGATACAATTTCAAAAATACCTTTACTCACTGTATTAAATTCTACTGGAGTTTCTGTTATAAATCTTGGAAAAGCTTTTACTTCCTGCATGACTGGAGTTTCCATAAAAATTCCTTTAAAATGAAGCCTTGCTTCACCTGCAGCTTTTCCAGGTGCTCTCAGTTCCTGATCCATGAGCACTGTGCATTTCAGTTCAGCTGTTGGCATTCATGCTCATGTGGAAGATGTGCAGTTTGCAGAGTGAATGAACACAATTCCTCTGTGATCCTGTCTGCTCTGCAGCTGAAGCTGAGGCTCTGCATCCCTCTCGCTGTTGCTGTGCTTAAGTGGAGTGTTGACATACACTTGTCAAAAGCAGATGTTTTTCCATTTTGCTGTTTCTGTGACTGGCTTCTGTACTGAGCCTTGAAGATCAAGGCTTGGAAATCCTGTGTAGATTGTGGCCTTTCTAGATAGGATTCAGTGGACGTTTCTACTTCAGTGGACTACTACTAAGCTAAAGGTATTCTGTAGAAGAACATAAACCCACAGTATATGTGGGCTTCTTTTGGCAGACAGGTATGAATCATAGGCATTTTTGGGATAGATGAGTTTAAACACACTTTTTTCCCAGGTTTGCCATTACATATTATACAAACATAGCAGTGAGATATATTGCTGTGTAACATGGATAAACACTGGAAATGCTGTTGGTTGTATTGTGTCCTATTGGAAAAGGGATCACTTCAAGAACTCTGCTTTTGGAGCGCTAACTCTCCTGAGTACTGACAGTTCATCTGCCACTCCTGTGTTGGCCTCCCTTGTGCTCTTACTTGTCCAGAAATGCATCACAGCTAAGTGATCAAAAACTGTGATTCGGAGACTTATTGGCGCATAAATCTGCAAATCAGTCTTGGATCCCATAGAAGAAATTGGTACTTGAAAAGAACTGGATGAGTTTGGAGAAATGGATAGTTAAAATGCAAGAGGATTAGAACTGAGGGCCAACTGATGCACTGACAGACCTGACAATGATCCATTGTGTTAGAGAAAATAAAGCTGAAAGTCAAAGTGGATGATGAATCAGAAGATGAAAAGGGCATAACAATTGAAGTGCTGCACTTTGAAGGGCACAGTAGCAATGATCTCTGGAAAGAGATGGCAAAGGCCAGAGAGAAGCTTGGCAAAAGGATCTTCAGGGTGGAAACTGCAAATGGCCTGTAGGAGACAGATCAAAATAAGAATTTTTGGGTGAATACGAATCAAATAAGAATTACTGAATGAATAGCCAACGTTAAGGTAAACCCAGCATTTATTCCTGTTCAGTGGTCAGATCTACAGAGGGACAGAACATGATGCTGGTGTCAGATATTTCATTAGTTTAGGCTTAAGCAACTTAAACATGTAATGTAAAACTTCCAAAACAGCTGGTGAACTAGAATGTCAGTATTTATGCTCTATCTTGTACCTTTTTTGTTGCTTGATACATAAGGAGCAGATGTGAGACTGCATATATGCTACCTTACCTTTACAGTTTTGCTCAGATTTTTTATTAGTGCTTCCTGGTTGCGTGTTAAAGATCCATTTAGCAAACATCTCTTCTTTTTTCCTTCCCTCTCCCAGCAGTAGGTGTTTAGTGAAGACTGTAAGGCTAGAACAAGGCAAAATGTTGTGAAGATTTAGTGATTTGTTGCTCAGACTTCTGAGTGAGAAGTAGTATCATCCACCTGTGGTTCTCCTCCATGAGCTTATTCAGTTGGTTTTTTCACCCATGTGAAAATCTGTCATTCACAGCATCCCTCATGTGAATGGAGACTGTACTCTTTTGGTTTTGAGACTGTCTCCTGTCAATTTCACTTATTGTTCCCCTCCTCTTGTGTGGGGAGAAAGTGAACAGTTTTTCTTAATCAGCTTTTCTATGTTACTTGTGCTTTGAGAGACCCCATTGTGTCTGTCAAGTAAATAAAATGAAGGCAAGCAAAGCTGGATACAGCATGGATTTCCAAAGTGGTGTCACAATTTCCACTACATTTCCAGCTCATGGCCTAAAAGTTCCTTGTATTTGGTTTGCCTGTTTAACAGATGACTAGAACAGAGAAGTTCAGTTAGAAGGTGATCATCCACTCCAGCTGCCTGATCAGTTTAGAGCTGACTGAAAATTAAAGCCTGTTTTATTAAGGGTCTTGTCCAAATGCCTGTTAGACCCTGACAGACTTGGGGCATCAACCACCTCTTTAAGAGGCTGTTTTGGTGTTTGACCACCCTGTCAGTAAAGGAGAGGTGCCTCTAGGCTCAGGGAGAGTAGAGGTGGATTGCTTGTTAGGCTCAGTTTGGTTTTGTATTGTTTACATCTTCGAGATACCATTTCTGAGTCTATCAGTTAATATATTGTTTATAGGATTGTGTTTTCCCTTGCAGTCTGTGTTGAATTTCATTTGCCTTGTTCTCAGTCTGTTGCTCATCAGTTGCCTCTGCAGGTTGCAGTCAATTGTTTTAGTCCTTGAATAGTTCTTCAGCATCAGCAAACTGTCATTTCACTTTTCATCCCCATTTCCTAGGTCATTTATTTGACATGTCAGTATATTGGCAGATGTAGAACTGAACCCAGATGCCTGTGGAAATCACCTGATGACATGAATTGTGAAAACTAAAAATATATATTCCTGGCACAAATTTTCTGTCTTCCAACCAATATTTTCTTCCACTTGCAAGCCTTACTGCTCATCCTGTTATAGTTTCGTTTCTTTAAAAGACTTCTACCAAAGGCCTTATGGAAATTCATCTATATTAACAACTCTTAACTGCCTTGTTGCCATGCTTGGTGCCTCTTCCGAGGAATCTGACTGGATTTGAGAAGCAGGACTTCCTTTATTGAAGCATGTTGATGCTTTCCTATGATCTGATTTGTCTAGTCATTCTGGGTTTTATGGAAACTTCTGATTTGTTTAGTATCAGCATCACACTTACTGTTTTGCAGTTTATTGACTCTTCCTTGGAACCCAGTTCAAATATTCATGTCATGATTATTGCTTATGTGCTGTTTCTTTCCCTACACTGTGGGGTGAGTTATGAGCATGTAAGAAAAACACAGTGCAACTTCGTTTGTTGCAAAACCTGGATTGTATGAAAAGGACAAAAAAATGTGAAAGGTGGAGGAAATAGATGGTTAAGATAGTTAAATGCTGCCCTGGAGAACTGACCTATTCATCACTCTCTCAGAACTGGAATTAATTAAAAAAAAAAAAAAAGTCTAAAGAAGCTTTAACTTTTATTTTTAAAATTTATTTTCTATGTGCCTGTTGTGAGGCATTCAGTCTCATTTGCAGAAACAATGAGCAGTTTTGGCTGCTGTTTATGGGCAAAAACACCTATCTACTTACCTCTTTAAAGTGTATCTGCTGTGATTCAATTCTGAAGCTGAAAATTAGGGAGAATTTTCAGCCCTTAATTTTGTACTTCCGTTACCCATGTGAAGGCAAGCAACAGAATCAGCTGAGGCCGAAGTACTATTTTTTAATTAAACTGATATCATAGTTACAATCACTCTAGAAGAACTTCTAGGACAAACTGCAGACCAAAATGTGGGTATAAGATCTTTTTTAAGGCTTGAGAAAGCTATATGTGTCCTTCTCCAAAAAGGAAACAGAAAATTACCTGAATACTCAAGAAATAAGTGCTATCATTTCTGCCTCATTTGGTGCAAGGAGGCATATTCCAAATTCTGCATGAAGGGAAAAAGGAAAAATACAATGTCAATTGCATTTATAGAAAATGTCATTTGCATCCTTTCTCTAGTTCAATAAAAGTGCAAAACAGCCTGACCTGACTCTTTAAAAAGTTTCATGGACACTACTGTGTAATTGGTTTAGAGGCTGACTTTGTATTTTACAAATGAATGGTGCCACTTGATCACAGTGTCACCTTACAGTTGTAACCTGCCTTGGCATACGAGTATATAATGTCATATACAGGGCATCAGTGCAGTAGTTTGTTTGGTATTTCTAGCACTAAATGATACATTCAAATTACAGGACTTAATTTTTTTCTGCACATTTTTGTAGAGGAGCATTTGGGAAGGACGAACTCTGGAGAACAGGTGCATGCATGGCTTTATTATTATTCCCTCTCCTTTTATTTCCTTTTTTTCATCCCTTCCGCTTTTTCCCCTTTTTAGTTTTAACTGAACTTTTCAGAGGTCAAAGTGTGAAAGTTCTAATGAGTTTCACAGTATTGATGGCTGGCCAGTAGGTCAGGATGTGTTGGAGTGCCAGCTGGCACATGCAGCACATGGAAAAGACTGTAGCAAATCTTACCAGACAGGGGCTGGAGAGCAGAAGACAGAAGTGGTAAGAGAGGTTGCCTTGAGGAAAGAAGAAGCAGTTAAAAATTTTCACACTGTTGGAGTGGTTAAACGTGCAGAAGAATCACTTCTGCTTCCTCTTGGAAGAGCTTGGAAGAGCTTGTTCTGTTACTTTCACCTTTCAAGAATTAGTCAAACCATTCATCCTAAACAGATTCTGCTGGCAATAAAATACTTAATCTGAAAAGCAGCCAGTATTGTCTTCTACTAGTTAGGTTTAAAAGGGCTGATCATACCTTTAAAAGGTTTCATTTAGAAAATGTGATCTTAAATTGTCATTTAGAAAAAGTGATCTTAAATTGCCTCCTAGACAGATGCTAATATATAGTGTTATTTTCCCCACATTTTCCTGTGTTCTTACCAGCCATCCTTGTTTTTCTTATGTCATAAATGATTGCCTCACTTTTCCAGAAGAGCCTTTAAAATGTGTTCTTTTCACATGAACATTAGGGGCCTCTAGTGCATTTATTAAGTTCTAATATTTAAACAAGGTTGTCAGGGAAGACTAGTGCACATTAAGTGCATAAAAGAGGAAAGGAAATATTTTAGGTACTTCTAGGCCTAATGTAGGAAAGGAGTCCTGAATTCAAGACTATAGAGTCATTCTACTCTTGTGTATTCGCTCCCACCACAGCGCCCAGTTTGTAATTTTGGATCAGAAGTGGAGAAATAGTCATTATATTATTCAGAGCAATGCTTCATAACATGCTTAGAATGTGTTGAGAGTTTTTTAGGAAAAACCAGTGTTGAGTTTGAACTTGGCCTCAGCACTGTAGAGAGCCTTGAATGTTAAATGGTTCTCTGTTTACTGAATTTTCAATTACATTTTAAAATATTTTTTTACCTGTCAAATATATGCAGCCCCAGAAAACTACTGTAAAGAGATCAGTATCTTCTAAGTTAATGGATTTTTTTTGACAGTGTCTTGCATAAAGAGGCCATATTGACTGTCACAGGACTGTGTGTCCACTGTGTGTTACCTCCTGTGATTTGCAGCAGTTCTTCTAAATGCCTTTTTCTGACAGATATTGGCATTTTCTCATGAGAACGTTTCTACAGCTATCCATAGGATAGTCACCTGATCCTGTTTACAGGAGGAAATTTTGTATGGAGGAAACTTTGAGTGGTTTTATGGCTGCTGATCAGTCCATGTTGTTTTGCAGGCTTTGGCAGTGGTTTTATAAATGTTCCAGCACCAGTATGGAAAGGTCAGATTCCAGTGGAGCTCTGGAGTTGCAGGAGCACAGGATATCACTTTTTCCGATATCACTTTTTCCGATATCACAAGAAAGAAACAAAAGAAGTTCATGTAGCTGTACTTCTCAGTTCACTCGGCCATGTTTCTGAAATAAGAAAGTAACTTAGTGACATAAAATGTTGGCAAGTAGTCTGGCAGTGGTACAGACACAAGGCCCCCGTTGCCAGGTGCCTGTATTTAAGTGTTCTTCAGGACTGTAGGTCATGACCTGCCTGGCTGGAAACAGGCACATAAAACTGGTACAGATTCTTGAGTTTCAGAACTGAGAATTTGGTGTGGGACAGTGATAAGTTAACTATGCCTTAAGGAAATCAATAAATTACTTTTCTTCAAGAAGCCACTTTAGAGTTCTGGTCAGTTCCTGATAGTCGTTCTGTGACTCTGGCATTGTGTAAATAATAGGAAAAAAATCCTTTGACTGAGAGATGGTTGAGTAGCTGTTGTAGGAATTCATGCTTACCCATAAAACTGAGTGGTTAAAAAGGATCAGAATGTGGAATGGGATCAGATCTAAGAACTGAAGAATTTTACGGAGCATGTTAATTTGAAAAGGATGACACAGATTGTTATCTTAGCAGGCTTTTTGGACTGTGGATCAGATGATAATCTATAAATTGCATTACCATTAAAGGGCAGAGAGCTGTACAGGCAGCTGTGTGAGACTTCATGAGAAGTATAGTGGGTTGTGGTCAGAAACTTCAGGGACAATATGTTCTAGCATGTGACCAGAAGAAAACTGGAAGTGTCATATTGCTGTATCTACCTGGTTTTATGAGTGCTAATCTGTAAAAATGCATAGCTGATGCAAATTAGTTTCATTTTGGAAATGTAGAAAGATCCAAAAATATGTTGCTTGCAAACATTGGCAGAGAGATCTATTCTCCTGGTTTGTGGATCTTGGATAGTGAAGAATTAGAAATTGCAACCATCTGACAGCTGCTTGATTTAAATAAATGATTGTTTTTCCTATTTAATTTGATTTGGTTTGTGTCCACAGTATCAGAGCAGCCACAATAAGCAGCTGTCTTTACAGTCTTAATGGAAAGGGCAAAATTGTGAATTAATACTTCCTTCTAACCTCAAGCTGAAATATCAGCAGGTTCATCGTGTAATGGGCAGATTAAAATGACTGTTCAGGTTTGTGACACCTTGAGGGCTTGCATGCTGAGCTTAGCACTAACCTAGTGTGGTTGCACAGCCTTTAGCTTAGAGGTGGCTTACAGAAGGATGGAGCAGACTGCACAGCAAATCATTACTCTCGCCTGCTCTGCTTTCTGGTAGTTCGCTGTCTTCCTCTGGCACGTGCGTGTCAGTATCAGTGACAGTGCCATGGTGGCTTCTCCTTTTAGCTACTGACGTGACACAGTCAGTAATCTGCCTTCAGACCCTGTCTGGCCAGCCCCTGGTGCAAACAAAGCTGTGTACTTGGAGGCCCAGCAGGCATCTCCTCTGCTTGCTGCTTCTCTCTCCGAGTCTGTCAGTGTGACTCCCTGTGCTGTAGGATGCTTTACCTCAGACTGCTGAGTATGATGGCTGTTGGGTGTCCCTTTTCCTCTCCTAGAATCACAGAATGTTTTGGCTTGGAAGGGACCTTAAAGATCACCTTGTTCCAGATCCCCCACCATGGGCAGGGACTCCTTAGACGAGAAGGTGACAGAGAGACAGAAAGTCTCCTCTGTCTTAATGCACAAGCTTGATCTTGGTTTACCTATATGTATTGTCTTATACATTTTTCTTTATTTTAAGATATCTTTTATGAGAAAATCATGCCTAAATTACATTGTCTTCCAGACATGATTATGTTCATTTGGATCTCCTCCTTCTACCTTGTATTTATGTATGTGGACTGGTGAAAACACTATTAACTCTAAGGTCTGAGCTCTTGTCTTCCAGAAAGTAAATTCTCTCAGCTTGCATTCATTTGGTGCTAAAATTCTGCCTCGTCTTTATGCAAGCAGGAAGCACTTACTCTGCAGATGGCTAGAAATCGTTGCATACCTGTCATTATCCAAATTACTGTGGAGGAAAATTTTATTGCATTAAACACAAGTATCTAATGATGAGTTATCTTCATTCTTTTTGCAATGGGCTGTTCATTTACTGTAACCATGTGCTCAGATACTGTCTCATTAGGTGGAAGACTATTTTAGGCACTCCTTTTTCTGTTCTTCTTCCCCTGTAACATCACACAATCCTCCCCAGGTTAGTTATATTTCTCCTTTATTTCCTTAAGAAGCAGCATTTTTATTTACAAGATATCGTATTAGCCAAGGCTATAGGCTTATCAGTTAATGTGAGCACTTGTGTGTCCGTTTTTGCTTTATTTCATTTATTTCAAGAGTATTATGACCTGCTCCCAAAAGGACAGATTCAGTGGTTATTCAGCACTAAATTCTTTCACAAACAGCTATTTCATTACTTCAAAAAAGATCTTTTTTCTCTTCTTTTGCAGTCGCTCTTGGAAGCACATGATATTGTGGCTTCAAAATGTTATGATTCCCCTCCTTCTAGCCCAGAAGTCAATAATTCTTCAGTGAACAACCAGGTTGTTCCAGTAGATGCCATTCGTATCCTTGGAATTCACAAAAGAGCAGGAGAACCACTGGTAAGTAATTGAGGATGAGTGTGTCTTTTAAGTGCTAGTGAAAATGTTTGCACATACCTGATTTCTTGCGTTGTGTTTTAATTATTTCCACTGTGTAGTGTAATTTTGTGGGTGGTAAGCTCAGTATGGAGAGGTTGAAATAGGAAGATCTTTCCTGTACTGCATCCCATTCTCTCCAAGAAGTAATGGGATAGTGATTAGGCAGTCACTGGGCTGAATGACTGCTGGCATAACTGACTGACACAACATCTGTTTGGTCCTGATATGAGATGACAGTCAAGAACAGTAATTTTTCAGTTATATGAAAACCCTGTGTGAAAGCACTTTTGTGTCACCTGATGCTTCTCTGTATCAGGAGCTCTTACACTGTAGTAGTTGTAACTGTCTGTTTTCACTGGAGAGGCTGGAACATCCCACAGCTGTGTATTTGTGCTTGAGATAATGGTAAAATGAAGCTGAAATTCCAGCAGTGGTAACCTGGGTGTCATGTACCTCTTTCAGGGAGTCACGTTTAGAGTGGAGAACAACGATCTGGTAATAGCCCGAATTCTTCATGGAGGAATGATAGATCGGCAGGGTCTTCTGCATGTAGGGGACATTATTAAAGAGGTGAATGGCCACGAGGTTGGAAACAACCCAAAAGAATTGCAAGAACTGCTGAAAAACATCAGTGGAAGTGTCACTTTGAAAATTCTCCCCAGCTACAGAGACACTGTAATTCCTCAACAGGTCAGTAGCACATTTCTGATGATTCTGTGAAAAGAACTTCTGCTTAGTACTTTATTGTGTAAGATTCTCTAAGATCCTGGATTAAACATATTTTGATTATTTTGTGAATATAATGCTAGGAGGAAGAGTAAAATGCAGATACCTGTATTTACCTTCAATTTCATTTTAGAAATGGGTTTATTCACCTAATATGCCTGCCTAAAAAAACTCGAATTGGTGTCTAAAATAGTTAGGCATTTGTATGCTACATATAAAGCACGTTTCTTTCACCTTAAGTGACCTCTGATGACCTGACCAGGGTCACACTTCATGAATGATTATAACATGCTTGGTGTAGAAATAATCAGTTTCATAGAATTCAGAATTCAGAAACATATTTGATGAGCTTGAACTCGCTGACTTCAGTGAGAACTTGGATGGTGGCTATTCCTTATCCTGTTGTTGTTGCTGTAGGCTGTCAGTTTCTCCATGGCAGAAGTGACATCCTGAGCTGTATCAGTGCCTTTGAAATACCATATAAGATGCTCCTTCAGGTAGTGGGTCTTAATGCCTGTGACTACAGCAGGCTATGCTTGAGTAGAGGCTGAGGGAATGTGCTCTGTTGAGGCTTCCTTTGCTCCCCAGCCTCATATAAAGAGAGTCAAAGATGTTTTCAGTTCAGTCAGGCAACCTCGTATTTCTTCCCTTGCATCAAATATGAGCCTTAAGCAGTTGCATCTCCTGTTACTTTTAAAACATTGAGTTCATGGCAAAAATAATTCTTAAGATTCCGCAAGCCTTAAATACAGTGTTCACATTCCAATAATTTTTTGCTATTTTTAAGTAATTAAAAGTCAGAATTCTAACTGAGTTGTACGTGCTGAAATGTAAAAATGAGTGTTTTGTAATACCATGTCCAAATGGAACAGATTTTTTTATTTTTATCATGAAGCTACTTCAGCCAAGGTTTGCACTGTTGATTATTCTGTCCCAGTTGGTGTATAACTTTTTCCCCCTAGATTGTATTTTACGTGCCAAATGCAAGTTGGATCATGTCAAGCTTTTTATGCTGTAGGTGAAGACATTACTTCAGTTTGACAGGTAGATGAGTCAGAATGTATTTTATAATGCTTAAGCTTTGTTAATTTTTACGCATTTCAGGTTTTTGTGAAGTGTCATTTTGATTATAATCCATATAATGACAACCTCATCCCATGCAAAGAAGCAGGTTTGAAATTTTCTAAAGGAGAAATTCTTCAGATTGTAAACCGGGAAGATCCGAATTGGTGGCAGGTTGGTAAAAAGATTAAAATAAGTAAAATAAAAAACTGAAAAGCATCAATAGTTGCCTTAGAAATAAACTCCTTAAATTATGAGCTGCTTCCATTTAACAGTAGATACATGAAAAAATATTTACACTGCAATCCAATTTCAAGCTAATATAAAGATATGAAATTGAAACACTAAAGGAAAAGGAATGTTTTAAATTGTATATGTAACACTCATTTTATTGTTAGTGCTGTTTATTTGTCTTTGTGGTGGTCAGTGTCTGGGAGCTGTGTCATGCATGCCCATAGTCACAGTGTTTGGCACTATTTCAAGTTTTAACAGCTCATCCTGGTTTAAGGTGGTATTTCTACATTCAGTCCTTCAGTAGAAATGTAATCCAGTGGTTATGCTGTGTTTATTTTTCCAAGGCACTATGCACAGAATTAAACATTATCAGTGCCTCTGAAAATGGGACAAGTGAATCTTTAAGACCTTTTTCTCAACCAAGATCTTCAAAACTGGCAAAGAGTTTAGCATTATTAATTTCACTTTCTACCCCTACATTTCTCACCCTTGCAAGGTAACAAGCAGAAGAGAGAGAGACTCTACCTGAGAACAAGATACATGACTCCTTTAAAAGCAACAGAAATATTCCAATATACATCAACAGCTGCTGAATTTTGTTGCTTCTCAGTGACAGTAATAACAGAAAGAAAGACAATAAAAAGTGTGAGGAAAGACTGAAAATTTATTGCTGCCAACTTAATTAGTTTCAGAAGTAGACGCTCCGAAACTCTGGAGGAGTTTGATGTTTAGCTCACATGCTGACTTCTGTATTGCCTTTCAAACTCTCCAGTTGTAACTTGTGGGAGTCCAGGAGAAATAAATCTTCAACGCTTAGTCTGGCAAAATTGAAATGTGATAAATCATTATAGTGTATTGCTATGCAGATCATGCCCCAGGAAAAAGAAGTTTAGTTTTTCCTCATGCTTTCTAGAAATGCTAGACTCTTAATGAAAACTTCATACTGTAAAAAATCAGTTAGTCATAGATAAAAGCATACAAGTTGAAAAGCAAACATCTCCTGTTAGCAAAGGAAGGATTTATCGCAAGCAAGATTTATGGAGAATTAAACACTTCATAACTGTGGATGTGTGTGCTAAGCTTGCTGAGAATTGAACTTGCCCTGAAATTATTTTATAGAGAATTTTAGCCAATTCATTACTAGGAATACTTAAATTACGAAGATTTTAAATCTGTAGTTGCTTAGTGCAAAAAGCTTGAAGGCATGATTAGGGATGTGTTACTGGCAATCACTGGGAAATAACAGTTAATAAACTCCACTGGAACCTGTTTGGAGCAGCTCAATAATACAAAATAAATACACTGTATACTAAAAAATCTTGAGTTTCATCACCTGAGACTTCAGTGTCTGGAGCCAGTGAATTCCACTTGGGAATTTTATGCCAAAGTTTTATGGCTGCAGGAGCTTACTAACATAACGGGAGCCAGTAATGAAGCTTGCATCTATTTTACTTAAGTTTTCTGAATTTTAATACTCAATAGCAAGATGCTATTCCTGTAAAGGAGAATTTTAATATTTACATCTGATTTGAATTTCTAAGTCTTGGTAGTAAATGTATCAACACTTACCACTGAGAAATTGGCAGCGAGGAAGTCAGTCCAACCCCATGTTGATTAGAAAAATGCTCCTCACAAGTTAAATATAATCATTTGTTTGGTTTTTTTTTTCCCCCAGGCTAGTCATGTCAAAGAAGGAGGAAGTGCAGGTCTAATTCCTAGCCAGTTCCTGGAAGAGAAGAGAAAGGCTTTTGTTCGGAGGGACTGGGACAACTCAGGTGAGATGTAGTGAATTTCGGGAGTGGATTTTGCTCTGACTCCATTTGTTTTGCTTTTCCTGCCTTCATAAATAATGGAAAAACTGCTGTGTGAGATTACACAGATTATTGTGAAATGCTGAATTTTATATTTTGGCTTTGGCTGAAGGACAAAAGGTGAAATCTCTGTTTAGTGCTCAAAGATACATTAATCAGTTTTGCCACCTGGTGATGAAAAGCTGAATGAGGTGGGACAGGCAGTGTGCACTTTTTGTAAATTTTTTTGTATGGTATGCACTGAAAATTAATAAGCTAAACATGAATTTTTCAGCTGCTTTCTTTTCTAGAAAAATATTTTTTTTTCTCTGTGTTCAGTTCTTCCTGTACCATTTTAAGGGTTTGTAAATAGATGTAATTTCTTGCCCTAGGATATATACAATTCTAGAACAGTCCTTATAAATTTAATAATCTAACATTTCATATATTCATGTAATTAAGATTTGGAAAATAACAGAAATTGTGAGTTCATCTAGTTTTATTTATTTTAGGGCCTTTCTGTGGAACTATAAGCAGCAAAAAAAAGAAAAAGATGATGTATCTCACTACAAGAAATGCAGGTATCTCTTAATATTAAATGAAACTCAAAGTTCTTTAGGATTCAAAACTTGCAGAGTGTAGTATATCCAAAGCTAAAGATTTGCAGTAAAATATTTGATTATAAGTTTGATAGATCAGATCGTTTTTATGGTTTAAAAGCAATAGCGACCAGTGCAGACATGGCTGTGCTGAATACATCATTTGGTGGGTGGAAATCAGAGAAAAACTGGGTGTTAAATTTAAAAAAGTGAAATATTTGTTGCCAGTGGGCTGAGGGGAGATACGATTTTTCCCTTCTGTTCAGCATCAGTGAGGCCACACTTAAGTGTGCTGGGCACCTCCCCAGCGCAGGAGAGATGTGGACATCCAAAGGTGCTGAAGGGCCTGGAGCATCTCACCCGTGAGAAAAGGTTGAGACAGCTGGGAATGTTCAGTGTGGAGCAGAGGAGGCTCAGGAGGTCTCACCAGTGTGTACAAAAGGCTGAAGGGAGGGTGCAGAGAGGAGGCAGCTGGGAGCTCTTTGCAGAGGGGCCCAGTGAGAGGGCAAGAGGCAGGAAGAGCTCGGGCTCTGAATGTCTGAAAACACCTTCCCACTGTGAGGGTGACTGAGCGCTGGCACAGGTTGTCCAGAGAGCTTGTGGAGTTGTCCTCCTGGGAGATACTCAGCAATTGTCTGGATGTCCTGGGCTTTGGGGTGGACCAGGTGCCTTTCCAGAGGTACCTTCCAGCCTCAACCATCCCATGATTCTGTGGAAGTTCACTAATTGTTAGTGACAGTTTTCCCCTTCTGATCAAACACAGACTTTCTCCTTGGAAGTACAAGGGAGAAATCTGATCTTATGCTCTCCATGGAGGAATAACTATTTTATTCCCAAAACAATTTAAAGCAAGAAGTCTTGCTGCCCTCTGAGGACTGTTTATATTCACATGGGGTCTGTTGACAAATAGCAGGACTACTTTTTTTTTTTTTCTTACAGCCCTGAGTGTGTATTAAAGTTTTTTGTACATTTCTCAATGTAGAATTTGATCGCCATGAAATCCAGATATATGAGGAAGTAGCCAAAATGCCTCCCTTTCAGAGGAAAACCCTGGTGTTGATTGGAGCCCAAGGAGTGGGGCGAAGGAGTTTGAAGAACAGGTTTATTGTGCTGAATCCTACTAGATTTGGAACTACCGTGCCATGTAAGTTGTCAGCATTCCTATCATAATATCATACTTTGATTAACTGGAAAGTACCTGATGTTCATCCTCGTGATTCACTGTAGGAGTGATTTTGTCAGAGCATAAAAATTGTATAGAGTGGGAAAACTAAAGGCTCTTCCTGTTTTCAGGCAACTGAACTAACGTATGACCATGAAAATATTTGTAACTAGCACTTAAATGTTACTGATGCCACAGAAAACCAGTTTTTGTCTGTGCAATATTTCACTCTGGGTTTCCTCAGTGTCAGTCATAGTCACCATCCATTACTGAGTGGATTCCCTGAGTTCCCATTTGCCTTCTGTAATGAACAGCCAGTGGAGTTTCTCAGGTCTGCCTTTTAGTTTTCCACCTGTGGACTAGGCATTTTAAATTGTTGCTTTAGTATTAAAAATGTAGGGAAAAGTGGCAAACTTCCAATAAAACTGAAGTAAGTGTTTGTGATCTCCGAGATTTGTAGAACTATCCAATATTTTAATGAGTCTAGCCTTAAGCACATGGTCTTTCATTTTTTTCCCCTATAAACAGCAGAAAAAATCCTTTTTAACCTGAAATGTGTTTTCCTGCCTTTCTTTCAGATACTTTGCTCATTCACCTTTGTTTTTCTTAACTTCTTCCTCCTGTTTCACTGCTGACCAGAGAAGCCTACTCTAGCTACATTATTATTCTCCTGCCATGTGCTTTTCAGAATTTCAAACACAATCTGTTCCCTTCTGTTTCCAGTGGGCAGGAAATAGATCTGATAATAATAGGAGAAGGGACAGGTCTGAAAGATGAATTGTGCAAGATGAGAGAACCAGTCTCTCATTTGCTGAATCTCTAGCATCAAAACTGGCCAGGGCACTCAGAATTGGTTTGTGGACCTGATAACAAGGTTGACTTTCCAGTGTTACTTTTTAAAAGAAATCTTCTGCTGGGAATTTCATTGTTTCATGTTTGCAAAATAGTAATAGGCTTTTTATTGCTTCTAAAATTCTTATTCTGTTGCAAAAAAAGCCTTCAGAATTACTTATTTCTCTAAAATGCTATATAGATGCTTGAATATATGTAAGTAATGCTACACAATTGTTGAACACTCTTCAAAGGAATAGAAGTGAACTTTGCCCAATCTGATTGTCTAATCATGCACATGTAATAGCTAGTTTATTGTATATAAAACCACTTCTCTACTTTAGATTTTAAGTGGAATAATCAGTAAACTTAGTTATTCTAGAAGAAAAATCTCCAGGTTATTCATAAACAAATTTGTGTAGGGCATGTTTTGGGAGGTGGGAAATGGGTGAAATTGATCCACTCTGCATGTTCTTGGCTTTGAGCTGTAATCCAGTACGTGGTGCTGTGGTTTTTCTTCCGTGTGAATAACTCAACTGTGAAATCATCTCCCAGCTGTAAAATGTTAAAGCTTACTCTCCAAAATTAATTGCAAACTGATATATTGTTCTTTTTAATGTATTGTATTAACCACTACAGTTCTAATCTTTCCACTGAATCTTGACTAAAACTAGATTTTCTAGTAATATATTTATTCTTCACAACTTCAGATGGTCATTACTCCTGGCACTTGTGTTTTCTGTATGATTGAAGTAGGCAGGAATTACTGGAAGAGAAATATTACTTTCCACTTGTCTCAATAAGTTGCACCAAGTGATGACAGAAGTATTACCAAAGGACTGTTATGTCTAATATGTTCTAGAGTTCAAATCTAATTAAATACAACTAGCGGGTAGTTAGTATGGTGATAGGACAGCAAAGTCAATAATAATATGATGTTTTATTTTACTTTTAAAAAATTTTTATTTTACTTTCTTGCTTAAGTAATGTGTGTACTGCACAGTGTAGCCAGTACCCAAGATAGTTGATAATGATTTACTCAAACACTGGCTTTAATCTTTCTACAGGGAAGTTACTTTGATTTAAAAAGGAAGTTGTTCTGGAAAGCAGCATTAGCTGGCCTCCACTAAGATTCTGCTATGGTGGCTGGGCTGCTTCTGATATTTAAGCTAACTTTCTTTATAGCTAGCTCAGGTAATTCTACCCTGAACAACAGGGCAAATACAGAGAGCAAAGGTTTTGTGGGTGGGATGGGGCAGATCTTGTTGTGCTCAGCTATTTTCAGAAGTACATGTGGCATTTGAGAGTTAAACTTCCATTTGATTTCCAAGTCAAATAAATATTTTATGAAGTGAACAACTAAAAAGATGACATGAATGAGTATTGTACATAGTGTGAAAGAGTAAGGCAAAGGAAAGAGGCAAATGGGTGGGTAAGCAGCATGTAGGAAGGAATATAAATAAAGGGAACAGGAGGGGCTGTGCTCAGTTTTAAAATTTATCTAGAATGATGAATAAACCTGTACATGGAGGAATTACAATTGTATTCCAGTGTGTATTATAGTTTCCCTAACTTAATAGGCAGTTCAGTGTCGTATTTATATTCCAAGTATTTAAGAAAAACCATTCAATTTATATTTTAAATTTTTTGTTTAGTTACTTCACGAAAGCCAAGGGATGATGAAAAAGATGGGCAAGCTTACAGATTTGTGTCGCGAGCCGAAATGGAGACGGATATTAAAGCTGGCAGATACTTAGAGCATGGAGAATATGAAGGAAATCTTTATGGCACCAAAATTGATTCCATCCTTGAAGTTGTTCAGACAGGAAGGACCTGCATCTTGGATGTAAATCCACAGGTATATGATTTATAATGTTACTATTTTAACAAGTGTGGGGTTATAATGTTGAAGAGGTGAAGAGAGATGCCTTCAAATTTGAAGGCTTCTTATCTGGTTTCAAGGTTACAATTATCAACCGGATTCTTGTGTTTGTGGCACACACTAGGAATGGGTTAGAAAGATGGAAAAAACCCAACTTAAATTCTGCATGAAGGAGGAGTCTTGCAGAGTAGTAAATAATCTTTTAAGCCAAGGAAAGAATGATGCTGAGCATTTCAAAAGGCAGTGTAGGAATTTCTAAAATAGAAATAAGAATCTTCACTTGTGTGTTGCTGCCCTTTGTAGCAGATGGGGTTTGTGGTGTCCCTTAAGTAACGGGGAGATGTGATGAGTCATTCTCAAACTTTGCTGGTTTTTTTTTCTTTTTCTTTGCTTCTAGGCCCTAAAAATACTGAGGACTTCAGAATTCATGCCCTATGTGGTGTTTATTGCTGCTCCAGAGCTGGAGACTTTGCGAGCTATGCACAAGGCCGTGGTAGATGCTGGAATTACAACCAAACTTCTCACTGTAAGCAGATAAATTTCTTATTTTGTTTGCTTTGAACAAGATGTCTAGTATTTTTTAAAAATACTTTACCATTCATTTTAGATGGAATTTGTTCTGAAGTGAATGTCTCTAAGAAAAGTTAGGCAAGACTTTTTCTGATTACCTAGTAGAAGTTAATCAACTACTATGTATAAGGAAGATTGCTTCTTTCTTAAAAATAGACCTCTTACAGAGAAGTGTTGATTACAAAAATTACTGGTAATGTGTACTTTGGGAGCTGCCACCTTTGATTATTTGAAGCAAATGGTAGATATTTCATGGTGGCAATTGTTCTTTTATGCAGATGTCTTTCCTTGACTTTCCCATCTCCCTCCCCACCCAGTTTTTTTTCTTGTTTGTCCTAATAATATATGTGTGCTTTAAAATGGAGTCTGTAATGCTTGGCAAAGATACTGCAGCTTGTGTCAAAAAAAGAAAAAGCAAAACCCCACTAACCAACAAATCAGCAAAAAAAGCCCAGAACAAAACACAAAAAAACCCCCCAAGAATGCAGGTAGTCCTTGTTTTCACTGCTGCAGCAGCATGTGCTGGACTGAGAATGGCTGAGAGCTGCCAGAATAAGAAGTGTTGAACAGCTTCCCCTGAAGTTCCTTGGGTTTGTCATATGAAGTGGCATGTTTTGTTCATTAGATCTTCCCTCCTTTTCTGAGACACTATGTGTAGCAGAGGGAAATAAGACATTTCCTCCAGTGCAGCAAAGGATAAATATTCTGTATGGGCATGAACTTTCCCAGCTGCAGGAGCAAAGAAAAAAAAGCCAGATTGAGCAGTTCAACTTCTCCAATGGAGAAAAGCTGTGTTTTGCTGATGGCTCATAACAACAGCATTGCAGCTTCATAGGAGTATCTTGAATAAATGCTGACAAGGCAGTCAAAGCTATAAAATTGGGGGGGGTTTAGTATTTCCACTAAATGAGGATGTGATTTTCAGTCGTGGTTCTGGTTATTATGCATTAATAGAATCTCTGTGGATGCTCAGTTGTTCCTTTTTCGTGCCCAAATGAACCCTGAATTTTATGGTGTATATACAAGAAGGCAAGGTTGGAACTATCCAGACAAGTATAAAAATAATTTCCTGCATTTCCTAATATTTGATGCCCTGAGGGACAGCCTTGCCTCCATATTACTTCTTATGAATAATAAAGAGCATTGTTAAATTTGAAAGATGCATTTATGTGTCTTTACAGATTCTGCACAGCATCCCTGCACATGTACCCAGAGTATGATTTGCTGTTTCATATTCTTGTGCTTCCTGAACAAATGGAAAACAAATGTCATTTAAAGTATTATGGTTTGCTTGTTAGTGGACCTGGCTGTATTATTTCTAGCATCCTAACTCATTCCATTACAAAAAGTCTGGCTCTTGTGGTCATACCTTGTCTCCTTCATTCACTGTGAAGGAAAGGCTATTGACAAACTTAGTTTTTCATTTTGACTTTTATATTGACAGCTGTATCAGGACTCGAAAATATTGAAATAAATACTGTAAAGGGGCACAAATCTCATAACTGCTTACAAAAAAAAATTTTGCTGTTGTGCAAAAACTGAGAGGAGTTTTTAAAGAATGTAGGACTAGCAAAACAAAAAACGTGCTCAGAGGCACTTTATAAAGGCTTCATAATGTAGGAATATAGTTTTCCTGCATATTTTGCAGCTGATGTCAGGACTACAGTAAATGCAGCAGTAGTTTATAAATGAGGGACTGGTGTCAGGTGAGCTGGGCTGAAATGTTGTCTCTAAAAGCCATAAGGTTTTCTAGAGCTTTATTCTGCTAGAAATTCTTTCATTTCATACTGATTTAAAATCTTGGATTTTTGGTGCCTTCTGTGGAAATAAAAGGGGCACAAATACATTTACAAAACTGGTTGAATCAGTCATTCCTAAAGCATTAACTTTATTCTGGTTGTGTCCTCAGTCGCCCATACAAAGTGATTAACTGCTCATTGTGCACACTGGCCCAAGTTCAGGTGCTTGTATTGATTCTCTTCAAAATTGCCAGATTGGCAGATATTTGCTTGCCATTTTTAATGTTATTGACACGGCTCAGAAGGTTTTCAGGCCTTTCAATGTACTTTAGCTAAATTTCTTTGTGAATTTATTATAAATGAAAACTTTCCTTATTTTTAAAATATATTTAGTATCTAGCTTTAAGTAGTACGCACTGACGAGATCTTCTACATCTGTAAGGATTTGCCAAGTCTTACGTTTAAATCTTTAGCAAGATGTAGATGCACTATTAAAAATCTCTTCCGCAGGACACTGATCTGAAGAAAACAGTGGATGAGAGCGCCCGGATCCAGCGAGCCTACAACCACTACTTTGACCTGACCATCGTCAATGACAACCTGGACAAAGCCTTCGAGAAGCTGCAGGCGGCCATCGAGAGACTGAGGCTGGAGCCGCAGTGGGTGCCCATCAGCTGGGTCTATTGAGCCGCTCAGCGGCAGCTTAAGGAACAAATAAAGCCAACAAAAGCAGCAATCCTGACGTGTAGATACTGATGATAACCTGCAGCACCTGTGCATTTTTACTCTGTGTATATTCAAAAGTACACTGTTCTGAATTTTTATAAAAATGTTGAAGAGAAAGTGTACTTAAATATGTAATTTATTTTAATTTTTCTAACTTTTTACAGATAACCTTTCTATTCATATCACATGAAGGAAATGCGTTTAAGCATTTTTCTATGTTTTGATTTAGTACCTTTGCCTTTTTCATCTAAGAAACTTTCATTCACTTCAACATTTACGTCTTGGTCTTACATTTTCACTGTGATTAAAAAAAGGATACTTGAAACAATTTTTGTAAAATTTGTTAATGTCAGTGTTTAACTGATCAAAAGTCTATAGCTCTTATTAGGAAGGAACACTAACTCCTTTGGTTTTTTTTCTTCTTTAAAAAATAATAATTTCATGGGAGCAGAATTTTAAATATTAAAAACAGTAACAAAAACACAGGTCCATTGCTCCAGCTGCTTTCAGCTTAATGTTGGTGCATTCCTGATGTTTCACAAGTTCTTGATATCTCTTGGTTTAGATAACTTCTGTGTAGGTTCCCTTCTATCTGTCTCCTAAAATAACATAGAGCAATACCTTGCAAGCTGCTTATTAGGCTTTCTTGGGAGCCAGCCTGTCAGCCCATTACAGTTGAAGTACTGACATTAGAAAGTCATATGCAAGGTAATTCCGTGCAATTTGAATAATGGTGAAGTAGCTTGAGAGAGAACCTGATAACGTGGAGCCTTGTAGGTGACACTTTAATGTTTAGGACTATTTATTCACACTTGTGAAAACACATTGCTTAAAAAAAAGGAAAAAAAAAAAGGCATTTTCTTTTCTTAGGGCATTGTTCTCTATTTGTATAGTGATCTGTGGCTTCATTTCCTGTGATGTCTAGCTGGGTTCTAAATTATCTTTTAAATATTCGTGTGTGATCAACTGCTGTATTTTATGAGTGTTGTGTAATGGCATTTCTGTGCTTTTTCTTACGTTGTTTTTAATTGCATTTTTCATTAGATAGCTTGTGAATTGGAAGCTTAATGCTAAAGAGCAATGTTGTTTATAAGTTTTTTCGTTTACAGCGTATTTCCTTTTTAGTGACAGTTCTCCCCTCAGTAGGCTCATTGATATAATTCGTATTAGGTTCGGGTTCATTGATCAAAACTTAAGCTGATGTAAATTTCTGCTTAATGAGAACAGAAGGAAAATACAGCTTGTTGCTCAGATGAGCTGTTTTTGTGACCATGTTTTATATGACACCATCAGCTGTTGTATATAGTCACATTTACCACCACATACCAAGTTAGGTGTCTAAACTCAAGTCATCTGTTTAATTCCTCTTCCATTTGGTGGCAGGCACCTGGCTTCTGGATTCTTTTTCAACACCAAAGTGTGACCCAGCGTGCTATCAAAAGGCATCTTCCTCAGAACTGTTTCTGGAGGAAGATAGGCTTAGACATTGTAAAAAAGCATTGCTTCCTTGGGCTCTCTAAAGACGTTCATGTGCACAAGGAAAAGAAAAAATGGAGTGGATGCAATAGAGGGAAAGCTGTGTTTAAGAAAGCCTCAAAACACCCGTATACAACAGATGGTTTTTACACAGCCTGTAAAGTTGGTTGTTGTGGGGGAAGAGGGGCAGAGGAGACTTGAAATCCCAGTGGGTGTGGAAAATGTTAATTAAACTTGTGTATAGCACAGGAGATTTTTGTGGCTCTTAATACTGAGATTTCAGTCTTTCACAGGGAATGCGAAATTCTCTTAAGGAAAATTTGTACCACTGCTTTTTTTTACTGTTATGCTTTCCAGGATGTGTTTTCTCTGGTTTTGTTTAAGTTTGGCAGAGCTCTTAATGTGGCACCAGCATGGGACTTGTAGTTTTCTTTCCCAGGAGACACGTTCTGTGATCCTGTTGCTCAGAGGCTGCTTTGAGAAGTGGATGGAGTGTTGTGTGTAGCAGCAAATGATAGCAGGGCTGTTGCTTGGCTATTTCAGTGGTTTGCTTTTGGCACTCTGTGCTGGACATGACTGAACTGTGTTTGTGTATTGTGTCATGGGAGACCTCATATGCTGTAAATAAGATGTGCTGTCTGGACAGATACGATGCCTTTTCATTATGAGTTAGAAATATACTCTTATTTGTGATGCCAAAATTGGGCTGAGTTCACTCTTCCCCGATGAATGGAACAAGAAGATCCTTCAGTTTACTCACCACAGTACTTCATATTGCAAACATCACTTATTTTCATTTTGCTATAAATTTACTGAACTGCACACGTGAAACACAGCCTCCAAGGTTTAGGCAGGAAAGCCTCTCTCTGCTTATTCTGTTCCATCCCAGGGAGAATACCGTCAAGAGTCTCCCTAGTTAGCAATCTCCAGAATAGCCACGTGCTTGCTAAAGCCTGAAGCTGTAGTGTTTGCTAAAGCCTGAAGCTGCAGTGTTTGCTGCAGGTTCACCCCGTGTGTTTGAATCAGGCCGGGAGCGCCGTGGCTGAGCTTTGGGCCGTGGTGGTGGTGGTGTAGATGGCAGTGAGCAATCCTGCCATGCAGCTCTGGAGCAGTAAGAGAAGGTGACTTGCTTGGGTTGGCACAAAGATTGCATGGAGGTATCTGCAGGTCTGACTTGGAGGTCTGTGTGCAGCTTGGGGAGGAAAAAACCCAAACCCAAGCAACCTTTGCATGTGTTTGTTCAATCTTGAGGGTTCACACTGGAGCGTTTAATGGTGAGAGGGGCAGAGAGGTTGCGCTATTTCTTTGTGGTGGTTTTGGGTTTTGGAGAGTCAGATTTCCATCAGATACTCTGTTTAGTATATTCCCACCTGGTAGAATGACTGGAATAACAGTTACTGTCTTTTAAAAATTGTGTTCTTGGAGGTTCTTGAAATGCTGCTGTTGTTTTGGTCACAGTCACAGCAGTGACAGTCCCTACCTGCCAGGGGCCTGTACCATGTGCAATCAGGGGAGAAAGACACTAGGAAAGGCTCATTTTGAGCAAGCAAAAACATTTCAAAGAACAGCTGTTTGGAGTATTTTGGGGGAGTTAAAATAACTGGGATTTCATGTTATCTCATCCTGTACTAAACATTCATTTTCCAGATACTAACAGGAAAACTTTACATTGACTGTTAAAGATTACAATAGGTGTGTCTGAGCGAGGTGAAGATGCTGCTAAATGTTTAAGATATGTGGTATGTATCACAAGATAAATATTTAAGTAGTTTAGAAAAGTAAATTATCAAATAGTTGTCTGTGTATATGTATGTACGTGGATGGCAAAACAAAAAATGCTCATGTTGGTTATCACATTACTAAGCTACCACGACTTAATCCAGAAATGTACCTGCATGTGAGACTTTAGAACTGGTACACTTCTCTACCTGGTTTATTGTGTTTACTAATGTATATTTTTCTAAATATACAGATATTTCAATCTAAAAAAAAAAATCTATATTTATCTGTAATTTCTATCTGTTTTGGACAGTGCATGAGGTGCTGTAAAATTCTGTACATATAGAGACTTATAGAAGAAACACTGTAGTTGCCCTGTCAATGAAAAGTTATACATAGAAGTACAGTCAGTATGCCAAGACCTGTAAGTTATTTCCCTGAATTCACCAAAAATTCACTTAAGTGCGCACCAATCTCATCTCCTGTAAATACTGTGGTGCACTGTGTACCCAGGTGATGACCTTGCTGGCCCTAAGTGTCAGAGCAGGTCTGCTTTAGGTTCTGCATCATGTGACGAGATGCAGTCCAAGTTTAGTGGGATAATTATGGAATAATGATATATTATTCTGTGGAATATGTCATCTTGCATAGATTTGTAAAGGTCTTTAAAAATGTTCTGCAGATCTACAGCGAAGGTGAACATGGAGCAGAATCACAGATGTGTGTAGGCAAGGAGAATGGAGTTTGTAAGCAGCGCAGTACCCGTGCCCTGTGCCGTGCTCTGGGCTCAGGGCAGCTCTGTGTATCAGTTGTACGAAAGCTTTGTGGAGCAGGATGCCAGATCAGCTCATTGCTTTTGAATTTGTGTTTATATAAACTGGCACATGTTGGCTGAGCTCAAATTGTGACATTCTTCTTTTCCTCATCCTCTCTACTCATTTCATCTTCTGAAATCAAACCTAAGTGGCTTGCTGTACAAATTGCCTGCAGCTCAGTGCTCAGGAAGTCACCTGGGTTTGGGTTTGTTTTTTGAAGAGTGTGATTCAGCTAAGAAATAGGAAACTTCTTTCTCCTTGAAACACAGAAACTCCCAGGCTAGGTGCTCCCTTGAGCCCAGTTGGCCTCTGCTGTGCTCCAGGCCCAGTGGAGAGCGATCAGGCAGAGCACTCCAGAGATCAGGAACTGGGTTCTTACCTGTCCTTACGCGGGAGCCAGTATTGTGAACATGAACTCCCTTCACCTATCCCATGGTTTCCCTTCCAGGCTTCCTGTGGCTGCTTTTGTGCTCACACTGAACCCCGAGGCCGTGTCCCAGTGCACGGGCGGTGCCTCCTGCAGAGCTGCCCCACTGCCCCTTGTGCCTGTGGGTGCAGCTCTCTGCCGACAGCCGGAGCTCTGTGGCATTCCTGCACATCTGTGCAGGCTCTGCTTCCTGCGGGCTTTCCTGCCTCACCCAGATTCCAAAGAGTTCAAGTACCACGTGGGTATTGCCAAACTTCACGATGCTACTTTTGCAGAAGTGGTGAGATCATTTTACTGGTGTCTGTGTGGTGGGTACTGGATCAAAAACTCGTAGTCTGCTGGGCCTCTTGCCTTAAACACCCCTCAGCTCCCAGCACCCTCCTCTCCCTGCAACAAAAACCTCTCCTGGGCCACCGAAAGGGTTTCTATCCTTAGGGTACTTTAATTTACTTTCTCTGGTGGACTGTTGTGACTGGCAGTGCTAAAGTGAAGTCCTGGCCCTTCTCTTTCTTTTTTTTCCCCTGGATTTCTTATTTTTTGGCCTGTACTTCTTAGTTTTCATGTATGTTTAACAGGCTTGCTGATGGGAATTGTCTGGGATTCTCAACTTGTGTCTTATAGAGGAAACAGTAGTTAACAAGAGCAGCAGTATTTAGGACTGGTATAACTTCCTGATTTTAGGCCCAAGACAGATCCTAAAAATAAAAATAGAAAGCACTTGTAAAATAACCAGTTTTGGTTATTTTTACAGGCAGCTTTGGCTTCTAATCATATTAAAAGTGTGCTTGTGCCCACACACACAAACACCCATATATATAAATAAAAAATTGGGGTAAATGCTGCAAGTAATTCATGCAGAATCTACTCATTTACATGAATTCTCCACAACGGGATGCTATTCCACAGTCACATTGTGCTGAATTCTCAGTTCATTGCTGGTACTGCAGCTGGGATTTACTGGTTCAGGCTTAAAAATAAACCCCAGCTTGGTGAAGGCTGTTAGGCAGTTTCACCTACAAATGGAATTGATTCAGCAGGGGTTCGGCAATATTTATATTTTATAGAATAAATGACACTTGAAGTAAATTAATTTTTTTGTTGGTATTTGGAACTGGTTTTTATGCTCATGGGGTATGGAGTTCCTTTTGCTGCTAGGACAGTGGTCAGGTAACACCAAGTAGTCCTGGAAACACTTTGTCCCATTCAGCCTTTTCCTTTTTATGTCACTTAGCTCCATGCTAATGCTTTTCCGTGCAATTTAGGTTGTTCTCATGGATGAGCCAACTGTTGGTTACTGCACAAGCAGCCAACATTTACCTGAATTCAGTAGAGCCTCTTCCAAAAACCCAATCTCTCCGTTACCTGACCTCCCACATCATCCATAGCACAAAGCAAAATCAACAGCGCTGCTTTGTACAGGCAAACAAAGGTTTTGACTGATTTTTGTTGGTTTAGGTCTTGTACACAATTATGTATGGAGATATAACTGTTGAAATATATTTTTTTCTCCCTAGGAAAATGCATGTTGAGCATCCCTTCCCCAACCTCCTTATGCTGGCCATGTGTGACATTTGTGCACTGTGGTGTAGGGAGGGGAACTGCTTCTGTGGGGTTGAAAACACAGGAAAGTTTGCTGCTCTCTGACCCCACACCGAGCTAAGAACTGTAGGATCTTGGTTGTGTTTGGGTTTAAATGTGTATTAGAACTCTGTCACCGTGCATTTCCTTACCTTGCTTCTTCTCACAACTGGTTCTGCCAGTTGGAAGCTGTCATGGTTTTCTGTTTTGTGGTTTTTTCTTGGTTTTTTTTTATTTCTACAGTATATTAAATTAACCTGGATTTGCATTTGTAAGATTTTCAAAACTGCTCTCCTGTAAAAAATAGTTTCTTTAGCTGAAAACTTCCTACAAGAAAAATCTTAACTATTAGCTAAATTTTTTAATGTAAACCTGGAAATTATTTAGTACCTAATTGTTTACAGTACTGTAGAGCAGGCCTAGGCTATGGGACTTGTTAGCATTGTGACTTCATACTGATAAAGTCAGCTACTGTGTGGGATGTTTTTAAATTGTGACTTGTTTTCTAAGACCCCCCGCCTTGTCTTTTTCACAGCTAATATTTTCACAATAAACACAGCCAAACATAAAAATGTTAATGTACAAATGATGAAATTCTGTTAATTCCCAACAAAATATTTTTGTATATAATAAAGATTTAATATTGAAAAAACGTGACTGGCCTTTTTTTCTGATATTTTTGTGGTCATGGTCTGCATTTGAGCCACATGGAAGCCAAAGGGAAGCAGTTTTGGGGAGATTAAGTCAGGGTGGCAAATCAAACCTTTCGTGAGAAAAGCTCCAGCCTCCTCTGAAGCTCCCTATGGGTCCTTTGCTAGGGAAGACCACATCTAAGCTTGAAAAAGCATTTATTTTCCATGTGAGGCCAGCCTGGAGCCACCTCTTTGTCAAAAATGTAATCCCCGAAAGAAAAAGAATGGAAATTACATACGTAAGTTATTCTGTTGTTTTGACACAGCATTTAATAGAAGGTTTTGATAAAATTACAGAGGCAATTTTTAGTAGTGATAGGCAAAAGACAACTTTCCCTCTTACACACCACTCCCAGGAGCAGAGTTCCACGCCTCCAGCTCCTGAAGGGTCTTTCCAGGCAACAGCATCAGCTTCCCTGAAGAGATGAGCTGCAGAAACGCCCACGTCCCAGCGTGCAGAGCTCTCCTGAGCTCTCAGGGAATGGAGAGTCCATGCAAAGTCCATGTCCTCAAGGAAAGCTGAACTGATATGACTTCTTAAAGGCTTCTCAGACAATCTTCTCAAGGCCATGTGGGAATAGAGCAGGAAACTGAGCAGAACTCCTGCCCACCAGCTACGCTGCAGGGCCTGGTTACTGATCACCCCCACACAGGTGCCTGCTTGTTTGTCTCTCAGCCATCTCATCATCTCATCTGTGAGCACTGATACTCCACCTACTCAGAACATCTTCTTCCCAGGCCCACAGCTACAGTGATCTCTGCTGCATTTCTGTTACATCCATGATTATAAAAATTATGCTGAAAGAACGGGCGAGATAGTTCAAGCACACAGTGCTTTACTAATATTTTGCTGTTAGTCAAAGAAACAAGCAAAATATCTGCACTGAAAACGTCATATGGGTAAAATGATCATTTTTGTGGTGTGCAGCAGGGATGTGCACACACCAAGAGGCATTGCCATACCTCAAAGTTCAGAATGCAGTTTGAACAGCTGAAACTTGCTAACGTGATTAAAAGCATAGCAGAAAACAGAAATGCTGCACAGATGTGTAAATCCCTGAAGTGGTCTTGGTGGCTGAAAAAGAGGCTTTGTTATTTCTCGCAGGGTGCAGTTCATATCCGCAAAAGCAAAAAAATAGTAAGAGAATCTAATCGAGTACCTTTTTAAGAGCCCTCCATTGCACTTTCTCCAGAGTGAAGGCATTCTGCACAGCCAGGCTTAAAGGAGCAGAGCAGTTGCTGCATTGCAGAACCCTGGGTTTCCAGGGCCTGCCTGTTTGCCAGCTTACAAAAAGCAGTTTGTACTTTGTTGTTTTCTCCTGTGCATATTAATGCAAGCAATCTGGCTTTCACTGCCCTGCAGATCTGACACCTACCAGAGCAGTTATGTTCAATTTCTCCTCCCTGGCTCTCTTTCTTAATTTCTCCCCTTCATCCCTTATTTATGTATTTTCCACTGAAATTGCAGAGTGCCCTGGTCACCCTAATTCCTGGCTGTGCTGCCCTAAGTACCAACAGAACAGCTCTACTGCTGATCCCAAACACACCAAAATTACAGAGCTACAGAAGAAAAACTTCTAGGCTCGAGCAAAATCTGGATACTAAGTACAGCTCCTATACATTCCCACCTAAAGCATGAAATCCACACAGTGCAACATAAAGAACAAGTGGGAAGAACCTCGGTTCTTTCATAGTTACAGCTTTTACAGAAGCCTCTGTCATTTCCAGATGAATGTTTGATGAAGCAAACAGCCTTTGCACGACCTCAAATCTTCCTCTGTCAGCGAGAGCGGCCACGGAAGGAGCGCTCAGCGCCGCGGTGCCGTCAGCTGAGGCGACGTTGGGCTGCATTCAGAGAGAGAGCAAAAGACAGAGACATTAAAACACTTCCCAAACACTGCTGCTCCTGCCATCACACAGCTCGGTTCTTCCGTACAAAACCAGCAGAGAGCTGACAAGGCAGCAGCAAAAGGTCAAGATTCCCTTTACTATTAGCCCTGACAAGTATGATGTACTGATCCAGAACCGAAGCTCTGTGGTGTGCTTTAAGGAGAAACATCTCTCCTACTGTGTCATTCCCTGAGTTCAGCTTCTCTCGCTGTACATCACACTTACCTATCACTCTGAGCAAACAGAAGAACTCCCCTTGCCCCTATGTATTTAAAGGATTTTATTACTGTTTTTGTAAGTGACTTTAAAAAGCTTTAAAAAGTCAAAGAATCACAGAATGTTTTGGGTTGGAAGGGACCTTAAAAGATCATTCAGTTCCAATCCCCCTGCCACAGACAAGGACACTTTTCACTAGTGTACAGGTTATCCAAAGTCCCATCCAGCCTGGCCTTGAACACTTCCAGGGATGGGGCCTCCACCACTTCTCTGGGCAACCTGTTCCAGTGCCTCACCACTCTCATAGTAAGGAATTTCTTCCCAGTATCCGATCTAAACCCATCCTCCTTCAGTTTGAATCCAGTCCTCCTGGTCCTGTCACTACATGCTCTTCTAAAAAATCTCTCTCTTTTATGGAGGCCTCCTTCAGATACTGGGAGGCTGCAATTAGGTCACCCCAAAGCCTTCTCTTCTCCAGGCTGAGCAAATCCAATTCTCTTACTCTTTCCTCACAGGAGAGGTGTTCCAGTACCCTAATGCCCTGCACCATTCCTTCAGCAGCTGCAATAAATGGCCTCAGAGTTTTGAGACTTCAGGGTTTGCTGAGGCTCAAGCACTGCTGCTATCAGAGCGAAATTTCTGTTTCCCAAAGAGAGGTGATTACTGTCACTGAGACTTTAAAACAGTGAAACTGGAGCTTAAGTTACAATTTTCTATTGCTCACAAGCCATGAAATCTCCCAAATACAGCAATGTTCAGAAGTTAGGTATCCACCTGCAGTAAATTACGAGCTTCATTTGCCATGTCAAACTCTGACCTTGCCCTGCTGCTGAAGCTCCCACTGGAGCTTGGTATATCCTCCTTTATTGGGGCCAAGAACACAGCCACTCCTGCTGCTGTGGCCATGAAACACGGTCCCATCTCCATCACTCACCAAACAACACAAGGCTGCAACAACCTGAAGATCACAGCAGGCACGCAGCAGGACAAGGGCGTCACCAGGCAGCTCTGTGAAGACACATGCACAAACAAAGGTCATTTCCAGTGAATTCTGCACCAGACTGGCTGCTGGAACAGGAGCTTTATCAGGGAGCTAACAGCTCCTCCTCAGCTGCAGCCCCTTCCTGCTGGCAGAACACAATGGGATGGGCAGAGGGTCTGAGTATCTCTGACTCTGAGAAAAGGCACTCGTAGAAAAGGAGGTTTCCCTCCCATCATCATTGCCTCCTCCCTAAATATCTTCTGTGCTTAACTCTGAGTCTGCAGGCTGGATGAATGACTTGGGCATTGAGTAAAACAAGAACCTATGCTCCCAAAATCCACACAGGTATTTTGAGATGCTAACTTCTGCAAAGCACAGTTTGAGAGGAATGGCACAGCTGAGACTGCCTTGGGGCTGGGAGATGGACTAATTGATCCCTGTGGTGCCCTTCAACTCTGTCACAAAAAGGCTGTAATTCCTACCACAAGCAACAGGTACAAAGCAGCTTTTGAATCTAATCCAGCTACACTCATGCCTGGACTTCAGCAGCAGACACTGTGTCCAAAGCCAGGTAATAATGCAACACACTCAATTAACTGTGCCCTGCTGTTGATGGCATCTGGTAATTGTTACCACATCAGCAGGTTTCTGCTTTCTATTTCTTTTCTCTCTCCACAAATGAGTTAACCTCTCCCACCCGGGTCATGTGCATATATGGATGCACGCTGACATTTTGGTGCACAGTGCCACAATTTGCACTGGACTTCCCTTCGTTATCTTAATGTCAGGGAATTCTTTACATACAAGAGAGAAGAGAAAAATCCAGGGAAGTCTGTCTTGGACTTTGCAGGTAGCTTTTAATTAACACTGTGGTGCCAACTAGATTGTGAGGATGGCATTTGTTTGACATTTATGTTTAATCTCCCGTTTCAGCAGCTGCAACACAACCCTCTAATTGCAGTGTCTCTGTGTTAAACTCACTTTTGCTAAATTTAGTTTGCACTTGAACAATATACGCTGTTACACATGAGACAACACCTAATTTGTGATTCTCAGCATTTAGGCGGGACGGACTCTAGCATGCAGTAAGTACAGAAATTAGCTTGCCAAACTGCAAACGCTCACACTCAGCAGAAGCAAAGTTGAGCAGTCTTGGGGGAATGTGTAATTTACACACAAAATCTGTCAGTGATTGAGGGCTGAATTTAATTCACAGCCAGGAATGCTAAGCAGAGTATTCCATTCTCATAAAAAGGGAACAGAACAATTTACGTTTGTGCAGCTCACCAACTGCTCAAAGAAAGCCATAAAAGTTTTAACATGGAGGGAGCTTCTAAAAGGAAAATAAAATTCAAAGAAGGGCTTTTCACAACATACCAGATAGAGCACTGATAAGAAGGTGAGCAGCTGAGAAAAGTTCTTCATCCTGAGGCTGATATTTCTGCAACAACAGCTCACTTTGTAAACTGCACCCTAAGAGCTGCAAGAAGTCAAGGATGTCTCTTTGTTGTTCAAGTTTTAACTCCTCCAGATCTGGCTTGTCTCCTGTACAGACATCATCAAACTGAAAGCAAAAGTATAAGCAAAACTTCTTGAAAAGAGGAAAATTCAAGCAAAAGGGAGTGCTAGTACTATTCTGAAATTACTTTTAGGAAGCAATCCAAAGGCTCTTCATCTTACCATGTCCCCCAGGGCAGTGACCATTTCTTCACGGAGCAAGAGCTCACAAAGGGTTTTATATAAAGCTCTTTGCTTGTCTTCTGGAAGCTTCACGAAGGGCTGGAACTGGGTCTTCAGCCGTGACAGATCTTTCCCAAAAAAGCAGGGAGAAATAAAACTAAGTGCTTCTACACAAATGCCAGTAAAAACAGATCACATTTTGCTATGTGTTTCATAAGCTCATTTACCCCCACACCTTGACATCCTGATTTCCAACAGCACAAGTTAAAATGCAAGTCTTAACAGATCTGATTTTATTTCCTAAGGAGCCAATGAAACCTCAGTGCAAACACTAAGAAAGAAGAGCAGCTACCAAGAATCAACATTTTGGTGTAGAGTATTTTAAATATTTTAAAAGTCAATACTTTAATGTTAACCAACCAACTACTCCTTAAGTCTCCCACTTCAAAGTTTATCTCCAGAGAATGTTCATTCAAATGGCAGAATGAAGAGTAGCATTAAGTACAAGGGAGTGCTCTGCATTCATTTTCTCACAATTCAGCGATGATACTGAAATTAAATCTTTTGTGACATCGAATTACCACTTTGCTAAAAAACAAATGAAGCTTTCAAATCTATAATGCCAACTGGAAGGTTGGAACAGTTTTTTTTTCCACATTGCAAAAATGAAGGCACGCAAGTGTTCTTAAATTTGTTTAAAAGAAATTTTCCTTCATGTCACTCTAGTCAAAAAACATGCTCTGTTTAAAGACATCCTTTATAACTAAAAAATAACTTCACTGGAGAAAAAAAAAAAAAGCCCAGCCACAGGCAGATATTTTATCTGATGCAATTGTACGAATTTGTATAAACACAAATAACAGAATATGAAATGTACTTCCAAATTCTTTAGTAAAACCAATTTTTTTAGCTTTTTCATTATCCAAGAGACGGCGGAGGTTAAACTATTTAACGAAATCTCGGAGCCTTTTAAGCAAGAAAACAGAGGTGTCAAGCTAAAACAAAAAGCAGAACAGTGGCATACCATTCTTTCACAAGTGTTTTGGTATATTGTTTACTGAACAACCATTAACCAGGCTGAAACTCAGAGACACAAGAGGTGATGTTCATCAGTAAACCAGCTATAAGAACTCCACCAAGAACTGATAAAAAGCACAGTGTGTTCTGAGGCAGTGACTGGTTTTCCCTTTTCTCACTCCACCAGTAACATTCCTGCCTCTTCTTTCCACATTCCTACAATAAAAACTTGTACCTGGGTCATTCTACCAATTTGCAAACTTGCCTTTAAACGACCTTTTGATTTTCTCAGTTATAAAGCTTCTCAGAAAATAATGAAGCTAAGTGAAGGCAAGGGAGATGTCTGTTTCTGAGACTTAACCTGTAACTGAGAAGCTTTACTGAGAGTACTTTTCAAACCATGAGAAACTATTTTCAGTGACCCTTTCTGAATGAAAGCATGTAAATCACTAAATTTGCAGAGGTTATCTGGAATGCAAAAGAGCTGTCATAAACATCTGGCTTTGCAAAATTATATTTATGACAGATGGATTCAGAATGTTCATAGGAAAGAGTCCCCTGCACACACTTACTGCAAAGGAATTTTTTTATATTCTTTCAGTGCATTCCCCCAAGAGTTCCTGATAAGAGCTATTAAAATGAACTAACAAGATTTCTTACTTACTATTGTACCAGATTATTTCTGCCTATCAGGTTATTTAATTCACTGTAATATAATCATGTAAAGCATTTCTGGTAATACCTTGTTTCAATATACTTATAGAAGCATCACTGGGAACGAGGTTTGCAGCCCCAGAGTACATCTCATTATCAACAGCATCTGGCTGACAGAGGAATGGAGCATCTCTGAATTGAAATGAATGGGGATAAGCTGAGCCTTCTGTGCTTTCTTTTTCAAAACCTCCTTGCTGTTCATCTAGCAGGCAGAACTCTGTAATTAGAAATTCAATCAAAAACAATAATTAATAAAATACACAAGCAATTACTGAATGAGATGATAGCTTGTATTTTCTAGTGTTCTCGTGTGTCATTTCTCCATGTCTAGTCTCTTCCAGATGGAGAGAACGCCAGTGGTTGCTGTGCATGTGAATTACTGAGCATTCCTGCAGCCCTGATGTTTGTACAGTGTGTGCAGACAGAAGACTTGTGGTGCAGCTGCCTCCTACAGAATGTGACACCAGCTCCTGTGAACTAAATTAATGTAGACAGAAAATAACGTGAAAACTTCCCGCTGACACTGTAAACCAGAATGCTGCACACAGGAGATGCAGGCAGGAATTTGGGATGTTTTCACAGAATCACAGAATATGCTGAGTCGGAAGGGGCCCTCAAGGACCATCATGTCCAACTCCTGGCCCTGCACAGCACCATCCCCAAGAGTCACACCATGTGCCTGAGCCCGTTGTCTTGAGCTCTGTCAGGTTGGGGCTGTGAACACTTCACTGGGGAGCCCATTCCAGTGCCCAAACACCCTCTGGGTGAAGAACCTTCTCCTGATATCCAACCTAAACCACTCCTGACACAACTTCAGGCCATTTCTCATTGCTGGGCACCACAGAAAAGAGATCAGAGCCTGCCCCTCCTCTTCCCCTCACGAGGAAGTTTTAACTGCAGTGAAGTCTCCCCTCAGTCTCCTCTTCTCCAGGCTGAACAGACCAAGTGCCCTCAGCTGCTCCTCACAACACTTCCCCTCCAGGCCCTTCACCATCTTTGCTGCCCTCCTTCAGATCCTCTCTAAGAGTTTTCTTACATTGTGGCACCCAGAACTGTCCCCAGCACTGGAGGTGAGGCCGCCCCAGTGCAGAGCAGAGCAGGACAATCCCCTCCCTTGCCTGATGCCCCCAGGACAGGGCTGGCCTTCCTGGCTGCCAGGGCACTGCTGAGTCGTGTTCAACCTGACAATGACCAGGACACCCAGGTCCCTTTCCATGGCACTGCTCTCCAGCTTCCCATTCCTCAGTCTGTACGTTTTCTACCCACTACAAGACATGCTGAATGCAGGCAACGGGATCCACTCGTGAAGGAGACACATGAAGTTACTCTGTGAGATTTGCAAGAGCTCTTGAGAGTCCTTTACAGAGCTTCTGTCGGTCATGGCACTGGCTGAGTCCTCTTTCTCACCAAGCCACAGGTCCATCCTCAAGTGCTCCAGGTAAATGGACAACAGGAGACTTCTGAGAGTCTCCCAAGGACGTCAGCCAGGGATGTTTCCTAACACAATCACTCTGCAGTAACTGCCTCTCTTCAGCAACTTCACGGAGGAAATAACATGGACTGTCCTTTCTGCCTCATCTTTGTGACAAGCACTGGCCAACCTCACGCAAACAGGACTGTCCTTGTCCTTGTCCTGCCATCCCAGTGCCCCCAGCCTGATGAAGTTAAGGACTTCCTGGAAGGTACAAGGGAGCCTTCATAAGAGTCAGGCTGAGAAATCTGGAGCATCAAGTTCTGTGTCCAACACTGTGCCCTAAAGACGCAGAATACAGTCAAAGCCCTTCGCATACTCTGATCATCTTTTATTGGCCCAAATTCAAGATTTGACTGTGCACCCACGACACTCTGCAGCCGGTCTGAGGAGAACACAGGCAGGCTAGCAAAAGAAACTCAATTTTAAAGTAATACCTGACAGCAAAGGGGAAAAAAATGTAACTAATCAAGCACAGTGATCACATGCACCAGGCACAAAACCTAAATATAACCTTTCTGCAGTTGTAAGAGTCTGTCTCACTAAATTAAGGACATTCAAAGCAGATGAGAAAGCATGGAGAGCACTCCATCAGCAAAAAGCTTTTTCAAAGGGAAAGTTGACAAAGAAATCCCTGCCACAGAGAAAGAAAGACGACAGACATTTGTGCTTGCATAACCCTTGAGGGAGAAGAAGGAGCTCCAAAGGAGCAGAAAGCGATTAACACAAGCTAAGAACTTCCCAAAGCAACAGGACTCTGGCCAGCAGCTGAGGCACCACAAGGCCAACTCACTCATGTTACTGTCATTGGAAACAACAAGGCTTTCACATGAACCCCGAGGAGGAACACTGTGCTAATAAACTGCCTCCCCTCCTGAGGCAAAATGATGCTAAGAAGGAAACTCAAACTTTTCAGATGATGTTGTTAAATCTTGCAATAGGACTCAATTCACAGGAAAACACAAGACTCAGAATTCTGTATTAAGAGGACTGTTAATTAATTCTGTATTGAATTCCATTACATTCATCAATGACAAACCTCCAACAGTGCAGTTAGAGCTTGTTAGTTACTCAAAAATGTTAACAAAAATGCAAGAAAACCAGAGATGATCAATGAAAACAATCAAAGAGACTTCTTTATGTGGAAATTGGATATATTGGGACTGTTTAATTTACAGACATTTAAGAAAAAGCAAACCACACGCGTATAGCAATGAACAGAACAAAGCAAATCAGCTGGGTGCTTTTATGTCCCCTGCTTTGTAAAACAAGAACAAGAGGCATTTCAGCACAACTTTAGAGACACAAAACTGCAAAGCCTTAAGCAGAAACAGCTTTTACATGGAGTGGAAAATTAGCCTGTAGAAATCAAACAGAATGATTATAGGAAAGCACAATAGTAAATGGATCAGAAAAGGATTAGATCCTTCTTCTTTTGTTAAAATTCATTTTATTTATTTATAAAAATATCCAAATAGGTCCAGTCACATTAGCCAGAACATTTAAAAGAAAATTTATATACTGTTCTTCCTAACAGAATAACTCAGGTACCGGCAGTGGCAAAGAGAAAGAAACAATAAAAAGCTTACATGCATTTTACTCCATAATTATCTGTGAAGAGAATCCCATTAGCTTACACCTGCTACTGGTCACTTTCAGTCTCACGAGAAAGGACTACATTAGTCTTTGGATTTGACTTCAAAGGCTGTTTGTATTTCCACAGACAGACACTGATCCCTGCTGCTCACCCATTAACAAGTTGAAGTTTGGCTCCACCGTACCTACTCTCGCTGGCAAAGCCCTAACTTTGTTGCCAGTTCCTCCCCTTTAGCTTCTTCTTAATGGCACTCAGGCAAGGGAAAATAGCACAAATTAAAAAAGAAAAGAGGCAGGACATAGGTTAACATAAAATATGAAAAAAACTGTGCTGGTTTTGAAGCTTAAAAGATGTTAATATTAAAATATGAAAAAAAAAAACGGGAAAAAGCAGCAGAAGTGGAGAAAGAGCAGAGAAATACAGATCATTAACAACACCCATGTATTCTTAGCCAGCAGGACATCATAATTTCATGTAGACATCATCTAAGTAGGCTATCAGCTATATACCTATGTAGTCAGACAGTCTTAATTGCAACCTCATTACTCTGAATTACAGTTCTATTATAACTATGAGGTCAACATCCTCTGCTGCTATCTCTGTGCTCAGTCTAAATCAGAGCAATTCCACTTTTGAGAAACTTTTTATATGTTATATAATATTTACTTCTATTCCTGAGCCTACAGACGTCCTTAATATCAGAAGGAGTATGACAGAGAGTTAATCTTCTGCCTTTCTCATCCAAGTAAAGCACATTCTGGATTCAAATCTCAACTGTACTCCAATTATTTCTTCAATGTATCTCCTGTTTCTCTCCATATCAGTTTTTCCCAACTTCCAGCTTTACTATCTGATTTTATTCCTCCTTGCATAACATCCCTGAAACCTCCTTTGGGCCCATGAGTTTATAAATAAAGATAGACAAGAAGGAAAAATCCAAGTGACTGCGCAGAGCAAAGATACAACTCCCCCCAAAGCCAATTTCAACATTGTTTTAACCTGAAAAACATTCGACCTGACATAAGTAAAGCATGACCAGAAAACATGACAAGGGCATTTCTGCAACCGCTCTGAGGGCAATCTTTAAATGGAAATCTAAGCTAGAAAAGCTGAAATTCCACTCCTGCGTGTATGAGTCAGTTCTTAACATGACTGCTGTCTAAACATTCCTGGCAGACAGTTCATTTACATTCAGGTCACTCTCTGCAACAGGTGAAGGGAATAGCCCAGGCCAAGGGCCAGCTGGCTGGAAGCAAAATTGCAGCAAAAGACCTGGACAATAAATCTGAGAGGATCAGGAGCATGCCCTTGCAGTTACTGAAGTTTGCTGCATACTGAGCTGTACTGACAAGGATGTAGCTGGTGGATTGATGGAACTGGATTTTCAGTTTGGGAAAGTCCACTCAGAGTGCTGTGTCCAGTTTTGGACTCCTGAGTACAAGTCTCACATTCACAGACTGGAGCAAACCAGCAAACAGCACATATTGAGGGAAAAAAAGTTCACCACCACACTGGTCAGACATGTTGAGCCAGGCTGCCCAGAGGAGTGGTGTGATCTCTGGCTCTGAAGATAAATTAAAACTTTATAACAGATGAGGATATGAGCAATCTGATCTAACTCTGAACTTAGATCAAAGTGGCTCAAGCTACACAATCTTCTGCGGTTCCCTGAAAACCTAAGTTGTTCTGAGTTTACAGTGCATTCAAGCAAGTTGAAAAAGCATTACTAAATCAGAGTTGTAAAATTACTAAATCAGCATTTCTAGCACAAGTAACTATCAAGGCAAAGGACACCACATAAAATCATCACCTTCACGCACAGGGAAACATAAAAATCACTGTCTGACAAACAGCTCTGTCAATAAACAGCTGAACTGTGTGCCACAAAAAACGAGCTTTTCACTTACCAAAGTGGCCATTGTGCTTTATAAACAGTTCAATTACACCATAGGCAATAGTGGTTGCAGGAGGAATTTCAAGGATCACGCTAGAATCCTTCAGCAGACTTCCATCATCACTTACTGAAACCTGCAAGAGAGATTTATTCACCATTTATCTGATTCAGCTACTGTACAGCTAAAAACATAATTAAGGTGAAAAGTGCAGAGGGAGAATGTGCTTTATTCTCCATGATGCTCATCAAAGCACACGTTACATCGGGCATCTAAGAAAGGAACTAGATGAAGAGGGAGGTAGAAACACAATGCCAAGAGCAACTCTCCCACTTTTAGCTACCCTGTCCAAGCACAAGGCTGAGCTCCAGGTGCAGCTTTTGCCACACGTGAAGCCCCATGTCACCAGGAAATGGGCACCCACTTCAGTGCCCTGCCTTGCCCAATTCTGCTGTGACACTTCTTTTACCCAGCTGGATGCTGCTACCATGAAGGTGGCACTTGCAAAGAGGTTGTTACACTGCAACTCCCAGATTCCTGCAACTGGAAACACACTGTACACAGGAGGGATTCATCTCCAGTTTAAAAAAAAAAACCCAAAAATTGCAAAGAATGAGCATGTTTTGACTTTTGTAATTCCTTCTCAATTCATAGGCAATTTTTCAGATAGCCTCATAATGCAGTTAATCTCTACTCCCATGATGGAAAACAAATAGCTTCCCGATAAATATGAAAACTCTGTAGACACTGCAACCATTTGTGATCAACGATTACTTGGCTATTCAAATAAATTTGATTCAGCAATACATTTTGCTATTCAACTTGCAATGAATTGTTTTACATTTGCTTCATGTTCTGCTGTAGGCAGGAATCTACAGAAAAACAAAATCACAGTTTGATAGTATTGATGGAAACTACATTCCAGGCTCATACAAAAGTATGGCATCTTTTGCCAAAAAGGTAATGGGAGACATTTTACCACACAGAATTTTCACAAGCAAGCACTGCAGTTTGTTCAGCACATTAAGAAAGCACAAAAAATACTCTGAAGTCCATCTGGAGAAATAATTGCTTCCCAGATAATGTGCAAATGTTCTATTCCTTGCAGATTTTTAGTAACTTTTACCTTTATTGTTTTTGCAGCGCATCCCATCACACCACTGACTTTTTCTTCTGTCTGGATATGTTCAGATATCGTGCACTTCTGAGTTGTGATTATCTTTTCTCTCAGGATGCACAGCACTTCACGTTTTCTTTCCATTACTTGTTGCAGTAAACTACTGTTTAGATCTATTGTTCTGAAAAAGAAAATACACCATTAACAATACTGCAATTGTGAAAAAAAAAAAAGAAACCATAACCAGCTACATTTTCTTAATTGAAGAAGCTTTTATTGAAAAAATGACAATAGTTTCTGTATGAGCAACCTCCTCAAAATTATGATGTCTTCTTTTGTTATTTGGCAGCAGTAAACATCTGTATTCCACGGTAAGTCCTCACATACATATTGAATTCTCAATTCCCTACTCTGAGCAAAAATGGAAGTTGTCTGGATACTTTCTAAACAAAGAAAAAAGCAAGAGGGAACTAAAGGCAACTTACTGAGCCCTGGGTAATACAAAAGCAGCCAGTCAGGCTCTTGGACACTGGACTGAGTCCTCTCCTGAGAGCTGGCACTGACATTACCATGGCCATGCAGGGGCTGCTGCCTGGGGGACACAAAGACAGCAGTGCCTCAGTGCCAACCCTCACTGCTTGCTGTGGATCTGTTTCAGGGCTCACCTGAACCCCAAACAGGCTGAGTGGGGTCTGCACTGACCAAGTGCTTCAAAGGGCTGAATGAGAAAACACAGAAGATTTCACTGATTTTGAGACTGAGGATTACTGAAAAAACACCCACCTGCTTCAAAGTCCTGTGTTATTCATTGGTATAGACTCAAAATTTAAAACTGGTGAGCTGGACTGTCACAGTCAAAAGGGAGCTCAGAACTCTAGCCCAGGCACCAACTTAATAAACCATCTCTGCTCCACAGCATAATTCAGCATCTGTTTAAATGCTGCTGGAAATAATTCTAACATTAGATTCCTCTCATAATGAGCAGAAGACTGAAAGCAAACTCCCAGAAACAATATAGGAGGTTTATTTTCTAAGAAAATGTTACAAAATCCACTACCTTGTCTTTTGGGATTTTAATAGACTTTTTGGTAACAGTTAAACTTCTTAATTGTATTTAATTGATTAAAATGTATCAATCAAATTATACTTTTGCAAAATGTTCACTGGAGGTCCTCAGATGAGATGTTACATTTTTTATGAACAGGTAATCTAGCAAAACTCTTGGAAGATTAAAGGATTGTTATCCCTGACTCAAATTATTCAGCCTTTTCTCCTCCCTTCTACTGTAAATAGCTATTCATTGAGCTAAATGGCAAATTCCCAAAAATGTGACAGAAAGACAAGTCTGACTCCAATTCATTTAAATTGAGATATCTCCAGTTTTAATTAAAAAAGTTTTAGATTTATTAGATTCTGGAGTTTTGAATTTATGCAGTCTGTGTAAGTCTGAAGTCAGCTGGGGTTTTTATTGAATTAAAAATATCCTCAGGCAATTTTTGATCTTTGGAGAGTTACATGCTTATATGAAAGTTCAATCAGTTGGAATGAACTGTCTGAAAACCTTAGAGTTGATTGTTTAGACAAGAGAAAGAAAATACCTCTGAAGCAATGCAGCAGCCACTAGAAAAGCACCCTCAAACATTCCTGAGATTATTAATATAACTTTTTTTCCTTTGGTGCCAAGTCATGCTTTATAGTTGGAATGCAATGAACCTTTGGATTAAGCAAAAATTGAAGAAATGTCAGGCAACCACAAACAGCACCATTCTCAGAAGTGTCTGCCAAACCAAAGCCATTAGTTATAGTCTATCAAGCCTATCACATACTTCACAATAATTATTGATGTTTCTAAAGTGGTGTGCTAAGCATCTTGAAAACACAAATTAATGCACTAAGAACTTGCAGTTTTTACATTTGACCTAGCGAGCCACAGAGGAAAAAATACAATGAAGAAGCACAAAAGCAATTTGTCATTTGCTTTCACGTGTAGTTTTTGACTGTTCAAGAGGATGACAAACTTGCTGAATATCTCCAAAATTTAGAGGAAAAAAAAACCCTCAAACAATCAAAGGTAGAAAAATACCTATTCAATAAAGATTTGCTATTTCTGAATAAGTGTTAATTGAAGAAGCATGCAGACTATGACCTAACCCAATGCAAATGAATTACCAAAATAACTCAAGAGACTTTTTCCTCCATCTGCTTCTGCAGTACCCTGCCCGCGGCAGGACTGGCTCAGACCCTGTCACGCTCCTGGCTTTGAGGCCCAGATGCAGGAGCAGCAGAGCAGGAGAGTCAGCAGACACGGTTACCGTGCAGAGAGGGGCACTGAACAAATCCTGAACAAATCCTGAAGACACGGTTACCCTGCAGAGAGGGGCACTGAACAAATCCTGAACAAATCCTGAAGACACGGTTACCCTGCAGACAGGGGCACCGAACAAATCCTGGAGGCAACGCTGGAGGCGCTGCTGCAGCACTGAAGGCTATGGGGTGACACTGACACACAGGGACACAGAGCCACCTGCTGCAGCAGCACTCCCCAGGCACTGCCCTGAGGTGACCTGGGACCCCTGCACAGAGCTGAATGTGTGCCAGAGACAGCCACAGCCCCAAGGTTCAAATGACTTCAGCGGGATTTGTCCCACTCTAAAGCCATCAGAAATGTTCTCCTCTGCCCAGTAAGTTTAGTGAGCTCCAGATTCAGAGATTTCAAACACACAGCCTTACCCACATCTTCAGAAACCTTTTTTTCTAGGATAGCACAGTTAAGTGCTTTCCTGTAGACTTCTGGCACAGAACTCTAGGGCTGCATGTGGGCACATCATGAGTTTACTGGGGCACAGCCTGCTGAAGGCAAAATGTTCTGCTTTCCTCAGCAACTCAAACAGGAGATGACATGAGGTAAGAAAGTACCCAGCTTATCTCAATTATCATCAAAAAGAGTCATCAAGAGCAAACCACAACAGGGTTAAAGTCTGACAATCACAGCAGGGCTTCAGGTATTGCAGGGCAATGGCCCCGGAGTCTATGACCGTGTTTTTGCAAGAACTGGACTTACCTGCCAGCTTAACACTGAATGTAAGAAAATATCTAAATCTCACAAGATGGCCAAGTAAAATCCCTGAGAATACACGCATGCAAAGCACATGAATTGCACTGCATTTTTTTATTTTACAGGTCATGTTTCAGAGGTTTTACTTCTGTTCTACAACCACAGCTCTTCCCATCTCTTTCACTCCGTGGTGTATGAGAGCCCCCCCAACCCTGTGCCATTTGTACTACATCACCATTACCAGTCCCACCCCAAGGAGCTGAGCTGAAGCACTCAAAAATAACACTACAGAAAATATAATGAGATGTTGGCTTGCCAAGTCCCATTATCAACACACAGAGTATAAGCCTCTATAAATAAAAATTATTTTAAAGATACAAATTATAGGGTTTTGCTTGATTGTTTGTTCTGCTTAAACAACCTTCCTGAGGTCAATGATTTACTATGCTGGAAGCTTTATGGGTCAAACATGTACATAAAATAATTTCTTTGAGTTTTGGTCCCACTCCATATTTAACTAGGTTAAACACTTCTACTCTCCTAGAATGCAAAGACTTCTTTCACCTTCATTCAGCATTTTCTTCTCGCATTAGGAAAGCAGTAGACAATGGAGGCACAAAGTCAATTTGCTGCAGACTGGAGCCAGAAAAGAAGAGAGAAAAGCAGAAACCAAATAAAGACAAGAAAAACCAGACAACACTTGTCAACATAGCAGGCTCTCACAGTTAAAGTAGACAGCATGAGCCTGCTCTAAACCCCACTGCTGAGACTGAGGGTCTCTCCTTTAGGCACAGAATTTGACCTAATTTCCCACAAAGGAAAGGCCATAGGACCATTTTTTCATCAAATCCTGTCTAACTGTCTCAGTAATCCACCCACAAAACCTCAAAGCAAGGTGCTTGTCAATTTCCTACTAATACAAAGAAGAATGGGTACTGCTGTGAGTATTCTCAATCCTCACACTGAAATCAGCACTGCTGCCGGTCTGCACGAATTTTCACTGGTCCAAACTACTTACAGGTAAGAAACCTTTTCAGTCTTGTACTGGACAATGTCACCTCAACACACCTCCTCTCCCAGCTTCAGAGACACATGCTCACAACCTCTTCTCCACTTCATTTATGATGTCTGATAGTCTAATGTCTTCCATACAAATACTGCTTGTTGCAAGTGAGAGCCTTCACCCAGCTTTGTCCATGCTCTAATAGAGACCTCTAGATGAGTGTCAGAGTGTAAAATCTTCCAGACCTCACTCTTCCATTTTCCAACAAGCACAGATGCATATTCCTTTTGTTAATCCATTTCAAATACAACCTCTCTGACCTACTTCTTAGAGAACACAGCATCTGCAACAGTCAGCTTATTGATAGCATTTCACTATTTTCCCTACAGAATAATCTGACATGTACTTCACAGAACATCTTCCCTAAGAATACCAGAGACTTCTCAGGCTGCAAGTGACAGGTAGTTTCTCTATTTCCTATTTGACATACTCCTTATTTTTTAAATCACAGGCACACACAATTGCTTTTCTTCAATCCTGTCTCATAACACGTTGTGACTTCGTATTACCTCATGTAGCAGCTTAGGTAGAAAACTGAATGGTTTTTGCATCATGCTCAGAAATGCTCAAGGAGTTTTAAACAACAAATCACAAAATGGTCTGAATTTCCACTGTACTCTGATGAAGAACAGGCATTAATTTTCATCTCAGTATGGACAATAATATGCAGTTTCATTAATTCAACTAAAGTGCAATATGCAACAGTATGGAAATATCTTTCAGCCCTGACAGAGTATGCTGCAAAGAACACTTACAACTCCTTTCCTAATATGCTAATCACAGAGTTAGGAAGCATTCACACAAAATGATGGAAGTATGACAGGCAATTTTTCCTGCAGCTGATGTTGACTGATTGACTGCTATCACTGTCCTCTCAGAACTTCTCTTTCAATCACCTCTCATGACTTTTAGTGAAACGGTAAAAAACAAAGAAGCAAATTTGTTAATATATGAGAAGTACAGACATTATAATATCCTCATAACCCTTTTTACAGGAGGGAAGAAGACAAAATGGTTGAGGTTGCACAGTCATCTGGTCTAACCTCCCTGCTTTAGCAGGGCCACCTTGACCAAACTGCCTAGGATCATGTCTCGAAGGTGGGGAATTCCACAGCCTCCTCACTAACCTGTGCTCAGACACCCCACAGAGGAAAAGTTTCCTCATGTTCAGACAGAGCCTCCTGTGTCTCAAACTGTGCCTATTGCCTTCTTCTCTGTCTGTGGGCACCACTGAAAAGTGCCTCATCCAGCCCATACTCCATCAACTTCTCTAAGAGGACCTGACGGCAGACAGTACTAAAAGCCTTAAAACAGAAGATGGAATTTACTCTTAAATCCATAGCAATATCAGCATGGCATAATGCTCCGTGAGCTAGCAAGCACTATGTAATACAAAATCAAAAACAATGTAAAGGGAAATATGCCAAGTTTGTGTATCTAAAACTATCGTTTAACTTCAGTTTAGGTATTGCATTTTATGTTAATAAGCGTGTTCTGCGTTTACAGTGTCCCTGTTCCTGTAAACCAGGAAGCATCTCATCCCACATCCTTCAGCTGTCATCCTTTTTCAGAAAAAAGGAGCGAATGCAGCACCTGGAATTGAATTAAAAGATCAGCAGCATTCTCCTTCAGAAGGTTCACCTAAGAAATGACAGGAAACCGATTTGCTGCCACTGAGCACTTTCATTGCTCACTCTGAAGACTCACGTGACTTATTTAAAAGGCACATCAGCTTTGACTTTTTGGAGTTTACTGCTACTAATCTGCAACTTTGACTTAATCAGCCTAATACATGACCATTTTAAAAATGCAACTTAATTAGGTCATATATGTAGAAAGAATAAATGAAGCAAGGATTGATCAAACAAGCACAAGCACCACATGTCATTAAATGACATCAGCAACACTTTGCTGCCTCGCATTTCACAAGGCCTGACAGGAAAACATGCTCTTATAAGTACTGTAATGCTTTGCATCCAAAAATCACTAACTTGTAGGCATCAGCACTCCTGAGCTCCACACAAGACTCACGAACGAGATGAAAGCTTGAAGCTTGGAAACAATCAATCATAAATCATAGAATATTTATGAATGAGTAAGTAGAATTTCATCTACAAGACATTGCCAACAATTTCCAGTGAGCCTCTGCATTACACTGGAGAAAAAAACCTAAAATTCTGCTATCCTCATCATTTTCAGCGACCTGGCAGAAGGCAGACTGACTCAGTTCCAACTGTACACTGTGCATCGTAAGCTTTAATAAGCTGTGAGCATCTTTTTTATGAACTGAGACCTAGTGCCTTGCATCAAGTGGCACACACATCCACTTCAGTTACAGTTACACATAGATCGGTGTAGAGCTACTGCTTTTCAACATTCAAAAGATGGCAAAGTATTTCTGAGCATTTAGTTACAAAAAGGATTGTAACTCCAAGAGGTGCTGATTTGCTGTGGGAGGATTCTTTTTGTGAACAGAGGAGGTAATTTCAAGTAAAATCTTACTGATCCTAACTCAAAGTTGCTCAAGTTTGTTTCTCCATAGGACTCTATCTAGTGCTGAAAACAAGACTCTAAATCTGGACTGACACTATTTTCCTGATACTAGATGCAGATTAATTTGACAGGCTTGGTACACACATTTAGCCCACTATGTTCTGCTTTTAATAAGGCATTTAGTGCACAGAGAGCAAGGTGCTTTATTGAAATAAATTTGTTGACTTGTGAATGCTCACAATAAAAAGAACACCAGCCATTTGTTCCCATGAAAATGGAGAATTGATTATTTCTAGAACATCAGTGTATCTAAAGTAAATTTACAGTGCTTCTGACAACTTCTGCACTGATAGCAAAAACCTATCATCTTTATCTTTAGAGCATCAGCAAAGGCTATTTAAATTCATTACAGCCCTGCTACAGATCTAGAGTACAATGCTGTCACAAATGAAGCACCCTCATCTCCCATGAGTCACAACCTGCAATAGAGAGTAGACCCCTGACTTGTCAGCTGGCTGCCAAATAGGCTTTGGTCCATGACACTCATTGCAACATTAACTAGATCAGATTTCAGAGCAGGGCAGAAGTGAGGAAGTGCTGCACATCTTGTAAAATAAAGAATATGGTTCCCCTCAGTTAATACAGCATATAAGGAAGCAACAGATCTACATTTTGTTCAGCTGGTAGAATAGGACTTGACAATGCTTTGCTATTCTTTAATTTAAAATAATCCCATTTTCTAACATGGTCACACACGCAATTAGAAAGCCTGCTCACAAGAACATTAGCAGTTCTGAATTCAATTTCCATATTCAATGCCCCAGTAACATAGAGAACTAATTCTTTTTTTTTTTTCCAGATTGTTACCTCAGTACAGTCCCCCAAAGAAGGGAGGATTTGGCTCTTGTCCCAGGTGGTAATTCATGCAAAAACATAAGATGAAATCACAGAGAGATGTTTTTAAAACAAGAAAGGGAAAAGTCTGACTAACAAGATTTCAAAATATGGAAAATTTCATTTTTGTATATATGATTTATCATGAATACGAAAGCTCACAATAAAAGTAATTTTCAAACTGTGGCAACACTACAAAATCAATTGGTCGGTGATTGCAGCTGGCCCAAGTCTTTTCAGCTCAGTAATCTCTCCTGGCCACTACAACACCCACATTAGGAACATACCTGTCCTTGACATCTTTCATAAGCTGCTGCAAGTCAATCTCCTGCTTCCTCAGGTTTCCAAATGAGGACTGGTTTTCCACGTAGCCCTTCCCTCCAGTTCCCAGGTTGATCTTCACAAATGATGTTTCAATACTTCCTTGAACAAAATCTTCAAACTTCCCCGTATAGTTTGCAAAGTCCGACTCCACAATCACTAGGAAAGCAATAACAGTAATTTCTGTAAAGAGAAGGGCTGAAACCCTCCTTAAGTGATTGGAGGAAGAGATACTTACAGAAAATATGACAAGTTAGTGAAGGCAATGAAGAGTATGAAGAGGTAAATAATGAAATTTACATCTCTACAACTCTTGCATCTGCTCTCTTCATGTTTTCGTCATCTTTGCTCTACCAGCTTTTGTATCTTGCCATTTCAGGAAAATATAAGGTGACTGAAGTGCTGAACTCAGACACTATGAAATATTTATAAAGAATGATTTAAATTTATTCCAGCTACAAAGAAAACTACAAAGCAGAGCTGCTTGTACAATAGTGCTAGTATTTTGGCATTATTTTGACACATCCCATCACAGGGCTGTCCCAAAGCTCGCTGAAAAGCAATGAAAAAATAAAACTGATTTAAAATAACTCTGAATTTTATATACCTAAAAACCAGAGAACTGACTCAGAATCAGCTAATTTTCCAAGCCAGCTGCAATGAACATCTCAGGTTAGAGACTCCTCTGTTTTGCTATATGGAATTATAACATGTCCAGAAATACAGGATTCCATTCCATCAGTCTTAACACGTGGGTGGGACTGCTACAGTTGGATGAAGAAAAAAGTACAAGGGTCAACCTTTTATAACAGTCTGTGCAATTCAAACAGAATGAGTGGTAAAACTCCCTTGGCCTGGCATGAAATCATTCCCTGGGCTACTAACACCAACAAGACACTGTTCAGTCACTGCTTTTGACCTGGAGCACTGTACAGTTTCACAATACTATCACATACAACACCTACAATAACTAGGGATATTCCTGTGGCTGCAGACAGCATTGTTAATAAACAGCAGGACTGTACAGCCTGACAACCTTCAGCACTCAATTTAATACTCTAGCCAGGCAAAACTTCCTTTGTTTTTTTTTTTTAACCAACATTTATTACTACCAGTTTTAGTCACATAAATGGTCAAGTGAGAAAAAAAACCATTCACCTCATTGCCATGGACAGAAGATTCCTTCAGAGCATTCCTCTGAAAGGAGCCCTCTAATAACATAATTGAGAATAATAACAAAACAGATTAGGGACTGTACAGTTTTTATCTGCACTAATAGTGCTGCCCGAGTATGGCTTTACCTGGTTTTACTGGCTTGTCTTCAGTAAGCACATCACTCAGGGTGACTGTCAAGAAATGATACTTGGGCTTCTGCCAGCACCAGAATTTCCTCCTCTTCGTAACTAAGCTCAAAAGCTGCAGCTTGTCTGAGGCATTCAAGTACGAGACAGGGATCAAGTCACCTCCACTGTCAGTTTCTCTCACAAAATTCTTCGTTGCTTTTGCAAACATCGTGGGGAATCAATTAAAGCCTGAAAGAAAACATCTGTTTTCAAACAGCTACAGTTGGAAAGTATAAATATTTATATTGTCCTTTTAAGAAGTTCTTCACAGAATTGGTGTTAAGGAAGGAATACCATAGTGTTTTCACCCTATCTTCTCCACTCTGAGCAGGGAAGGAGTTCCTTTTACTTGTCCCAGTGTAAGTTTTCTCAGTAACTAATAAAAGAATTCTAGTTAAGAGGAACACTCACAGGTTATTAATCTGTTAGGGAGGAAAAACTTACTCAGCTTACCTGAAATTCTATGAAAAAGCATCTGCTAATGAGCACCCCGTAGAGACCAGCTGCAATGACGAGAGCACTGGGACAATGGCAGAGGATTTCTGCCTCCCCACAGGATCTTTCTTTTATTACCTAACATAAAACTTACCCACATAAAGCAATTAGGTATTACTCACACAAATTATCTTGATCTTTTTAATAGGGAGTAAACACATGGAGGGGTAATAACAACTGTTCTATAAAAAGCATCAAATACGTGAGCTGGCATCTTTGTTACTAAGTTTTGTTTCTGAACTACACCCCTGGAAAGTTCCAATTAATTTTTTTATTTATGAACTCTTCTTTACCTTCAATGTTTTCCAATTTCCTATTTTTCATTTGCATAACTACAGCTAAATTGAACATCCATTATTTGCAACTGCTGTTCACAACTATTATTCATATCCCCTACACAACTACATACATCATCTTACTGTTGCTCTGCAATGATTTTAATTAAAAATTACCAGCATCTCTTATCATGTAAGGTTTCCCTTATCCCCGGGAATGTATTTTACTGTATTTACAAGGAATGTTTTCCAATAAGGGAGACTAGCTAAAATCACAGAAGAAATGGTAAAAATGACCATTCACAGGTGCTAAACTCACAATTCTAATAAATTAATATTTGATCCTCTTAAACAATCTAATCTTTCTAGATTTTTACCTCTGTGTTATCTGAGCTAATGGTAACTCCAGAATTAAATCAGGTTTTTTTTAAAACCCAGTGGCATCCTTTAAGTCCCTCAGCTGACACTGACTGGAAAGCTCAACTAAAGATCATAAGATGACTTAGCTGTGTATCTACACTTTCATGACTAATTACCTGTCTTACTCCACACAGATCTTAGATTTACAAACACAGATAGAACAGACTTCAAACAAAAACTGATACTGCAGTGAGCACCCAGGATTATTGACAAAAAATGGAAACCTGAATCGACAGATTATTAGTGCTTGGACCACAGGCTTCGTATTCTAGTATTAGGAAAAAGAAGCCATTTTGCAGATGCAAACCTACCTTTTCATCAGTTTTTCCCAAATCCCATTTCAGATATTCTACACAGTATTTACCAATTCATGATGAGGTCTTTACCTCCTCATGAATCCTTTATGTCTAGCCTGCATAACAAATAAAGGGTGTTTTCCAACAACACTTGCATCAAAAGGATTTGATCAACCCTTATGTCTAAGTCACATAACATTTTACTGAAGAGTCTTCTGGGGCTTTCACTGTAACTGCAGCTGCAGCAAACCCTGCAGCACCATCTCAGGTAGGGGCACTGGGAATATTTCCACTTTCTTGTTCTCTGACCTTTTCCTAAACTGAACTCAGACTGATTTTTTGCATTCTTATATGCCTCCTCCTTAATTTCCCTGGTTTTAACCTCAGTAAGAACACTTTTAACAGAATAAATCAATGCAGATCCACTGCAGCAGAAAAGGAAAAAAAATTAACTTCAAACCAAAACTAGTTTCCTTTATCCACAGCACTTCTTTTGCAGGTGTCTGTATTTTGCAAACAGCCAGATGACTGATTTCTTGTGTAGGGGACTCCCATGAAAATCCTCACTGCCTGCATAACCTTCTCCAGACATTTCTGTACTTTACATGACTGCTCACTCACCCTGATCCCCTTGCTGCATACTCACATGGGAATAGNAAAAAAAAGAAAGGCCACCAATTTCTGAGTTTATCATAAAACAAATTGCAAAACCAGGTCCTAATATTTGACATTCTTACAAACTCACAAAATCTCACGAGAGGAACCACTGCACCAGTCTGTAAAACTTCCAACTCACTCCCCATCACCACTCCTGACTAGCAAAAGGAACATCCAGGGACGAGGACAAAGTGCTTTTGAGGACTAACAAGACTCACCAGGCAGGAGAGATGGGGCAGTTTTCATGCTCAAAATGATGGCAATGTCCCCCACACTTTGCTGTGCTGGTAATGTCTTTGAAGGGAGCATACTTTGCTGGTGTAGGTGTACCTGCAAATCAAGAATATTCTATCTAAACTCCTGCTTATTTCTCTTTGGATATAGTACCTTTAACAGAAATATGACAATGCCCCCAAATACCTTGCTTCACTACTTCCCAGAACAAAGACATAGAGCAATTATGTCCCTAGCCAACATCAGGGAGTTAATACAGCCACAAGGCTCAACAGCATCCTGACCGAATGGACTTGAAGTGGTTACAGACCCAGCATTAAGAAAACTCTGCCTTGGGAGCTTTTTCCTCTGGAAATTTTAATAGAGCTGTGCTTGTTTTGACAGAAATAAAAGGGAAGGTAGCAAGCTGGTAGGAAATGCCTGTCAGAGTGAATTCATTCTTGCAGATTGATAGCTAGGCATGAAAGCAGAAAAGGAAGGAGTACCTTCCCTGCCTACTGAAAAATCTAAAATTAGCCTGAACCTGGGCTACAGGAGGATTATTTAATGGCAAGGATGAGATCAGATGAAGACAATGAAACCAATTCCACTGTTCACCTAAACAAACAAATCTTACCCTGCTTCTTTGCTTTGTAGCTCCCTAACTCAGCAGAGTGGGACACTAAATCCAAAGCAACATTTTTTGAGCAATGAGTGCTTGCCTCTGTCAGTACAAAAGAAACTGAACAGTTGCCTGGTATGTCTTACATTATGTATCTTTCACATAAAATACAATTTTTTTTTTTTCTTTTCAGTTAACATAAGATTACACAGCACACTGGGCACGGTACACAGGCAATTTGGCAGCACGGGGACAACTGTATTGCCGAATGCCAGCACACCCCTCCCTACAATCCAAGGTGTATGGAAACACAATGCCTGAAGGCCAAAGAAGAGCCTGAGTGTTGGAAGATCTGTTAGCCATTAACCACCGTGTAGGAGTGGTAATGGCCTCGGAATCCTAAAGGAGTGCGAGTCTGTATCGGAAGGGAACTGGAGCATGGAAGGGACAACACGCACGTTACGTGTTTTATTAAAGAACATTAGAGATACTTTTGCTTCCTTTCTAGGTAACTAAAACGACAAAAAAGAGCATCCATAAGAGCTAACACACAAAGCCTAGCAGAGCTGCCCACACAATGTATAACAGTCTTTGAATGCAGCTGGTGCCCAAAAGCCCATCCAGAAGACTTTAGCCCTGGCTGAAGCCCTCTGTTGTTCCTCGAGGGCTGTGCAGCACGTGCCTCCACAGACCGGTGCCGCAGCCTCGGGCACCCCGGAGAGATGCGGCGTCTCTCCCCGCCCGCGGGCGCGGTCCTGCGGAAGGCCCCGCGCTG
>VXBU01011497.1:485304-576434 GCA_013400315.1 Bombycilla garrulus | reverse complement strand
GGAGCGCAGGCCCCGCCCGGGTGCCCGGGCCGTGCGGGCGGGCGTCGGCCGCGCCCGAGGCGTCTCCGCCATGTTGAGGCGCGGAGCCGCCGCCCAGAGCAGGGCAGCTGCGAAACCTCGGGGCGGCTGCTGCCTCCCTCGCCATCCCGCCCGTCTGCCCGAGCTCCCTCGGGCGTTGACCGCCCTGCCGGCAGGCTGGGAACGAAGGGCTGCAGTTGTCCCCCTGCGTGGGGAGGTGGCCCGGTATAGGCCCCCCGCGGCAGCCTCAGTGCGGGACAGCCCTGTGGGTGGGGCGCTGGAGAATTCCCCCGGCATGGGACAGACGGCTTTAGCAGATAACACTGGCAGTTGTCTTTCCCTCCAGATAATTGCGTGACAGCGATGTTCTATGACACGAGTGATAAGGACATCTTTGTGACAGCCTCTCAAGCCTGTGGTCAGAAGTGCACGGGGCCAGTTCGAAGTCTGCTGGAAGAGAGAGCCCTGCCGCGATTTTGGCTGCGAGTTTGCAGCTCTGGGTTGGCACTGTGGGCCTTGTGAAGCCTCCGTGGCCTGAACCGGAGCTCCCAAGTCTAGGTCCCCGGTCCAGGGACCTTGAACAGCAGCTGTGGAAAATGAGAAATGTGGTCAGCCCAGCCCAGGGCAGGTTTGTGAACCGCGGTGTGAAATACTGAGCGCCGTCACAGTATATCAGCCTAAAAACACCACAGTGAAAAAACTTCCTTGTTTATGATGCCAAAGGAGCAATCTAGTGAGAAACAGATGAGTCTGCAGAAACCCAAAGAGTAGTTTTTTTCACGATAATAGATATCAAATCTTTTTCAAGTGAGCCATGCCACAGGCTGGGTACTTCCCTTGCGGTTTGAACAGAGAGCATTTGAGGCTGGGGGCAGAGTCACCAATATCACATCAGCAGACCTTAATGGGCTAACACCCTGACTTTGAAACAAAGGGAAGGTGAAAGCTTAATATCTTTAAATGAACATTCCTGAGTGAAAGGAATATATGCACATAGCTAAAGTAGGTTAATTTATTCAATTTAGCTACTTGCAGTATCCAAACCTTCCAAGGAATTTCAGCTGATTTTAATCCATCTCCCCTTTCTGATTTTCCCAGGTGACATCCTTATAGATTCAATGATTAAACAGATCTCCCTTCTGGGGCTGCACCTGCTTACAAAAATTTGAATAAATAGCCAGAATGGAACTAAGTACCTGTATTTGTGATGGTTTAATTTTTATGAATTAATGAAATTTATAATGCTCCATTCTTAGAGCCCCTGCCTGAGAAAAAGTACCCACACATCCTCAGGAGATCTGTTTTTAGGATCAGCACTGAGCTGCAGAATTGCTAGCTCCAGTAATAATCTGGCCAGTGACAGAACAGGTTTCATAAGCTATCATGTGTTTTTCCAGGGAGTGACAATGTGTGATCTGCTTCAAATGCAAGAGTCTGCTAAAGCATATTTTGAGAAATCAAGGGAGGAAGTTGCACTGAACCACATTGCTATGGAAATATCCACTGGGGAGGAAGGACTTAAATAAAACCAGTGAAACTTGCTGGTAATTTTAAGGACACTGCCAGCAGTTGCATGCACACCAAATAGAGGGTACCCACACCAGGAACATTTCCATGTTTTTAAGAAAAATCTTCTATCCATCTGAATGGCACCAGCTAACATAGAGTAATTTTCAGATGCATCTCATTAACCAGAAGAGACAGAAACCCAGATTGTTAGCAATCAGTTTTGGGGCTATGCAGCAATCAACTTTGAGTCTTCAAAGCCTGTCACAGAAACTGGCTGCAAATGAGAGACATTTAGTACTGAGCACCCACTTTGGGCATTCAGTCTTCATGGAAATGCTCTTCAGGTGCACTGCACAGTCAAAATTCCCAGCCTGTGGTTACTCTGTGACCAGGTGGGATGCCAGCAGGGAGAAAGTATCAGGGCAACACACAATCTCAGCGTGGTCTGTCAGACACAGACTCCATCTCCTGAGCTGAAGCATGAAGTGCATCGCTGCTGTGTTAGAAGATCCTTCCACATTGCTCCTGCATGAGATCGTCTTGCAAAAGGAGCAGAGGGAGAAAACCAGAAACTTTTGCCTCTGAACAAACTGCTCTTGGTATGGGACAAGTCCTGGCCACCTCTTAAATAAGTGAAGTGAGGCAAGTGACTTCAGGGCCACAACTTAAAAAATGCATAATGCACATAAGTGATTAATAACACAAGATACTAATCTGAAAGGGAAAAAAGACCCCAGAAAAAAAGTTGTATGCTTTTTGAGTATGGGTGTGTGAAAGTCTTCAGGTATGACATTTAAAAAAAAAAAAAAAAAAATCACTGAGCATGCCACCACAAGATGTCAGCATTGCAGAATGGTTATTCCTGCCAGAGACAGAAAAGGTTTTTGCATCCTATATGCATTTGATATTAGATTTTTTTTTTTTTGTATGATGGCATAATCTGGCCTTATTTTTTTCAACCATTGACATTATGATGTCAGTCCAAATTTATTTGCAAGGGGGAATTTCTTAAATGGCTTTTTTTATTAATCTCTGTCTTAAAATCTTTTTAAAACGCTTTCACAGCATGAATAGCCGTACTAATGACAAATAATACCTTTTAACCATCAATGTGTTGTTTCAGGCTGCATCCAGCCTGGCCAGAAAGTGCTCACTGAAATTGTGCCTGTATATTGAGGTGCCCAGAGGTCATCCAAAAGTTTCTGCTGCTGCATGCTAGGCCTTTTTAAAACCCTCACGCTGGCTGGAGAAGGCTCTGCTGGCCTCAGTGCTGTGGAGGAAATGGGAAGAAAGTGTGAAGCTATTTTGGGCTTCCATTTAGAAGAGAAGGATGTTTGGGGTAGCAAATCTTTTTAAGGTGTCCAGCAACATCACCAAATCACCAGCAAAAGAATGAATTTCTTTTTCTTCCTCTGTTTCCTTTTGTAAGAATAAAAGATCTGAGCAGCAGTTTTTGTTTGTTTCTGTATTTCTTTCAAATCAACTAACCAGCCTCATTTTTCTTCCACATTGAAATTCATGTCCTGTTTTGCTGGGATGCTCTGTACTTTTTGCTTCTACCATTCTGTCCTCTCAAACATTTCCTGTTGCACTCAACAGCTTTTTTTTTAGATTACAGGGCAGCCACAGAACTTTATTTCTTTTACAACAATGATAAATGAAGACTTAGGAATAGATAACATTTCTTGCATGTCTCAAAAGCTTTCCATAATAGTTTATTAGAAACCATCTGGTTTCATTAATGTTTTATCAAAAACCATCTGGCTGCTATATTGTTCGAGCTATTTAGTAGTAAAACTTGCTCATAAATTAGCCAAAAGGAATGACTATCAAACTATTGTGTGGGAGCCCCCAACAACTTCCATGTAGGTCCTATGTAAACAGTTATTTTAAAAGTATTAGACTACACTAAACTTAAACATTAAACTTCAAAATACTAGAAAATTTATCAGTAATAAAATCTGAAATTTGGTTTACTCCTCAGGCTTCCTAATTTTTTTTTCTTTTTTTCTACACATTTAATTCTTGGCCAGTCAGAACAGGAGCTACAAAGTCAAAATGACAAACTGTATTTAAATAAAAAAATATTAAGATTTTGTTTTTCAATGAAACATTGCAAACAGAGGATACCTGTCACCATGCTCCAAAAAAATGAAGCCCTTTATCTTTGTACCTCTGCACATGTACCCTTTTCAGACTGTAAGCACTCTGTCAGGGTTTCTGGCACTGCTCTGAAATCTAACTGTACAGCAGCACATGGCACCATTCAGAGCTGTACAGTGCCTACTACTGTGGGCAGCTAGGTAACTGATTGTAAATGCTTACATAACATACATTGGTTTAATAAATTGTACTTCCACTCATAATTATTTTACTGTTACATTTTCAGATCAGTAAAACACGTCACTCTAAAATTAGGGCAGTTCCTAGTGATTTTGCCATTTATAGACAACCTTAAAGTTACTGTGAATGGAAGAGCTAAACATATCTAAAGAACACATAGAAGATTTAGGACAAAATTGGCAAAGCTACGGGAGTTAAAAGCTCCCTGGGAAAGTCCATGGCTGAAGCTCCCTGCAGAGAGAAAAGCTGGCTGTAAATTTTCTTTAATCAACTCTCCAGATTTGTTCTGTTTCATGCAATTCCTTTTGCATCCTCTGAATGTGTGTGCACTAGCATCCTCAAAACCCATCACTATCCACCTGTGGGAGCAAATCATTTGGGCAGAATTTTCTGAAGTATGTGACTGCAGTCCCTCACGGGGCAGCCAGCCAGATCGTGTCTGTGTTGGGCTGCTGCAGAACTGGAGCATGGCCATAGTGAAACCTTGCAAAACGTTCAGAAGCTAATATTAATATTTCACTGAGTAACACCAGTGTGTTGTCATGTACTACATTTGTAGCAACAGCTTTATTTTGATTTAAAACACATTTTCTCTCTCCCTTTTGGTTTTTGTGCCTCCTTTGTTTTCTTTTCTAGTTGTTCTGCAACTCCATAATCCCTCTTCACATTACCTGTTCTCAGCTCAGGAGCACCAGCAGAAATTCTTGTTCCTGGGCAGTCTGAGAGGGGTTTCTCCAGAACAACAACAACAACAACAAATAATAATAAAAAAGCAGTTTTAAGTGCCCACAAAGAAATTGAGAATTTTGTTTAGCAATCTTTGAAGCAAGCCATGACCCATAAAAGTGGCAGAAGCACTCAGGAGAAGACCACAAACAGCAAAGAAGTCAGCACAGAGTGGCAAGTAGCAAACAATGAATACAAGTAGGGTGATCTCTTGACTTCACTCCATCTTCAGCCTGTCAATTGCCAAAATTATAACAAACCTTGCAGTAAACAAAACTGTAAATCTCTTTCAGCTATTAGACAGTTTCTCATCCATTGATAAATCTACATAATCTTCCTTGCCTTAGGCAGCAATCAAGGCATTGCAGGCATATCCTCATAAAAACCTAAGGAGGTGAGGATTTTTCAAGGCTTGTACTGCAGTAATTCAAAGTTGCCTTACTGCAACCTTTATTTCTTTTTTTTTTTTTAACACAAGCTGAAAAGTAAGGAATTGGTGATTTTGGAAATCAATTTTAAAAGACAAACAATGTTAGCTAAATAAAAAAAAAAGTTCTTTTGAATTGTAACACCTGGTTTTACTAGAATACCGTGTGAAACATCAGCACACAAAATCCTCAAGGAGAAGTAGTACCCTAATATTTAGAGGAAGACAATAATTCCTGGAGTCTGAAATTACAGTCAGAAACATCAGTGGATGTTCATACACAACATCTCCTGTTCCAGGAATTTATTACTGTTTCAAGAGCCTGTAAAAACAGGCTCTTGAAAACAATATCAGCAAACCTACAGAGACAAATTCTCAGTTAACTTAAGCCTCAGTTAGACTCAGCTCAGTAGAGCAATGTTGATTTATCTCAAATGAGAGTTTGCAGAAAGTAATTTCAAATATTTCCCTTGGTACAGAGTAAGCAAAGATACAAATTCATAAGTATACATCAGAATTTGGTATCTGGCCAGCTTTTAACCCCATCTAAAAACAGAGAGTAACCCTTCAAATTCTTATTGCATAAAAGAGAGAGGTCTAAACTAAAAATCAGTAAACGAAGCACAGAGAGCAACATTTGCCACATGAAAGAAATATAACAGAGGCATAAAAAAAACCCAACAACAAAAAAGCCAAGATGTGTTGGTTACTATGTACAGCAAGCTTTGCTCAGCTGTCAGTGTTTTTCCTCACCCTATGAAGGTTTGAATTGTTTTGCAGTAAGCAAAATGACTTTAAAATGGAGATTACTGTAAATGAAAAGACAACTGAGCCTAAACACAAATTGGATGCAAGGTCTACACAAGCCAAGTTTACCTTGCATTTCTGCAGAGGAGAACAGCATGTTTTGTCTGGGTAGCACCGACCACATTGTGGGCACTTGGCAAGGTATTAGCTTGAGGGGCAGTCATGAGAAATTCACTGCACATCCATTTCTCTGTAAGGGAAATTCCTGCTGCCCTGGGTGCTCATGAGGGGGGCACCAATAATGAGCATCCCGTGCAATCTTCCTCTCCCTTTCATAATTATGAAAAAGATACTACTGCTTCCATGAACCAGAACCTTCCCAGCAGCTTGAATTAAATGCTAGTTATTTTAGATACTAATTAAACCATATTAGGTCTCTATGAAATAAATCTAATTCCCCCTGACATGATGAGAAAGTTCCAAAGTTCTTAACTCAATAGAACCAAAATGGCTGGATTTCAAAAAAATAGGAGAAGATTCTTGCCCAGACTGTTTTTCTTTTGGCCTTTATCATGATTCTGCCATGTACAACACTTGATGATATTTTGCATAGTAAAAAATTTATAGATCCAGTTTTCCCAGCTCTTCCTGAAAGCTCCACGATCCTTCCCACCAAATCTTTGTGGACACTGACGCTGCAAAGTGCTGCAGAACTGCAGTCAGGAATGTGATGTTTGTCAGGATGTACATTCATTGTACTCCCACAGTTTTCAAGATCCTAGTCCATCCTTATTGCCTCTTGTACACATATGGTGGGACTGTGAGACACAGTTGAGGTCTGATTGGCAAAGCTGTCCTGAATCACCATCTCTAAGGGAAAAACCACCACACTAATATCCTTTCTTTCCAGTTATTTTATTCAGTAAATACCATGTTTCCTTGATTTTAGAAGTGGTTTCATGGAGAACATTTAGTTTGTGGTTTCTACACCCATACTAAAGCATAATATTTATGCTGCCACATCTGTCAGCTAAAAACAGCTTTTGAGAATAAACTTCCAGCTGTAAATGGATTCCATCAGCTTACCCCTTTTCCTGCTCCAGTGTCTGGCACAGTAGCCATGCAGCAGAACTGTGCAGAGCAGTACAACTGGAACATTGCACAGCTACCAGACAGATTGTAAGAGTGAGAAACAAGGTTTCTAGCAGATGGAAGCTCTTCACTCCTTGCCATTTTGCAAAGTATAAAAAGCAGAGATCACTACAGCAGTGAGATTTGTTTCAGCTGCCACTAACAACCTTTGAAGAAAGGTGCTTACGACCCCTGGGAAAAAGTCAGGGTGCTCTGTGACCTTTTGCAAGTAAGATTTATTAACATCAAACTAAATTGGTTACAGAAACAAAAATAATAAATCAAGTTGTGCATCATGGTACTCCAATATTATTACAAATTTTTGGAGTGAAGCAGAAAACAGGGATGGTCCTGACTACAGAGAGACTTCTCAAATATCTGAAAGTCTGCACTAATTCTAATACATAAGATACCGTTCCTCATTCTGAAATCACTAATGCCCTATCAAAACAAGCAACAAATTCAGCATTTAGCAGCTTTGCTAATGTAATACCTCATACATGTGGGTGTTTTTCCAATACTGGAACTAGCAAAATACTGTTAGCATAAAGACTTTTTGATTCCCAGGGATGTCAACCATCTCCAAGGTGTGGAACTGATGGAGGTCATCACCTCTTGTGGATCAACATCCCAAACACTCTCACAAGCTTTATTACAGTTTTGTTTTATACATTAAAAACAAATCTACGATTTATATTTTAAAAATGAACTATTCAAAATAATTCTTTAACATATGGCAACTACTTATGTGAAAAAAATTTTTCTTATTGCTTTCAAAAAGCTGCAGCAAGAACAGTATCCAAGAACTGAGCAGTACAGTAATACATTTGGTGGTAAGTTAGAGCATCTATTAAGTTTCAAAAGGTAAGCCAGATAATGTGCAGTTTCTTATAAGCCCACAGCTGCTGGAGTAAGTTGCACCCACCAGCAGCTAAAGAATAGAGAGGATGAATTAGTGAACACTGTAAATTTTATTCATTGTAGGCATCATTCATGAATGAAAACACACTCAACCAAAAAAACCCTTTCATTTTAATGTCACTCCTTTGAATAGCACCATCTCATTCTAGCCCTTGCAGACAAGTTGGATGTCATCCTTCTCTCTATTAAAATGCACCATGGGCCAAGTTTTGCAATCCTCTTCAGCTTGCTCCCTCTGCATGAGTTGTACACAAAAAAGAAGCCATCCTGAACAAAAAGAAGCCATCCTGAACAAAGCAAGATACGCTCAAAGTTTCCTGCTCTGCCAAGCTGGTCATTTGGAGAGACAACACAAGAGATTTGTACAAAAGCACATGCAAAGACATTTGTAATTAGGATCTGCTGAGCAGATATAGCTGCGTGTTTCCATAGCACAGTACCCTTAGCAGGTCTGACTCCAGAGTATAAGAATGTCCTATTCACAGTCAAGGAAAAGATCCAGAAGGAATTTATGGGGAAAAGAATTTAACTACAGCCTCTAGGTATTATTAATCATTTGTTAGAATGGACTCTTCTCCTATTCATCAGGTTTATTAATAAAGAGCAAAATGGGACGCTGAATAAGGGACCACATTAGAAAAATCTGAACCGGATTGTAAACAGCTGAGGGAAAGTGGGGGGCCTGGAAAGGGGTGAGGTCTTTGTGTAGGTTGGGTTTTTGGGGGGTTGTTTGTTTTGAGACCAGCACTGGACCGTTGTGCAATGTGAAAGCTGTCCCTGGTTGGGCCCAAGTTCTGGTCCCATGAATTGGTGTTCTTCCTGTGCAGTGATCTGCACTCAACACTAACCTGCCAGGTAATAAGGTGACTGTATTTGCCACTATTATGTCCTTCAGGGGCCAGATTTTAAAAGAAAGCAGCAATCCAGTTTCCACTCCTCCAAAGAAAACTGTTTGGTGGAAAAACAGACCTCCAGGATGTTTCCTTATCAAAATTTGGGCTGGTTTTGGTCTTTCTTTCAGGCACCTAACTTTCCAAGCTCTGCATAAAGAACCTAAGTACAGACTGCTGGGTCTGTATTTCAAAAAGTGTCTAAAAGAAGTAGTTCAGTGCTGGCAAACTATCACATCAGGCATATCTCAGAGAACACAGATCCAGAAAGGAATGCAGTGATTAATGGTGCATTCTAGTTCCCCTTGGTCTAAAGGGCACTTTATGCTGTCCAGAGTCACCTTCTGAACAAGTGATGCTGTTTTATAATCCTGAATTTACAAATTTACACAAAATCGGACACTAAGCATCAAGCCTGCAAATCTGAAAGTAGAGCTGTGTGTTTCTGTTCCTATGTACAATATTTCCCTGGATTTTTTTTTTCTTTCTATGCTTTACAACTTGGAAAAATGAAGCAAGGTCTAAAATACCCAAAGGCCTGAGCTGCTCCCTCACCTTGATGGAAGTTTATAGTGAGGGTTTTACTTTATGAAGAGACACACAAAGAAAGGCAGAGCTGCATGAGTGCTTCTCCAACTGGCCTCCAAAATCCTATGAAGCAATGTTTATAAGGTCATGAAATAAGAGAGCTAGAACAGCAGGCAAGAATCATCAAGAAATTTTAAGACTGATCTATTGAGCTACACACCTTGGGGATCACATCTGTTTATGAAAGGAAGCAGTTAAGTTGCCTGATACTTTCTTTTTTACCAGTCAGGGTAGAAATAGTGGGTAAAAAGTCCCTCAGTGTCAGTTATTAAAAATAACAGTTGTCTTAGTTATACTGCAGGAAGCTGATATAAATTTTGTACCCATTAACACAGCTGAAGTTTTGGGGAAGAAAATTACCCAAGTTTCATATTTTACCAAGAATAACTTTATAGAATATATTAAGTTTGTGAATGTTGAATATATTTACATGCAGGAATACACAGACTAACATCAAGACAAATTTCTTACACTTCTCAATGTACAGTTAACAGAAGTTTAACAACTAAACCAAATTGTTCCATACAAATTAAGCAGGGAAAACTATACTGCAGTTGGAAATGTGAGGTCAGAGGATCTTTCACAATGGGTTACATAGTGTTTGGAAGTATTATAGATTTACAAAAGGAGCAATTACTTGTTCAGTTATTTTGTTTCATGCATTTAAGAAATGCCCTGGGTTATTCTCAAGCATTTTTATGGAGACAATGCTGAAATTCTGGAGTTTACATTTTTGATAGAGAAATTTTGATAAAGAAATTTTTATATAAGGCACTGCTCAGCCCAATGCTTTGTCATTAATCCCACGTATTTCGGACAGTTTGGAGTGCTAGAGAAATCAGAGTTGGCACTGCCAGTCTGACTGCTCAAAAATCATGACTCAAATACCTCATATGGGATTTGTTTTAATACCTTTATGGGGGAATCCCCTCCACACACACAATATACAAACCCAGCAATCAGATCAGACAGTATCACAGTAGCTGCCAAATATGACAATGAGCAAGCTTAATGCAGCCTCCACAAATTTTGCTCCTTTTCTTAAAAGCTTTTATTTCCTCTACCCTCTTTTGTTTTTAAATGAACCTTATTTTTAGTATAAATTGTAACTACCAACAGCAAGGATAATTGCCATTATCAACTCATTTCTGCGCCAGGTTTTGACAGTTAATGCAAGGATAAAAGACAGGAAGGGAACAAGTCATGAAGAGAGCCTCGTTTTTCTTGAAAAGCCAAACAGCCCCCAAAGTTTTAAGATTTCCTTTGGAATCAAAGTCCAGATTTTGTCTTCATATGAAGCGTGAACCTTGCCTTGTTGTAAGCTGCTGGCGTGGTACTCAAGTTTTTTGAAGACATATTAATTAGATATAATTACGCTAACTTCTTTGGTAATAAATTACGGAAATGATGGTGAGGCAGAGATCCTGGGCAAAATGAAAAATGGTGAAAAAGCATTCATCTGCCTCAGAGACAATGAGGCTTCAAGGTAACAGAGAGCAAAGTTCAAATATACATCTAATCTGATACCACAGATTTTGTTTAAAATTTAAAACCTTCATAGTATTTCCTTCATGTTACATATAATACATGGATCCATTTTTAATAGATTTTCTCTAGAACAGTGCAGCACAACTGCAGTAAAGTGCAAGCTTTTCTAAGCTATTAGTCCATCCTCCTAGGAGTCTACTTTATCCATGCCACGTCCAGTTTTCCAGCCATAAGCCAATTTAACATACCAGCATTTGGGTTTGTTTTGTTCTTTACAGTGGCATGTAAAGAAAAGGGTGGGGTGACAGGATGCAGATCTGTCACGTGGAAAACTGCATTGCTGCCAGAGAGCTGCAGACACACAGAGCAGATCTGAAGAGTCACGGATCAGGCTTGGGTTGCAGATATGTGGGAATGCAAATTATTCTGTTAATGACTATGGCATCGTGATTTGATGAAAAAAAAACAAAAACAAAAAAAACCAAAATACTGCCCATCTCTATAATGTTCATTCAAAAGTGAGACTTCTGCTACATTTGTTTCCTGCTAAATTTCTGACCTATACTTTAGTAGCTTCACAAATCAAACCATACGTATAAAATTAGAGGAAAGGGATGCAATTGATTTAGTGCAAGACATTTAAATATTTATCTGAACTTAACAAACCAACAGAGGAAGATCAAAGACTCCATACACTTCTCCATAAGGCAGATGGTAATTTTTGAAATATAAGATCTTAAATATGTTATTTCTTAAGAGGTAGAAAATATCAAAATACTAGGAAAAAATTTCTAGCTTAAAACAATCAGTTTGCTTACTTTTTAAAAAGTCTTACTGTTGCAATTTTTAAGTGAATAAAAACAAATGAAACTATGGAAGCACAAGATTTCGTGCTCTGTATAAGATTTCACTTACTGGAAAAAGAGAGAGCTTCTTCATTTAGTCAGTGCTCAAGAGTATATACAAATAATCTCCTCTTCTTGCCCTGTTGGGGGCTATAAATTTGAAGTGAAAATTTTTCCCAGTGGAAAATTTTGGCGATTCCTGACTTTCTAGCACTACATTTAACCGGGTACAGTTTGTGTATAAGGCAGTAGAACCACCAACGCAAGCTCAGAACTACCTCTCCCATAACGCCAAGAAGAAAGTTAATAGTAACAAAAGCTTACTTAAGTCTTTCCTACAGCCAGCAAAAGATCATAGCCAGATTCCAGCACCAGCTGATAATCTGTTTTAGCAATTTATACCAGCCCAGAGACAGCTGAAGCACTCATTGCACTGTGGAAGCCTACCTACAGTTTGAGTTACTAAGGCTTGCACTCTTCCTCAGCACAGCTAGGAGATGCTGATGCTACTGTCTCCAATGCAATTCCGTAAGGCATAATTTAACTCAGAACTGATGTTATTACACATTGACAAAGTAGTGTAAAAGCTCCTCTCTTTTCCATCTGTTAACATTCAGTACTATTTATTAAATATTTTATAAAAAGAAGTTAGGATATTTATACATTCAAACAATCACTGCAATAGTTGAGTAAAGGAAACAAATGAATTCTCAGATTCTAAATTAAGCACGATTCTGGAGATATGCACATTTGCACATATGCACACACATATTCTGTACATGTGTGTGTATATATAGATATAGGTATATAGTTGTATTTTATTTATATGTCTTTTAAATCAGATCCAAGAATACAGCACAGAATATCTTCACTTAGCTCCTCTTTCACCAGAGGACAGGATTGTCCAGTTTGGAAAAACCAGGTTCTTTTCTAAGGTCCATGTAGGTTCCATTGCTCACCCAGGAGTCGTCGATGGATTTCCTATCAAAGATTAAAGCAATGTAAGTTTATGTTTTTCCACCCATATGCTGTGTAATGCAGTGTAGCACCATGCACAGATACCAAATCCAGCCAACAAAGCAGGAGCAGTGCAGCTCACTGCAGCCTGCAAACAAGGCAGTACAGCTTGGAGAGCTCTGCACTGGGCCATGGACAGGCTTCTCAATCTAATCTTCACCAGAGAACATCACTGCTGAAGAGCCAAATGCATTAACTCCCATCTGCCCTAAGACTTTTGCTATATAATAATTAAATTCTTTATTCCATCATCTAAATCTACAGGGGAAATCTCAGCTTTCAAATCCTCATTGCAAGGATTCAAACCCTCATTCTTATTCATAATTCTCACTGTGAATATACAATCACAAAGTATTATACTTTGTCTCTATCCTGTTTCCCTTTAGTAGGTGTGATTGGCATATGATGAGTTAGCTCACCAGCTTGTCAGACACGTAGTCTAAGCACCTGTTGCACCTATTTAAAACATTCCTGTGTTCCTCAGAAGTACAGTATAGATATATCCAGAAAAAAAGCAGGACCCCAGATCTGCTCATAGGCCCATACAGCACCCATCTTGGCTCCACCTCTTTCACTGCAGGAGAACAGAGAAGCTGGAGGGCAAAAGACCACAGCCTTGCTAGCATTCCTTTTTGTCTTTCGATGCCTGAAGTTGTTTGTTTAACTGATTTACAACTGATTTACAAGGAAGAGATAAAGTGCCCTCAGAACAATAATTCTCTCCCCATAAAATAGGAGAAATGTGTACAAAAATAGCCTTCGAAGCAAAAGGCTCCAACTTGGTACACTTCCACACCAGGCAATGCCACTGAATTCAGAACTTCAGCAGAGGTAATTGAGCTAATTCCAGCTACTTCAACTTGCTTCAAAGAATCAAAGATGCTGCATTCACTCAGGAAAATTCAAATGTAGACTAAATATCAATTGCCATCAAGGCAAAAAAAAAAAAAAAAAATCAGGGATGCACTAATAAAAAACCAATACATAATTCTGAGTTTTAACTGAGTCTGAAGTATTCCACATCACTGAAGTACACAGAGGAAGCCTGGAAAAAACTGGAGCCTGTCACAAGGCAATTTAGAATCAGATCTATAATAATAATTTCAATAAATGATAGTATATGCTAATTATTATCTACTACCTGAAAAATCTAGGCTGATGCTCTAGATTGTTTTCTTCAAGCACCTTCCGTCGTTCTCTCTGTAGCTGCTCGATCCTCTGCTTTTGTATTTCAGCTCCTTCAATATTCCCTTCTTCTAGAAACCTGCAGCAGCAGTGATATGAGACAATTGGTCTCCTGCCCCCAGAAGAATCTAATTTTCCAGCAGGTATTTCACAGTGTTTCAAAGGTAAACAGCTACCTCTGCAGAAAACTTCACTATGAAAAAGCAGTTAAGGAAAACTAACTCTTGTAACAAGCTCAGAGTCACAGTTACATTAGATTCTTCTACTTGGAAATTTTCAGAAGGAAAAATTTCACTGCAGAAACAAGTTGGAAGTGTCTCAGTTTTTGGTTATTCAAATACTGTATGCTCAACAGCCAGTACCTGAAGTACTGAAGTTTTAACATCCTTGGAAAGGCAGTTATCTAGAAGCATCCAAGAGGCAATTTTAGGACACATTCCCATAATGACTAGATGATCTCTCAGTAAGTATTTACAATGTGTGTTTCAGATGCACATGAATGTAAAAACAGAAACACACTGCAGTTATCCACAGAAAATAGACAGAGTTCAGGGTAAAGTGAGTGTACAGAAGATTATGAACTATTTAAGGAAAACATTTCAGAGTTAAAGCTTCTTACCTTTGGTCTGGCCTAAAACGTGTATCAGTGGATGGGAGTAATGACCTAGTTTGTGGGTCCAGTTCATTTAACTCCAGTGCAAATTGTGTAAATCCATACCACTGTTCATAGTCTTTAGGCATAGGATCTACAGAAGAAGAGAGTACATTCACAATTCCAATTAAATGCTATTATATTGAGAAGGAGAATTTCAAGCTCCCTCCAGTCATTTGTTTATGCCTGATCCACAGTGTCAATTCTGGGGGAACAAGAGGTTTTTAATAATGTGACAAAAGAGAACGTCCCCCTTGATAATTGCACTGCAACAAGACAGATTTCTGTTCTCTCAGCTGAATCACAGCACAACTGTGATGAAGGCCATGCTATTATAATAATGTTTTTCAAAACACAGTAGACAAAACCCCACAAGCTTGGGAGAAACTCAGCTATCACTGTCATTACAGATCTGAGCTTTGTGGGCTATCCTCCAGTATTCAACACATGAAATAAACAACACTTCTCTGCACAAGCAGTAGGAGGAATTTGTTCCTTTTTCTTTTTCCTTCCCGCTGGAGTCCTTAATACTCATGCCCAAACACGAAAATGAGGGAGAATGAAGAAAATGCAGGAAGCCATGGAATTAAGTTCTCATAGTATTTAAATGATATATTCTAATCTAGCTTTTAAATGCTTGACAAAAATCTAATAATCTACAGAAAAAACAAGAGCTTGGGGCCTGCTGAAGAGATGAAAACAGTAAGGTTATACTCAACAAGATCTCAGTTTGTGTACACGAGCCATTCTGAGCACTGACTTGCTCTCCATATGCAGTTTGAAGATGAAGCTGTCCCACAGTACAAACTTTCATGCCACTTCCCAAAGAGTCGATGCACAACGTTCCCAGATTTATCCACGACACTGCCTTCAATCTCATGTGCATTTGGATTCCAATACTTTGCCTAGAATTAAAAGGAACAAGGGGAAAGAAGGTGCATAAGAGCTCGGTGCAGGTCATGTTGCCACACCAGTAGCACCAGGCTGTGGAGCAATGACAGCTGTTCATTCAGGTGTGCATTACAATATCCAGTGCAAACAACTGCTGTTAGGACCATTAAAACACTAACTTATTACCATGTTAGCTTCTTAAAATTCTAAAGTTGTGAATTGTATTTATTTTGCTTGCCCTTTTTTTAGGGCAGTGTGAGGTGAAGTGCAGCTGACCTTGAATTTTGCCCAAAGACCCTGAGTCCTGACTTAATCTACATCTCTCCCAAATTTGCCGAAGAGGAAGAGAACGAGCTCATACGTTCATCTCCACATTCAACAGTTTACAATATCAAAGGTGTAAGATTTGCAGGCTCTCAGTCCTTAATATTTGAACTTTAAAACATCCAGTGCAGCTCTGAAAACACATTAAAATACTTTCAAGTATGTATTTGGGAAAAAGAAATATCCTAATTCTTCTTAGAAAGCACAAAGTATTCAGGAAAACAAATAAAAAACCCCCAAATCTTGCTGGGGAGCATGCCATGCTGAATAGGTACACACTGAAGTACATCCCTTGTATCTGTATGGTTTGTTCTGTGTCAAGCAGAGCCTTTCTCCATCAATCAGACACAAAACAATGCAGGTTAAGGTAAGTCTCTTAGGATGATTTATAAAACTATTTCTCTGGTTGGAATATTTGGCATTACTTAACATTTTCATTGATTTTCCTTTACTACTTAGTCATCTATTACCAAAAACTGAATTAAATTTCAGTTATAAGGACAGTTCCTGAAGAAGTCATATATATTATACTTGCACTGAAGCAAAAGCTTTGAGTAACACCACAACCTCTTATTTAAACTCCTCTGAGAACCTGCACAGGGCTGGAAAAGAGCATCAGGAGAAGCAGCCTGCATGAGCACACGTCCTACAGCTGCTGAAAGAACGAAACCACAGCATGTGCCACCAGCATGGGCTAGTGGGAGCCATGTGGTAAACCACTGTCAGCAGATACCTTGTGCCTACATCTCTCATCAAACCCAGAGCAAGGTCTTCCATGATATTCCTTTCCCCACAATTCCTCCATTTCCAGTGGAATCACTCAAGAAAGCTGTTGCTTCTCTTTTTTTTTTTTTGTCTAGTGAGTGGCAGTTCCTTCAAAGTTACAGTTTTCAAGGAATCACAGGTAATTACAGCTTGCAAGCAGAAGTACTGAGCTTCAGCAGAGAGCATCCTCCCACTGCTGTGCCTGTTAGAAAAGGCAGTGCCAGCATTGCTGTGCTTACCTTTATGAAAGTCAGTTTGCAGTGGCACGTGTCATCATTAAGATTTTTTATGATGATCTCTCCGTAGTGTTCAATCCATCTTTGCCCACTTAAGATGTTATGGATGCAGGATGTCACCTTGTTCCATGCAAAATGGTCTTTGAAACTGTAAGGAAAAATACACATAGAAAAAGTCTCGTGCCATGTTCAAGTGAGCTCAAACTTGAGGAAAAAAATTTGCAGAGAACTTCATTAGAAAAACCAAATAAACTTTTTTGTTTTTTTAAACACTAGAATGCATTATGATCTTTTTCTAAACCTTCCAAAAACAAACCCAATGACAACAATCCCACCTCCCAGAAAATCCTTTTCACTTCTGCTATATACTTTGGTCTTGAATTCAGTTTTCTCTCAATTCACTTGTCCTTCTAACCAGCTTAAAGTTTCCAGAAGTAATCATTCTGGCATCTTCTACAGTCCGAGATGCCCATTCCGAGCTTGTGACACAGTGACAATGGAAAACACAAGGACACAGGCCAGCAGAATGATCCAAACATGTACTGAAAGAAATAAGCTTGGCTCAAGCTCTCAAGGCTGAGCCTAATACATGTGCTTTAGGCAAGAGCAAAGTTCTCACCAGGCAGTTCAAGATGCATTTGCACACTGGGAAACAGCAGACAGGGAGAGATCAACAAATACCAATAAGGAACACAACATTTTACCTCTTATGAAAGAAGTAGATGCTCCTATGAAACAGCTTTATAAAGCATCCAAGAAATGAAAGTCTCATGAAGATCTATATTTTACAATTTGTTCTGGGCATGGATGGCCAACTCACTACTGCCAAGGTAAAATATAGACTTGCAAAGCACCAGTTTCCCCAGTGTGCAAGCGCCTCACACACATCCTGTGAAGTTATTAGGATCTTCCCCTGCCTCCCCTTCATCACTCGCTTTCACTTGCTGCTTTGCAAGGGCACACACAGGGACAGTTTGTACACACTAGCAGATATGCAGCCAATTTATCCCACAGTAACTTGTTTTTCTGCCCTTACCAATGCATGTCACATGTTATAATAAATGCTAAAAAAATGTATTTGTTTCAAAATGAACCTTAATACTAATATTTAATTTTTCCCTATAGCCTCGGCACCTTTTTTGTACCCAATTCTGTATCAAATACACAGGGATACAAACCAGCACATGGAGATCACATATAAATCAGATTGCTTCCCACTTCATCAGCCCCTCATAGATACTAATATATTAATTATCTTGGCTCTGAGCATGCATTCATATCTTAGAAACCTTTCCTTCCAAAGCTTAGGGAAAATGCTATGAACATAACATGGTTTATACATTATCTTTTGGATACTATCTTACCAGACTATAATTTTATCCACTTAAAAGAAAAAGGCATGCTTGATTTGAGAAGAGCTAGGTTCTTGAATTCTTTGGTTGTTTTTGTTTTTTTTTCCAGATGGCAGATTAATTAAATTTGTACTCTCTCATTGGAAAACAGATTTAATTGGAACAATACTCAACCTTTAGACCTATGGTTCTGCAAACATGATGGATATGGGCCAAATTTTAAGGGATTTTAATTGCTCATCAATAATGGGCACTCTGACAAGCCAGCACTGAAACACTGCAGATTTTTATTAAAAAAAACCAAAAAAAACAAAAGGAAACAAACCAACTATATTCAAAACTTCACTACAGTGGCTGCTTCCTCGGATAATAAACACCAGATATGTAGCTGGTTCTACTTATCATTTAAAGCAATTATTTCTGCAGTGATGATGGTTGCTGGCCTTGCCTAGAGCCCAGAACACCCCATGGTGTCAGGGTCCCTACAAATACAGTTAGAAAAGACAGGAACAACCACCAAGAACCACTGTTTCCCCCAAACCCATTCTCAAGCAAAAGAATTCACAGCTTCCTTTACCCTACAGTTTTTCCCTGTGATTTCAAAATGCATTAAGATTGAAATTCAACTGAAGTATAAAAATACCAAGTTTTCTTTTTTCAAGGTACACAGGAGTGATGGGATTTTTTTCTCATAGTTTTTCATAACCTTTGAAAGAGCCAGTGCTTCCGATTTATGCTTCTGGTTTTGGTTTGGTGGGGTCTCACCTCCTCCCCTTTTCTCTTTAAATGAAATCATAGCCACCAGTCCTTCCAAAGGGCAGAGCAGAGCTCACTGTCCTCTGACTGAATGTGGCTCCAGTGTGTGCAAGCATCTGTGCATGAACAGCAGTGCCCAACGGCAGCACTTACGCTGGAAGAGTTACATGTGTTGTGCCAACTGGAACAATTTCCATGGACTTTCCCCAGAACTTGTTCTTCCATCTGATATCTGGAACAAGAAGTAAAAAAAGACAAGTTTAGTCACAGGTTGGTGAATCAGGCTTTTTGGACCTCTGCTTTATTTTCAAGAAATTCAAAATAACAAAGTGCAACGGAAGTGTTCAAGGAGTGTTGTGTGAGCTTCAAATACTGGTTGGCCAGTTTGTTGTTGTTGCCATTTGATTTGGTTGATTTTCATCATAATACTGGTTATTTAAATAGCAAAGTAACAGATGTTTAACAGTCCTCTCAAAAACTTTTTCAAAAGAAAGACATTTGAGTAAGCTATAGGCAGTGTATACTTGTCTGCAATTCAGTTGCTAGTGAATGAATGCAGACCTTTTCAAAAACAAAAGCAGAATTTCAAATGCATATAACAAGAACATCCACAGTCAAAAGACTAAAGAAGGTTTCAAAGGGCATGAAATGGCAGAGGGTTTTAGTCTAACTCCCTCTTTAAGTTTAACTGGTCTTTTGAAATCTTGTTTGAATCACAGAAAGACACGTCCAAGTCTCATGCCATTTCTTCAAAAACACAAAAAAAGATAATCAAACTCAATGCAAGTTTAGCCAAATTTATTGAGCAAAAGCGCCTGGAAGAGAAAGAAACAGAAGAGTATGGCAAAAGGGGTGCACAGTTAAACTGGGCCAGATAATCAGGCAGTAACTTTCACAGTAACTTCAGAGCTCAGAGGAATAGCACCCTTCCTGTTTTAGACTCTAGGAACTCCATTCCCTGTCCAACCAGAAAAAGAGGGGAAAATTCAACTCTAGTCTCAAAAGATGCTGGTTCTAGCAAGGAAAACAAAGCACAATTTCCTATGCAATTCTAGGGGGAAACTCTCACACTGATTGTGAGATGGATGCTCAAACCACAACTAAGAGATTACTCAGGTATCTCCTGAGTATGTATGTGCAAGTGAGGAGCGAGCCACACTGCAAAGAATAGGATGGGATAAAGGGCAGAATTCTGCACACTAAAAAGTTACTTTTCGTATCACGTGAAAAAAGGACCTTTGGGGTTTTTTGGTTTTGAAGTCTGGTGCTGGGTCAGCATCTTCAGTGTTAGTGTTGTGATCCCTACACTGCACAAGTGCTCAAAGCTGCTTCCAGTATGATGTTGTTGAGGCGAATTCCGTCCTGGCTTTCTCTCTTCTGCAGTGGGATGGATGAGAAAGGGCAAAGGTACACCCTACTGAGTTTAACAGTTAAAATGCATTACCAGATTGTGCCAAATTCTGTGCTCTCATAAATGGCAAAGCTGTCCCACAGAGATCAGTATGTGGGAAACATCTTGGGAGCCAGTGTGCAACTTGATCACGCGATAATTTTAGGACAGAAGGGAAAAAGCAGAGTGTTATTTCAAAGCTGTGCTCACGCTAATTCAGACACAGATGCTGTAATAGCTGAAACTTCCTTCATTTCCACTGCTCAAGTGTCGACACTCCTCTGCAGAAGCAGAGTCAGCTTCATAAGTCAGGGAAAGCTACTTCCAAACTATGGGTCCCTGTCAGAGCCCAGTGTTCCAGTTCACTGGACATGGTCGGGAGATTTCTTGCTGATGGAACACATGGACAAAGGTCAGTGTGTGGTGGGGTGACAGCACTACTCTGGCAATGCTGCTGTCTCTTTTTCAGCTGAGAAGGTGACACAGTAAGTAAAAAGGTCTTTGCACACAGAAGGGACTGAACTCACTGACAAGCTGCCTTTAGGAATAAATTGGTGTTAATCTTTCCACATAAGTTAATACGGCCTCGTTACAAGAGGTGGCAGCATTTAAAAATTGCCTTTACAATGGAAAAAAAATCATTGTCCTGCCCTTCCATAAGCTCAGCTAGCCATATTTAAAAACAAAGCAAACAAAAAACCCCATGGCCTGATTGAATGTCCTGTGCTCATTGAGACCAAATCTCAGACTCTCACATTAATGTTCAGGTTCTCAGCTCTCATTAGAACTTCATTCTCTAAACGGAAGTGTTAAAATATTCGAATGATAACACTTGTCAAGATCTGTTGAACAAATCAGTCTCATCTACTTTTATTAAGATAGACTGCTATCTAGTCTTATTTATACAGTACTCAAGTTACTGAATAAATTTTTGTCCATCTTAGCTTTTGGGCTATGAACAAAAGGATTCTTGTGTCCCTGCATTCGTTTACAAAGCAAAGAATTACACAGAATAATAAAACCCAGACGAATGGGTTCCAATTTCTGTTCAGTATGTCTCCATCTGTAATAACTATAATCAAGTCAGCAAAGCCAATCAGGAAAAAAAAAATACAATATGGCTACACTGTGGTTTCACAAACCCCTGGGTGAAGGATTTTAAGTGAGTTAAAAGGTATGGTTATGTTTTGTGTACACTCCAGAATTATCTAACCACACAGGTACTGTTACTGGCTGGCACCTTCAATAGCAGTTCACAGCAAATAAAGCTCCAACACACATCTTTTGAAAGAAACATTAGCAGTCAAACAGCACAAAATCTTACATACTGTAATAATGCCAGCAGAGAAAGAGAAGGTAAATGTATTTATCCTTGCTGTTACACTCATTTTTGCAAATTGCTTTCAGAACAGGTTTACAAGATTTGCCAAGGTTCAGGATTTAACTTGTAGTTTTTTCATGCTGTCTTCTAGCTTGTTTGTTTTATAAATAGCTTGACATAAAATTCTTCTTTACTAAAGAACATCCCCCTCCCAAAAAAAATCCCAAACAAACCTGATTTTAAAGAAGAGCAGATATTTGTAAGTTAAAATAATAATCAGTTAATGTTACATGAAAAATATCAGAACAAAGCAAAATTATCTTGAGAGTATTTATCATACCAGAAGATCAAAGTAAGAAGCATGCAAGTAAGTACAGGCTAACATTTCATAAAAACCATTCTAATAAAAATTTAAGCAAGGAATTTCAACTTTTCCTAATTTCTAGATATTTTGTGTTAGACATACAATGAAAACATTATGAACACTGTAAAAGTAAATGATAGACTGTAGAGTTACCTTGCCAAAAAGCAAAATTCACAGATTCAGCATGGCATGCAGAAATAGGTGGGTGGTGACTGACCTAATAGCAAGACATGAAAGGAGAGAGAGGGGAAAAAGATTAACATATGAACACTTGAACAGTCATTTTGGTTTGGCTTCTTTTATTTTGATTTCTCCTTCATTCCCATATGGCATTTACAATTTGAACATTAGTTTTCCCTTTGCAGTTGTGTCCTGAAGGGGGAGGCAGTGAGATTAATAAAGGTTCTCGGACCTAAGAAACCTTGAAAAAAATGGGAAACTTATTTTGAAAGGCCTGAGATTTTGTTTGAGTGAAAAATCGAGTTATATACTTGGTACGTTGTCTCTAAGGTGATAATTAGATTTACCCTTAGGATCTCCTAGAAGATTAACAGAAATCAAACTTGAGTGCACAGATTAAAATTTAAAAAAAAACCCCAAACAACAACAAAGGGCCAAAAGCTTCTGTACAGTAAATAACCACAAAATCCTCAGTATGAGGGGAGAGATAGCAATCAGAATATCTATATGGGCCAGGGGTGAAGAAACAAAGCCGGGAAATTCCATCCAGAAATCCCTCCTACTGTAGCAGTGACACCCCAAGTGTTTCTAGTGTGAAACTCTAACCACGTGCACTGCATTTGGGCAGCGGCACGTGCATGAATTGGGGCAACCACCAAACCAGCAAAGCAAGGACTGTGAGCAAATAAACAATTCAGACTATGAAAATGCAAAAGTAAATTAAAAAAAGCACAAAGTGGAAGCAGCCACTCCTCGACTTGAATTCTCCCTTCTGGGTGAACACAACTAACAACTGACCAGGCCTGGCTCCTAAGATGTAATAATGGCTGCTGTTCCTTGGGAAACTTTCTTTTTGCATCAAATTGCTATTTTTCACTAGGAATTTAATTTCTTAACCATCTACATGGCTCAAATCAATTTTTCTTTTGTTACTGATTTCACAGATCTCTTACTGAGCATTTTTTTCCACAGCCATACACATTAATTTATTGAACATCCTCTACTTGGCTTAAAAAAAAAGAAAAAAGAAGATAAAAGTACTAATTACTCTCAGCTATGGCCTGATCCAGCAAGAGCAACATCCTCTTTCTCTTACATACTGTACCCAGATTAACCCCAGATGTCACTATAATACATGGGTTAAACTTAGCTCTCACTTAAACTGTGATAATTCCAGAGTAAGTGGAATGGAGGTAACAGGAGTTATTCTAAACTCACTTCAGTGATAAAACAATCTTTGTTATTTTGTATCTTCTGTCATCTATCCCCTGAATTATATTCTGCCTGCACTAACCAGGTATCTGAATAAGCATCAAAATGCTTGTGCGAGCAATAAGCCACTGTTCCTGATGTAAAGAGAAATATTTAATGCTTGCAAGCTGCATAAAATTTCTTTCCCCCATACTGTCCTCTGTTCCTAATATTTCTCCACCCCATACTCTTACAGTAACTTTACCACTCTGTAAACTCATACCACTTATTTCTCATACCAGAACAACAGTTGTTAATAGCACAAGCCTGCTCATGTAGTAAAATTCTTCTTTTTAAAAACTAGCCTTTCTACTGGTTTACCCAATACTCAAGTGAAAACATCTTTCTTTAATTCAGTATAACATTAAACTCAGAACTAACCTTTATTCACCATTTTGTTACTCAAATTTGATGCTGTGCTAGGACTTGCAGTGCTCTATACACATCATCTTAGTCCTGAAGTAGCACAGTAAAGAACTAGATACATGAACTTTAAATCTGATTCTTGCTTTGCCTGTATTATTTTCTCTTGTGGTTTTTTTTTTTCCTTCCTTATTTTTAATCTTGCCTGTGACATTTCCTGAGACTACAGGAAGATCACATAACATTCCTTTTTGTCAGTTCTAAAACATAATGTGCAAGATGTTGTACTTTCACAGGCGGTCAAAAGCACTTTTCATTTCCTAAAGGAAGCCTCTTGGAAGTCTTTTTCTGATCAAATTTCTAGGTTGCACACCTTTGCCCACTTGCACTTTTTGTATTTTTTCTTGTTATGTCTAGACAGAATAAGACAGCTTTCAGTCATTCTTACTTTGCTAGGCACCAGGTATTTGGGTTTTATCTCTTTTTAACATACACTTCTAGTTTAGCAGTTTTGGTAGCTAGGCTGGTCTAAATTCAATATTTTTCACCCATACTTAATAATTATTCTTCTACTGGGGAACTGTCTTCATAAACGCTCCGACCATGATGTGCTGTATACATCCTTCACCTACTCAGCTGTGGTAGCAGATCTGAAAGGCTTAAGCCTGCTAAGTATTCGGACAAGAAGCAGAAATAGTCATGGTGCCATTAGAAATGCTTGTGATTGACTCACACAAGGGATCATTTGTTATAAAAGAAGACATTAAACAGCTGAAGATTTAGTATTTTTAATGATCACACACAAAAGAAAATGACAAGAATGTAAACTTTTGTTGCAGTTGTGATCAGATTTCAGCATGGGGAATTGCACTCTACTTAACCAAGTTATCTTGTTACTGGAGCAGGCAGCCTGCCAGCCTTTGCTCCTCAAGTGTCAGCTGCTGGTTGTGATGTTCCATGCCAGACTTAGCAGACTTCCCTCAAAAAACAATTCCCTTTGTTTACAATTCAGCAAGGTCCCTTGGGTTTTGCTGGGCTCAGGCAATGTAAAGTCATCTTGTATTCTGCCATTAATTCTGGAGGATTCCAGCCACACATTTAGAATTCAGCTGTGTATCAAATAGCAATTCTAAGGGTTGCAGCATACAATACCTGTTCTGCAAAGAACTGGAAACCCTTATCTTCACGAATACATTCATAGGTTTCTCCAAGCACAGGATTAAATGGCTTACTTCCAGCTCGGTAGTAACTGGATGCATAGGCAGAGACTGCAAAGGCAGCTATGTACACCTGGGAAGTACATATTTGGGACTTAGATTAATTAATTTACCACAGATGTAAAAAAAATAAAAGCAAGCTTTATCCTCATTTCATATTTTTCCCTTCATTTGCAGCCTACAAACATACACGCCTCCTGCAAGCTAAGCCCCAGTTCACACATTAGAGGATTACTCAATTTTCAGAGTCATTCAATAGGTCAGGAATAGAATTATTAGGGTCAAATACTGCAAATTTCATCAACTGAAAACAGCATTTCTGCAAAGTGTTTGCAACAGCTTAGCATTCTGCAACACAGTTGAAAGAAGTAACCTTAAAAGTCACGATTAAATTTTGTATAATAGCTGGTATTTATAGTTATATCTGTGACTCCATAAATGTACCAACTATCCTTTTCATAAACATGGCACAGGAGGTATTGGATGAGTTTTCACCAACTTCGCTATTTCTAATGCTTTTTGACTTGTTTTTTTGTCTACTGGGTGCTATTGCCTAATCGTGAAACTGTTAATCATGACTGACACACAGGTAGCCCTTGCAAATTTTCGCAGTCAACTCAAGCATAACATGAGAAATTAGAATTCAGGGTTGTTTGATTCAAGCCTCTTTTGTAACACCTTTTTCCTTTTTTCATTCCCTTGTGAAAGTGTACATAGTCTCTTTTCACAGTTTCAGAAAACAAATCCACAGAGGATAGGCTTTTTTATGTACTACTGCAATTACTGTGCAACAGCTAGCATTAAATTTTGCTTCAGGAGTTTCTCAAAGGCAAAGAATACACCAGTCTGAGGTAATTTCCAGAAGCTTGGGTGTGGGGAGGAGGGAAAAGGCTTTTCTTCCCTCCCTTTTGAACAACTACTGCTCATTTCCTTTTCCTTTTAGCATGCGTTCTCAAGAGAACAAAAAAAGGCATGGACTGAATCCCCCAGTGAATGACCACACCCTGGGAATGGGCCCTAAATTGTAAACCTTGAAAGTGTCAGAATGAGGAAAGAGACTTTTCAAAGAGTACTTATAACACGACTGCCTACTCTCATTAATAACCTCATTTTGAGATAAGATATATTGAGTTGAAAAGGCTTAATTCAGTTTATGGGAAAATCTGTGTCTCCCATTAATGAGAATTTAGGGAGCTTCTAATCCTTTATTAATGGGCTTGCATATTAAGTAGCTCTTGTACACCTGGAAGCAGAACAACTCAAATGCATTTATCTCTTGCTCTTTTGCCAAATGCAGAATTCAGGATGACATCATTATTGTACCCAACATACAGCATACAGCCTGGTTTTGATATCCTGAACATTATGGATCAACAGAAAAACTTCAGAAAACCAGTTAATAAAAAAACCATGGAGCTCATTTAGGTAATACAGAGATATCACAGTCATGTAGAGCTGGAAGATCCAGCATTTCTTTGAACAAATGTGCTACCAGACCAGACACCCTTAAAAAAGATCTATTGTAGTTCTCATCTTTGAGAGAGAACTATGAGTTCAATCCCCACCTCCCTTCTTGCTGTAAATTTTTTACTATTAAAGAGCAAGAGCTGCAAAACACAACGAAGATCCATTTCTATTTAAACTTGCAGAACAGCAAGGTACTTGAGGAGAGAGACACTTTCTGAAAAAGCGACAGAAATGGAACAGAAGAGTCAAAAATAGTGGCTATGTGAATATGTACAGACACGTTTGGAGAGTTTGCCTCTCCGCTGCGAGAAACAAACCAACAGAATGGAACATCTTCCTTTCTCCAGCATTGCTTTTATGTTTGCTCTAATCCGATCCCACTGAATGCTCCTGAGAACGTGGAATAAGGTATTTACCATGCGCTCAAAGGGGTTTGGTGTGTGCGCTGCCTTATCCAGGAGCTCGCTGTACTCCAGCTCCTCGCAAAGGCGCTGCAGGGTGTTCAGCGGCTCATTTAACTCCACGGGCATGGCCACTTTGGAGAGATCCTTCCCTATGTTGTTCCTCAGGATATTCCATAGGCTGATGTTACTTGTGTTGGGACAGGGAGCTGGTAGACACGTTCTCCGTTTAGAATTGCATCCGATTCCGCTTTCAGAAATACAATCTGAAAAGGAAGGAAGTGGCAGAACAATTAAATTCACATCTTCTTAGTTTCATCCCCTTTGCAAACAGACATTAAAATGCAACCATCTTTGCTTCTGTCAAAACTTCCTTCCACCCACGATTCATTTAAATATTTCACTTGTGGTTTGAAGATAGCCTGTTATAAAAATGACAAAATTAGGAAGAAAATTTTATGTACATTAACGGAAGTAAAATGCCAAGTACAAGAGATGCATAAAAATGATCTTCCTTTCCCTTAAAGTCTGTAAGAAAAGGCTCAGACTTTCCCCACAATTTGAAAGAGTAAATATTATAAGGATTTTATTTGTAACAGAGATGGATTCTTATCTGTTTAGGGGACATAAAACCTCCTTCCTTGACAGAGCTTCAATTAAGTTGACACTTCTCAGAAGGCGAGATATAACTTACAGATGCAAGGATAATAACTACTCCTACTGATCTTTTCCTACTTTTTTGCATACTCCTACCAGGGAAATTTACTGTACCATGGATTTACATTTGGGCTTTTCCACGTTGCTCCCCATAGCATTTAAACTTAGCAGTGTTACTTTGAGATACGCCCATACATTGATGGAGAACTGATGTGTTTAAAGGATGGAAAAGCTGAAGCAACTGTAGAGCTATGGGTTTGCTGAAGATAAAAAAAAAATAAAAGGACTCAAGTCAAAAGTCCTTGACATGAATATTTGAAGTCTGTGTTGCTATATCAAAGCAATCAGAACAGGATAAATAATTCTAAGTGTGCCATTACAGGATTTGTAGCAAAATCCAAATAGAGCTGCAAGCTTCCGCAACAGGCACTAGTCTGATGTGATTATATTCTTAGCTGTACATCACTTTTGTTTCAGAGAGGAATGTGTTTGCCACTACAAGAACATATTTTATCTTTCCACATCCTCAGGAGCACCCAGGAAGCTCCTGCCTTAGGATCAGTTACTATTTGGAGACATCCAGGCACAGCCCCAGTCTGTCAATTCATGTCCTTTTCTGGCTTTCCTCACACAGCTCTGTCTTGAAGGAATTAAACCCGCAGTGGGCAGCACATCTCTTTCTGTGCTACACATGCCTGAAGAATCCCTGCCCTTAAATGCACTTAACCAGGACTTCCTCTTCTCTGCCACGGACATAAGCACAGTATCAGCAGTGCTTACAGCAGTGGCAGGTGACCACAAGGACAAACCTCTCCATGCCTGCCATGCCTCCCAGCCTCACATGGAGCTTTTAAAGGGTAATCAGCAGCCTCAGAGTTCTGAGGAGGGAGTTTGCATCTTTCCTGCCACTGGCAAACTAGAAGTCCTAATACCTCATATGAAGAGTTACTCTAACAAGGTCAGGTGAACTGTTTGCAGTCCCTTGCCTGTATCTTTTGTTTTGCTTAAAAATGGCATGGGCACTAGGAGTTGAAAAATCTACCTGAAACAATTATACTGTTGAGAGTTGAGGAGCTGACTTCTATACTTCCCTACTGGAAGAATTTATTTAATATTGGAAGAGGACAAAAAGAAGGATGTTCCCTTAGATACTTCAGGAATGAGGTAAATGCTAAAAACTTATCTGTGTCTAAAAGAGCTCCCAGAAATGGGATTTGGCTATGTCTTTTGACAGCTTCTGATTAAAAACAGAATACCAGTTGACTCATTTACATATTCTGGACCAGTCTATTAATTGGGATGAGCTGCTGAAAAAAAACAAAAGAGCAGAACTAAGATGCCAGATTTTCTAAGCAGTGACGTTTTCCTAGTGTCCATTACAGAAATGCCCAGGCAGTTCTGGTTTGTAAGAGCTGTGACAGACAGGATGAATGTCAAAGGAGATTTAGACATCTGACCTCCAATAAGAGTCAATGACTTTCGAGGCCAAACTGGACCACTATCAACATCTGATCTGACCTTCTACATTACAGTGGCCAGAGGATTTTGTCATAATCCCACAATTTATGGTGCAGCTAAAGCCCTGCAGGAAAAAGACATCCAGCTTTCTATTAACAGCAGTGGCAGGTTGCCCAAAGCACAGAAATAGCAGGTACCAGAAGCATGCAGAGGTGCTTCTTATTCTGAAGAGCTGCAGTGACAGTCATTGTTAGAAAAAGATGAACTGCCACATTAATTAATACAGCTTTCTAAGGTGCAGATCACAAGATAAATTCATTTGTATTCTTTCCTATCTGAAAGGAAAAAATTAAAAATTCTTCATTTTGAACAGTTACAGAATACATATCAAACTACCCAAGTTCATAGGAATCTGCTGGTCCTTGGAGATGATCAGGAAACAGCTGCTAGTAAGAAATCACTGTTCAGCATTTTTTGAAAATAAAAATATATTGTTAGACTGGGAAGAGCATTGTGGATAGCTGAAATGAGTTGAAGGCACAAAGTCAATTAGGTTTTAATGACCAATTCTCCTTTATTTGAGTCTCTTCCCATTAGAAGGGCAAATTAGCATATGTACTAAAAAAAACTATAATGATTAATACATGCAAGAAAGAAATTCTTATGGTCATGCACCAGAGCTGCCCATGAGTAATTCTTCTCATGTTCCTTTAAACACTGAGTTCTGCTAAAACAACAGGACTTCTGAATGCAGTTGCTAAACTGCAAATTGAAAAAACGGTGTGACAAGAAAAGAATTTTTTTTAAAAAATGGAAGCAGCTGGGCCTTACTACTTTGAAAAATCCTGTGGCCATGAGAAACTGAGAGGGAGTGGGAGTTGCATCAAAGAAGCCAAGAAAAGAGGTGTTTCCTTGCTGATACAGAACCACCATCCTGCTTAACCAACAGTGCCCAGATAAGCAGATTAGCCAGAATGTGCTGTTCCAAACCAATCTGAGGCTGTATGAGAAAAAACATAGGCTTTTTACATCTCAAAACCCATAATATCTGATTATCTAGTAAGAGAAGGAAAAAATATCCCAAACAAACAGAAACAAAATTTCAAAATATGGCGTAAAAAACCCACTGAACTTACCTAAAGTTTGTCTTTCATTCTCCATGTCATTGCTTAGGTTATCTTCTGAGACATTATCACTGATATCACTTACATAGGAGTCATCATCTGATACCTGAGTGTGGGGTGGGGAAAAAAGCAATATATATCACTCAATAAAATAACCCCAAATGCATGTGGAAATGATTACTTTCAGCTGCAATTGTTGTTTTAATACAATTGAACTATTTAAGGTGTGTTGCAGTACTATAGAAAAGCACTACAAAGTCCTAAGAAGACACAACTGAGTTTGGGAGAGATCACTGTAATTGAAATTTTAACTTGAGTGGAGACATGCTTCCTCTCCTTGGCTTCACAACTAAGAAGGCTTTCCTCATATCAAAATCCAAGGATTTTATGGAGCCCAAGAGAAGAAACAATGATCTAATAAATTTCAATAGGCATGACATCAGCCTCGAGGTACCTATGGGTACCACAAGGACAGTGAGGAATAAATATTTTTGTGATGCAATGTCCTGGGCACTTCCACATTGACTCAAGGCAGACTACAGCTACCTAATTGCCATTTCCCTCACTGTGTATACAAGACTTCTGCATAATAATTGCTGCCCTTTACAGTGAAGAGACTATTTCAACAAATAGATATAAATGGCATGTTAATTTCTCAGTGTTTTGAAAATTTATATTTTCTGGCACTCTTCTGATGTACAGTTAGCACCCAGAAAGATGGCACATCAATAAGTAGATAAGAAAATACATCTGAATTATGTTGATCTTCTTGCTCAGACCTCATTTTCTGAAGAACTAGCAGACAGTAGGACTTCCTGTGCATCAAAAAATTCTGTGAGAGAGTCTGCGATAGACAGTCTGCTTTCATTGGAGACCTGGTGAACCAGACCTCTGCCTTCTTCTCTTGAATTTTCCTGTTTAAAAGAAAAAAGGTTTTGAGCAGGAAAGTACCACAAACAGCATTCATGCATGCAATTCCAGTCTCCTAGCCTGAAAGGGCTGTAAAACACTGGGAGAAGATTGCACATGCTCCTCTTCAATTTGCATGAAAGACAGCATGTGTTTCGAAGTGGGATTTAAAACCAAAGTAAAACACACCAAAGAGAAGGGAAAAAAAAGGGAAAATAAAGCAATGCATATTGAGTAAATCACCTAAGGTGCTGCATATAAAAACGCTTTGCTACTTGGATGACTTAGCCAGATATATCCAAGCCTGTCATCAAAATGCCCATGAAAGAACAAAACTCCCATGTCTTTATATTACATCCCAGATTCATTGTTCTTTCCTGATCTTAGTAAATTAATTAATCTTTTCCTCCTCAAGCCTTACTTAATGCAAAGCCTGCCATACAGTAGTCTACAAAATTCAGAGGGGTAAAGTTGCTTTCTTTATAATAGCATGTTTTCCTAGCTCTTTTTCTTCACTAATTTTCTGTGCTGTCCTTTGGAAACCATTCCTTCCTATCCACACCTGAGATATCTCCATGTTACCCCAAACCAACACATTATTAAAGCCACGTAACCAGAATTGCTTTTGCTGCTGGAGGAACATTTGACTGCCAGGGACATCTTGACAGCCCCTCCCACAGAAGCTCTAGAGATCATTGGTGTAAGCAGAGCTCCAGTAGGTGGCCTGGCAAAGGTAGGGTGACCAGTGAGACTTCTCATCCTGTGGTGGCAGTAAAAAAGTTGGAAAAGCTTGTGTGCTTCTCCCTGATAACTCCACCAACGCCAAGGAAATGAGCTGTGCTGGCCCAAAGCAGTGTATTAGCTGCTCTCAAGATTTTCTGCACGAGGTGCTTTACTAGCTTGTAACCATGACTTCCCTATCATCATTTTGCAGGAATTGTAGTATTTTATTTTCAGAACAACATAATAAACAGTCTGACAAGCCCACAGTCAAGCTTCTTTCAAAGCTTTTCTGTTGGTAGGTTTTGCTATCGTATGGAATGTTATTCGGTACACGCTGAAATCGGTGACATGGAAACAAAACAAACTGCTCTACAAAAGACTTGAAAAACCCCTCCTTTTACAGCAGGAATAAAAGACAACCTCAACACTGTCCTTCCTGGAGAAAGGCAGTTACACTAGCCTGCAAGTAAAAAAAAAAAGAAAAAAACTTTACACGCATAAGCATTGCTACTGGGATTGTTTCCAATACTATTTTGAATCCAAGAAGGAAAGTGAGCAGGAAAGGCTCATAAAAGAACATCAAGTTTTTCTATCTAACACATAAGTCTCAGGTTTTCTTGTTCCATATTGCCACTTTGGCATGATGAAATACAATTAAATCACCCAATAGACAAACAAAACTTTTCCCTGATGCAAAGGCTTGAGATACTATTTTATACTGCTTCAATTTTCACAGGGGTATCACAGCACCCAATGCATCATTTAGTGACAAGTTTTGTGCAATGGCCCTGTCTTCCTCAAAGCAGCACTAATGTATCACAATCCTCACACAGTCTTAAAATGAAGCTTCTCCAGCATAAGTGATTTCATCCTTAAGTTCCATCCCAAGCCATGCCAGAGGGAATTTGTGAATGCAACCTCCAAAGGACCTTCTGAAAGCTATTTTTACCATGTGTGCCTCGTTGTGTGTGTATAGCACAAAGAACGAGTTTCAGAAATAAAATTTCAGAAATAAAAAAGAAAACAACTCCCAAAACTAAGTAACAATGATTAATGCTTTTCTAGATAGCACTTTAAGTGCTGTTCAAATTCTCATGGGTTTTAAAGCAAAAGGCGTTAGGAGTAAAAAAAAAAACAAAACCCAAAACTGAACAGCTAAACATGACCAAAACACAGCTCCACTAAAACAGAACTGAACCAGAAGTGAACAGATGGAATCTGTTCTGGAATGACTAAACTGTCTTTAAAAATAAAAGGAAATAATTAGTTACATAAAAGCCCCAGCATTATATCCACTCAAGTTCTAATGAAAGATTTATACTTCAAGCACAGCAGAGGTTTTTGTATGAAACATTAACATTTAGGAAAATCCATCAGAAATAACACGCTTCTGGCTCCCCTCACTAACACCATTAACACCTACATCTTATGACCTATAATTACATCAAATTCTCATACATTCTGCAGCGAGCCAAAAAACTGTCTGAGCATCAGTGGAATCTCAAACTGGGTAACTCGACTGTAGAAGACTCCCTGGCTTCACACAAAGAAGACTAAATGGCTGAAAGAAGGGCCCTTGTATGTCCTTTGATCCTTTCATGGAAATGTCTGGTAACTGTTCTAAATCTTACACGATCCACACTGATAGCCAACATTCTGGGCTAAGAGCACTTAGATGGGAAACAAAAGAGCTACAGAACTTAACAGAGGACTACAAGGGCAAGAGAAACAGCGGCACGAGGGTGACCAGGGGGCAGCTCTGTACATGCTGAATGAGAAGCAGGCAGGAGGCGAGGGGGGAGAACACCAGGAACCAGTACAAAAAGCAATGGAAGATGTGCTCAGGAAACCTGCTCACAAGGGAAAGTCTTTGAAATCAAATATCACACAATGCATCACCAGAAATGACTCACAACCAGGAAAGCAGACTGGCTTTGCTAACACACCACACCACAGGGGAGACACGGAGAACAGGACAAGAGGCAGCTATGCAGTACTGTCTAGATGTAGGGGCTGGAGGAATGGACATCACTGAAAGAGGAAATCCATACCCACCTTCACCAAATCTGGGCTTGATTTTGCATTAGATGCTGAATCAATGATCTTAGATTCGGCATGTATTCTGCGTAACCGGTCTTTAAGATCTGTGTTTTGTGCTATTGCCTGGAATATTTAACAAAAATATTGGGGATATAAAGTTCTCTCAACTATCTCGAGCGTGGCTTAATTGTATTAAAAGGGGCAAAGACTATTTACAGTGCAGTATAAAACACCACCACCACATCATTTTTTTACTGGTTCAGAAAATCACTTATAAATGCTTCAAATCTTACTCCTTATCTCTCAAATTAAAACAGTTTTGTTTTTTTTTTTCCTAGTGTGAGGAAACAGAGACAAGTGGAAGAAAAAAAAAGTGAAAAAATGGCAGGAATATTTTTCTTTTCAAGCTCCCTTCCTTCACCCGCATCTGCAACACAGCCTCTCTCTCAAATATTAGTTCTTGCCACATTCAAGACCATTTGATTTTTCCCATACTGGCAGTTTCCTTCACCTTCCAGTGCCAGAGAAACAAGACAAATTCACACAGGTAACAGGTGCAATTTGTTTCCTCTCAGATTATAATGGCAATGGTCAGAATAAAAAGCCTCTCCTGCAAACTCATGTTTGTTACATGTTATTTACTTATTCTGGGTGCATCTGATAGACAGATGTCAATTAGACTTGTAGAAAGAGAGCCTAACAATGCAATGAAAATGTCTCTGAAATGAAAGATTGTATTACTAATTTTGGAACAATATTGAAGACTTGCATCCCGTTTTAGTGATCTGAATCAATACCAGGATGTGGAGAACTCTGCTGTTCACACATCCGCTTTATCCCACAAATGCTTCTGCTTTTGGCAGTAATTTGTGTTGAAAATTCTCTTGGGTGCAGGAAAGACAGTAAGCACGATGTGATGATGGAGAGGAGAAAACTTATTTCTGGCTTTACCTATACGTGGTCTGAATTTGCCATAAAGGTATATATATCCCTAATGTGTCAAATGCTCAGCACTGTGTTCAATCCTCATCAGGCAAGTACAAAATAAGTCTCCTATAATAGCATCTTCCCATTTTCATATTTGCCACAAAATATTTTCTTCCTGCTGTCTGCTTCCTCTCCCCACACCAGAAATATTGTATCTTTTCCCACTCTGTATTTCCTTTTCTTAAAATGTGTGTAGGTCAAGGATACTATCTTAATGAGGGAGAAGCAGAAGCAGCTAGTTTTGTGGTGGTTTATCCACTTTAAATCTGCTCATTTTTCTGCCAGGTTGATGGGAGCAAAACAGACTTATGTTTGATAGCTTTCAACCTGCGATTTTTTTTTTCCTCCTGTACAGAAAACAAACTAAAATGAACAACAACAAACACTGAGCAAAAGTCATTAACACAAAACACTCTCTTGCAAGGAAGTCTTAAAAATATGTCAAATTTATCATATCCACGCTTCCAAATGTCTTCAAAGGAAGCTCATTCCATTCTCCTACAGCACCTCTGCTGTACAGGGTGAGAAAAGTTCTGCTGGCATGACATTACAGATCTGCAGATTAAGAAGAGCCCTCACAGGTGATAACCTTGCTGAAACAGCCAAGGTTCACAGATGACTTCTGTATCAGCTACAAGATTAATTAAGCCTCAGAATAAAACCTAACAAAGTTATTTTGAAGACATTCACAGGACGAAGATGGACAACCAAATTTCACTGCCCAGAAAACAAAATAATTCATGCTAAGCTGAGTGTTCACTGAGTTCAGCAACCTTAAAATGGATTTTTCTGACACAAAATGTTTGACAAATAACACTGGAAAAATAAGTCACCTATTCAGATATCAGAAGTGGAACATCTGAAAGCCAAGAACAAAGTGCAAGTGAACGAGTACAGTTATTATGCAACAGGCTTCAACTTTCTCCAAATACTGTGGAGAGACATCACAGCCTCTTAAGTTATACACTTAAAAACTTTAATCACATCCAGCTTTTGTAAAGCAAAGGGAAATTTTCATACTGAAATAATTCTAAGAGATCTACATCACATTCATTATTTCCAGGGTCTCCCCTGCCTCTGATGTGGTGTTTGCAATAAACACTGAAATTTTAAGGCCATGGTAATGATTGCCCTCATTTCTGTGTAATCATTTCAATTTGGTTGACATTTTTAAACATGGCCAAGCTGAAAAGTTCTGATCTCGACCAATTACATAAAGCATACCAACCAAACCCCCCACCTTTTAAAAAGGCACAATCTTTTGTCATTTAGAACTCTGCCCTAACAGCTCCATTGCTGCTTTTAGAGGACTGAGAGATAATTGAGGTTGGAGGGCAATACAAACAAGTATTTGCTTTGCAGTGTCCTGGTGCAGCATGTCTAGTGCATTAGCAGGGACAGCTGAGTGCATTCAGCCACTCTCACCTTCATTTTATGCCAAGTCATACAGTGACTATTTGAGTGCTGTTTAGGTAAAGAAAAGGAAAAGGAAACCTGCAATCTGTCAGAAGTGAGTAGTAGCATGTTTAGAAAGAAAGCAGACTCACAGTCACAGAGCAGCCCTCTGATTCTTAATCTCAAATGATACAGATTAGGCTACATACCTAAATCAATCCATCTATCAAACTCCAATGATTTGAAAGTGCCTTTAATATTTAGCAAAGTCGTTTATAAACTTACTATGTTTTAACAACATAAAATAACTTTATGATATATAAATAATCAGAATGACTTACTATGATTAAATTCTGCACATTTTAGCACACAGCTGACACTAAAGAAACCACAATTAACTATTCTAAAATTTAAAAGTAGTATCTGATGACAATGAAGCTTGGTGAGCTTCAGCATGTCACTTACAGATGTTAAGGCATTCTTCAAGCCCACTATTTGTGCAGATGGAGATGAGGATGCATCGTACTCCAGCATCTGCTTCAGCTTTTCTCTCTCTGCAGATATGGTGCTGAAAGCTGACCTCAAGGTGAAGTAAACTGGAACCATTTCATAAAAAGTGACAGTTAAAAACAGCTGCTACCAATTGTATACACACCAATTACATAAAACTCCAACAAAGCATCATTTATGGTGACAGAAACAAGAATTCAGGTTGAGAGATCCAGGGTGGGTTACTAAAAACAAGTAATATTAACCAAGGTTATGGGGTAGGTTTTTTGTAGGAGACATGTTTATGGTGAAGTCTACTGTGTTGACTTTATTAGCCACAATCAAAATTACTCTGATTATTCGTGACAGATGGCAACAAAGCTAACAAACCACATCTGCTCTTTGCTTGCTTTTGTTTCCCAATTAGCCTGAATCTTCAGATGGTCATGACTCTATTCCATATTCCTCTATAAATTCCAGTGGGGAAGAAGAGACAAAATAAAATAAAATAAAATAGAAAAAAAAAATTTTAAAAAATGGCAGGTATAACACATGTTGTGCCACAGCTATAGGGTTAGAAGCTTCCCCACAAGCAAGTCAAGTGTGATGTTGTGTTTTGTTATCTCTTTCCGTGACAGAGATATTTCAGCTTGTTAGATGATTTAGTGACTCAAAGAGTCAGATCCTGAATGATGCGCATGTTATGCAGCTACTTCTACTCCTTCCTGAGGCACTATCACCAGCCTAATACATTTAAATCAGACAACAGATCATGCAATTTTAAAATCACTACAAGGGGTTTTAAAGGGGAAATGCACTTTTAGAATTTTTTTCACCATTACGACATTGCATCTTCTCTTTAACCACAAGGAATAAAAATTTATTTGAGCAGTTATTTGTCTGTAGGTTTTCAACATTCATCTGACTGGAGTATTAGAGGACTTCTGAGGACCTAATCAAGCCCTGTAATACAGTCATGAGACCTGCTAATGCAAAAATGAATCCATTTACAGGGAAATGAAGATATTAAATCTGAGCATGGATGCATGAAAAGGGCAAACAACAAGAAATTCCCAACACTTCTCTCCCCTAACTCATCCACTCTGAGTTAACCTGAATCTTCATCATTTTACTGAGTGCTTATATAACATAATCTAGTCTTCCGAAAAATTATTCTTAAGGTACATTCCAATACTGCAAACCATTACCAAAGCTAATTCTTACACTCTCCAAAGAAATCTTGAACAGTATCACAGGGTGGGGAGGGAAATATATCCACTGTGATCTCTTCTGCTAGGCTTTCTTTTATATGTAGATAACACAAGCAGAATCTTCAGAGACCTTCAATGACATTTAATGTTTTATACTAACTTTACTTTTCAAGGATTATTACCTACTAAACTACTAATTTTACATTTTATTCAATTTGCATCAAAAAGGTGACACGAGTTTTCTGCTTTACTCTTTCTTGGAAGGGCTGTGCTGTAAAGTAACTTTAGAGAGAAATTCTTTATCCTATTAGTAAAATGATTCTGCAGTCAATAGAACAAAGTTAATTGTCCCTTCAAATGTGTGGATCAGTCTAACTAAAATTTCTGTCATGGACAATTCCAGTAAGATGATCCTGAACAGGTGATTTCTTTGCCCTGCTTAACAGCAACATTTCCAACTGCATCCCACCCTCACTTCTTTTCTTCTTTTGAAAAACCTACGTCAGTTTTGAGTAGAATTGGTTTCATGAAGTTTACTACTTAACATACACTCCTTACATAACAGAATGGAGATACATTGGCACCAAAGGGGAAGAGCAAGCAAAGAATGCTCATTGATACCATCAACCATCCCTGTGTGCCAAAGGGGACAAAGCCAATACCCCCAAAAACCTTTCAGCTATAAATGCCGAAGTGCCTCTCTCACCAGGACCACTTAAACAATAAAAATGTTTCTGGTGTGAGGGTGATGGAACAAAGCACTGCTAATGAAAAATGATTTTGAGGGAAGAAATATTTCTAGTCAAGCTCCCCCTCTGGCTGCTTTGCATGATTTACTCTTCTGTATTCACTAAAAATAGGTTACTACCATAGCAACCCTTGCATCACCAACAAATGTTGACTCTGAACTACAGTGAAGCACACAGAATATAGAAAAGTAAATGTGCCTATATGCACAGTCTGCTGTGTTTCTAGCAACTGATTTTAGATATTTTACCTTTTGGCAGCAAATAAAACAATCTAGGCTTTTAGCACATAAAAGAAGGGACAGTTCTCTGCTAAAAAAACCCCTAAAAAGTGGTGATTAAGCCACTTTTTCAAATGACTCAAGATCTCAACACTTGCAGTTCCTCCAGGAAATTAAAGGAAAGGTGTTTTCTGCTTTTTCTAAACAATGAACAGGAAGGATTCTCTGAATATCATTATCTAAACTGGGATGATATAAAACCATTTATAAAAGACAATCTCATTTACCTTTATGTGCAACGTGAAATAAGTCCTCTTGCATTTTAGTAAATTCTGATGATGTTTCAGAGCCGTCAGAGTAATTTTTCTCCTCTACAAAATCTATCGTAGATAAGTTTGGATTGGAAGCATGCAGTCTCATAGGGGCAGAAAATACAGAAGGCACCTGTAAGTAGGACAGTAATTTGTGATGTTTTTATAAACTGTAAAGAAAATTTTGTTTTGTTGTACCCACCTGGATCCCATGCTGGAGACACCAAAAATGAAAGAAATTGCTGACAATTAACAATAAGCTTTGAATGAATAACACCTGGCAAATGAAACCAGAGATATAACTTCGCCCAAGGTGCCGTAATGGGAGATTGCCAAACTCAAAAAAAACCAAGTCCATTGAGAGCTGTTACATATGCTAGGTTATTTCTCCCCACTTATAAATATCTAATCACATGGCCTCTGGATGCAAATGTGCACAAAACTATCTAGGGAATTTGCAAAAATCTGTACTCATAAAAAAAAACCTCCCAACAAATTAGAGAAGACTGAAAAGGGGTAAAAACCAGACAGTGTCCTGAAGGTAACAGGACAGAATCTATTGGAGATATCAATGACAACACATTTGTGTTTTGTCTGATGTATTACCACTTCAAATGAGCTGACATAGGACTCTACTTAAAAAGCATTCATATTTCATTAACTGGTCATGCCAAGAAGTGATCAACAACTAAGGTTTGGAGGAGGATGGGCTCTGAAAGGACTGAAGTTACCTGTAACATTCCTTTTGCCTCTTTCCCAACAACTCTGGATCGCCACCTCCTGTGTGCTCTCTTTTCCTTCTTTGGGCTTTCAAAAGGTCCAACCTTTTAACAACACACAGGACAAAAATAATAGAGACTTACATAAATGTAACAACTCTAAGAAACACCTCGATTCCTCAGGATCTGGGGTTATTTTTTGGAATTGTAAGGGAAAATAGTTTTTGGTTTTATTTTTAACCAACAAACCTGCATAGCATTTATAGCAGGCGCTGAGTACGTCCTGTGAAGAACATCCATGCTCTGTAACAGCTGGTTCATTTCCAGTAAATATGTGTGACAGTTGGAGAGGTCTGTTTGGAACAAGAGAACATTTTCAGTTGCCCTAAAGTAACAGACACAATGACAGTTTTCCCTCTTTTTAGGTTAGTCCTATTTTGATTGCAGCTAGCTTAAGTTATTCATTGACTAAAAGCATTAAACTGCTGGATAAAATGATTGTATCCTACAGTCAGGTTCAAATTCCAAATATTGAAATGCATCTATATGGTGTGTATAATGATCATGCTATCTTTTCCTAGCTGGATGCAGAAAAAATGAGAATAATGTGATAAACACTGCAGTTTGAGATTTGTCAGAGCTCCTCATGGTAAGGGTAACAATGCTACAGGCATCAACATTGAATTGTGCTTTCAGACCTAGCGGTGAGGCTCCTCTGCTTTAGAGATGAAGCTCACTGGTAGGTAGAAATTTAACAAATAAATATCACATAGACATTGCCAACATGAGAAAGATATTCATGCTCTTAGGAAAGCTTGAAAGCAGGAAGGTGACTTTGAAGTACAAAGACTTAGTGCTTTTTAAGTTACTAGGTTTTGGATGCTTCCCTTTTTCCAGCCTAAGGATGTTCAAATCTTACTACTGAACGTGATGTTCCCATAAAAAAGAAAACGTACTGAAATGCATTGGTTCCTTGAAAAGCTGCCCACAATTCATACCCCCACATCCAAAATTACCAGTTCTTTTGCAAATAAGTGAGCAACCACTTAATCAACAACCACCTCTTTCCTTCCCCCAGTTTCAGAGAAAATTCTAACAGTAATGACTACTTAGTGTACAACACTCTCATTGTTAAGAAAAACTAGGGGAAATACTAGGCTACTTTCAACTTTCTTCAAATATCATTACCTCTTGAGCATTTTTCCATATCTTCAGAAGACTGTAGCCAAGATGAAATCCTGGACTCATTACTTGAAAAAGAAAACGACAAATTACCTCCAGTTGACGTTGAATTCTGTTTGGTCAAGCTGCCTGCCTGTTCCAAAGAAGAACAAGTGAGTTATTACCACACAATATTTTAATGCTGTATGCATAAATTCTGACAACCAACAGTTGAGGACCATGACCATGGACAAGGACTAAAGGTATCAATTGCATGGAGGGGAAAAAAGTATATTATCTAGACTAGGTACATAGTCATTGAGCACAGTGCCATGATAACTAATGTAACTGCTGTCCACAAGCAGTAGAAAAACTCAAGGAACCATGAAGATTTGCTGAAAAGTAAATTTTGAGGAAGGGCGAAGTTCTGCATAAATCGAGTCAATTTAACAAAGTCTCAAGCTTGCACCAAGGGAAATATAGGTTGGATATTATGGAAAAGCTTTTTGCAGAAAGAGTGATAAAGTACTGGAATGGCCTGCCCAGGGAGGTGGTGGAGTCACCGTCCCTGGATGTGTTTAAAGAAAGACTGGATGTGGCACTCAATGCCATTGTTTAGTTGAGGAGTTAGGGCATGGGTTGGACTCGATCTTGAAGGTCTCTTCCAACCTGGTGATTCTCTAAAATAATTAAAGTACCATATCTGAAGAGGGCCAAATTCAGACATTCTGTTTCTCCTTTACATTTCCCAAAGAAGCCCCAAAAGTAACTTAGAGGTAACACACATATTTGTTAAAGCTGTTTTTTCAGTGTAAAAGCAAGACATCATTTAAAATTTTGACACTAGATGTCATTTAAAATTTTACACAAGGTTGAATAACTTCAGCATGAATTTGGCTGAAAGACCTTAATACATGGATGGCCATACACCTTATCTGGGTAAACACCACCCTTTGACAACACCTTGGTAAACATTTTCACACTTCATTCAACTTCAGCAGTGCCCCCATCATCAGATCCTTCAAGATGGAAATTCTGCATAAGAGCTAACTGAGCAGTATAATTAAATAGCTTCCAATGGGAAGAAATTTTTACCCAGTACTATTACCAGTTGATTGTAGCTTATACTGCCATTTTCTTCTCTGATGTAACTACAAATAACAGCCATTCAAATACCTAATAATTTGTATATCTTACTAAACCTTTCATTTTCAATAAAACCCAGGTCAGAAGGTGCACAAATCACATGCTTTGCCAACATCTTGTTAATAATCAGTTTTAAACTGTTTTGTCCTAGTGCCATTACACAGCCATTTTACTGGTTATGAGAAAAGCTGGTTAAATTGTTCAGCTCTTCTCTGAAGCATACAATTTACAAACTTCATTACCTCCTGCTCACCTTATATCAGAACTCCAGTAGTACTAATTTTACATCTATTAATAGGAAACTTCATCTACATCTCAGTTGCAGCTTTCTTAGTTGGCCTTTTTAAGTTTACAACATAATCACCAACCTGAGTTTCAGAGTAAAATAAAGTGCACCATCCATTTGATGTCATTCAGTATTGTGTCAGCACGTAACAGCAGCTAGCATCAGTGAGCACACGTTTTTAAATTAATCAATGCAGCTTAGCTGGTTTTTTCCTACATAAAGCTGTACGAGCTTTAGTCATTTAGACATATATACACACACACATACCCAAATAATAATCTCAGCACCTTTAAAAGCACAAGTAAACCGAATTTAATGATGGGTAATTATACTAGCATTTTGTTGAACCAATTCCACATTTATTTCTTCAGAAATTGGCCTCACCTAATCAACTTCTCCAGAACTCATATACAGAAGTGACATGAGCATAAGGAAAGAAGGAAGTAGGGATTGCCAAGAAGCAGACAAGAGAGAGCTCGTGCAGCTCCAGTTTTCATAGTTTTGCTTTGGATCAGCACAGTTAAGCTTTAGAATCCAGGAATTCCACATAAGCACATGTAGATACCTACATCTGTCTCTCAGATGTGAAACCAATCAGGTGTTGCTAAGAGCAAATAAAATGCAACTCAAAGTTCACTTGATATATATTACTCAAAACAACCTAAGTGCTGGAGTGATATCACCTAGCACCGAGCTAAGGCTGGTGTAAATTGGCAGACTTCCATTTAGCTGGAGCACAGCTAAGGTGATTAACTGCAGCTTAAGAACTATCCCCTTCTATTTTTCACATGAAAATAAGTAGGGCTTCTTTGCAGTGCAAATCTGGATTAATAGTCTGAATTAAAGTCTTTCATGCCAAAGAAGAAATGGTTAGTTTCCTGACAGTAAGCATAGATTTTAGATATGCTGGTCACATAGGTTTCTTTGGTTTGGGTTTTTTTGGGTTTTTTTTGAGGGCACCAAATATACCAGACTTTGCAATGTTCCACTTCTGCCCTTGATATTTTTCCCCACTTCCACCCTGCTGTCTTTCAGGAGAAAATAACTGAATGTCCACAGGAGATTTGCCATTCCCTTGCAGACAGTGCCTCAGGAGAGCAGGCTGTCAGAGCCACGGAGCTGCTGGCACACGAAATGCGCGCAGACAACTCTGCAGAGCGGCCTTGTGACTGCAGGGTGAGTTATTGTTCCTTCAGCTGCCCGCTCACACTCATCCCCTCCCTCTTGACCACGAGCAAAAAACTGTTCAGACACATCTGTGTTTGCTAAAACTCACACTCAGTTACAGGACAAAGTGATGAACTGTGGGTATTGGGGAACAAGCCTTCTCACATCATAAAGTAACTACAGCAGGGGGAAGAAAGCCTTAGATAGAGGGAGAACAAGGAGGGCACTGGTGCTTAGGAGTCGTTCTGGAGCTGACAGAAACAGTTACTTCATTTCAGTTGTAGTAACACAGAACAGGTTTCTTTGATTCTCAAGAGCAACCAGTGATTCCACACTGGAGCAGAAGAGCTGCTTTGGGTGAAGGTCAGCCAATGTACAGACAGCTGAAGGCACAGAGGCTGTGTTGAGGCACAGAACACACACCATCTTCCATGAAGCCACAAAGAGGCCATTCACAGGGTTGGACAGAGCATTTGTCAGGCCATTTGTGAAACTAATTCACAGACTTTACCAAAAGAGAAGTACACTGCTGACTGGTCCCATCCAGACCCCATATCCAGCCACAGCACAGTCCTTGGATTGATCTGAATAATGCTTTTGCCTCACGTAAAAGTATAAATGGTGCTCCCAGCTGATGGCTTCTTGTATAATTCCTATATACTCTTCAGTTAAGCACTCAGCTTCACTTGTGTAAAAGTGGAGAGAGTTTATTAGCTAAGGGATATTCAGCAAAATGGTAAAGGGAAAAATACCTAGCTGAGTACTTTTCTGTGACTAATATTCACCAGCACATATCAGACAAATACACATGTAAGTCGCAAAAATTATGAGGATTCTAACTCAATAAACAGTTTTGAAATTCACTGTGAAAATACAATTTACTGGATTAAAATAGTGAACAACTACTGTAAAATGTAACAGCATCATAAAGGAAACTACTTGGTTGTAAATCAATAAATAATAAATTTTCCTCTCAACATTTTAGAACATAACCTGAGCGCCACCACAATCTTCCATTACACTCTTCATCTAATGAACACAGATTAGACCAATTTAATTCTTCATGAAAGTTCATTATTTATAAGTAAAAACTATTACCTTTCTACCTGGAGCAGAATCACAGAAACCAGGGACAGAGTCCGTAGACACAGGGAAGAAAATATTATTGGCGTCATGAGGAAACATGGAGATTTCATTCTGGCGGTACATTCTGTGGTGGCGAAGTTTTGCTACCCATTCATCAAACAGCTCCTGAGACTTCACCTGCACAAAATTTCAGGGTGGTGACATTCACTTTCAAAATAGCTAAGAAAGAAATGATGGTATTCTGTGCTCATTAGACAGCTAGCCTGGCTGACCTGTACTGGCAAAGTATCAAGAAAAGTTTTCTAAGGATGCTTCTACCAAAATGCACACTGTATGAACTTAGTCATGAAAGAAGATTAATCACAAGATAAAGTTAGGAAAAAAAGAAACTACAATTAGTAATTATGCCTTCCAATGCAGAACACAATCCTAGAGCAACTTACAGATTAAAAAAACTCTTAAAATTTGAATGAACCCCCTCACATTTAATTTGTCATTTCTTAATTGCCATACTTAAAGCTAGGTCAGTGTTTAACTAATTACAAACAGGAATTTGATTTTGGTGATATAGTTTAAAACAATTTGTTCCACAAATATAAATCCTCATACTTGACCAAGGAATACACTTCCTATAGGTAAGACAAGGATGAAGATACTAAAAAAAAAACCCCTTGTGCCAGAAATGAAAAAAGCACTACTAAACAGGAGGCATCTTCAAGGCTCTTTGGTTTGGGAGGGTTACTGATTCTGGGCGCTGAAACTGTACAATAAGACCTCTCCAGTTATTAAGTGTAAACTGATCTGATGAGACTAAAAAGTTATCAGTGTAACTGACAAACCTCTTGCTATAAAAACAAAAAAGTGCTCCTTTTTTTGCAACCTACACAGCTAATGGCAGTAGATTGGGAGCAAGGTTATAATAATCTTGAAGCCCTACCTTCAGGTGGTATATCTGCTCCTCTGTATCCAAATCTATACATTTTGTTGATTTCTTTACAGACATGACAGAAAGCCCAACATCAATACAGCCATGAAGTTTTTGATTCTGGGCGCTGAAACTAAACAAACAAACAAAAAAAAACCCCAACAAACCACAATCACTCCAGATGAAAGCAAAAGGATAAATATTACCTTCTGAAATAAGCATTTCTTCCCCTCTCAACCTACTCCTCAGAACTGCTGAAAACTTTATTTCTCAGTGCCAACAGTAGGGAATTATTGTTTTTTTGGATAAAAGAGTGGTGTTACTTTATTAAGGCTTTAAAGGGTTTCAGATCACTTACATCAGCTCGGCATTTGGAATACTTCAAAATCCCTCTGTCCAAAAAGAAGTATCTCTGTAAACAGAAATGTAGAGAATTAAAAACAAGCAAAACACATCAAAAATCCATAAACAGAAAAACAGCACAAATACATCCTCCCCTCTTCCATTTCTTTGGAGAACACTTTTCTCTGCTTTTAAGTAACCTTTCTGTCACAAAACACCAACTAAATTCCACCTGTGGCATCAAGCTTTCAGACACACATTCCTTCCCTACCTTGTGCCAGCCTTTCAGAGGCCATTTCCTCTTTTTCAGCAAGCAGCCCTCCTGCTTCTGTGGCTCCTGGGTACAATTCATTGCTCCCCGGAGTCCTTCTACAATTTCCCAGCTGTCCTGCTTAAACAGAAAATCCAAATGTAGATCTAATTTCTTCCAAAGAACTGAATTGTTAAGAGAGATTCAAGAAGAAGAAGAAGAATGCTATAAGAAAAAAAGACAAAACCCAATTGATGTTGAAGTATAACCAAGGAGCCATATTTGCACTTTGTTATGTATCATCAGAGATAAGGTTCTTTTTGATTTTGATAGGATCTGTACCACTAAACAAGACACACTTTTTATGACACCATCCTTCACTGAATGTATCTACTTGCCAGAATTTTATATGTATCTTTTCCTGCACATACATACACAGAGTGCATAACCATAGCATAGCCACAATTCAGCAAAAAACCTTCTGTCATCAGAGACAGAAACAGCCTGTGTCAAAGGATAGGTTTTGTATGTTGTGAAGCAAAACACAAGACACTAAAAATGAAGACTTTTTTTTTCTATAAAATTCTTTTGTCCATATTCAGTAACTCAAGGTTTTGTGTTTGGTAAAAATTGCAACCTCCCTAAAGTAAATAAAATAAATTAAATCAAACTAAACTAAAAACAAATTAAAAAGCCAAGAAAGTTACTCAAGTACTATGAGGAATAAATGGCAACTAAAAGAAAAATGGAAGTCACTCTTCATCAGATAAAACTAATTAAGAGCTAATCTCTCTTATTTGCCACTAGGAACTCTTAAATGAAAGACCCTGCAGCAACAAAACAGAGAGGAATCTAAATCTCATAGTATTTTTATAGTTTTTATCTATGGAACAACTACAAATGACAATGTAACATGAGTTGCAAGATTTCTGATCAGGGATCTCATGAATTATTTATTGCCAGGATTTGGCAGATGCAGAATTATAAATAAGTGACAGGAAATGGTATGTGCTAGTACCATCCCCTTATATTTGACAAAGAGTACTTTAATACATAGAGGATAATAACAAAAAAGGATGAGTATGATGCACCTAAGGGAAAAGAGAACTATTCCAGGTAGATACCTAGGGAAGTATGTATTCCCAAAAAGAACTTGACTGGCTCAAAAAAAAAAAAAAAAAAACTTAAAAAGAAAAATTTAACAAAATTAAACAAAAAACCAGCAAGTGTGCTAGCTGTCCTCATTTATCCATTTTCAGAATCCTTAAAATTCACCTCCATAAACCCAGAAAAAAATTACATCAGGTAATATGCTCATTACTTGTGTAATAAGGCATTACAAGCAAACTACCTTTGAAAAGACATCCATTAAGTTCACACTACTGGTGGCACTCTGTTATTTCTCTGTGATTTTCCTTGTGCCTCACTCAATAGAACAAGCCAATAAGCTGCTCTGCTTTCCTGTTTTGAGTTTACTCTCCCAACACTCACCACACAATCGGCCACAAGCAGTAGAAACGTGGGGCTGAGCAGCTCCTGTCAATCAACACCCTACAGACCATCCAATGATGCTGTACTACCTCAACACAAGCCAAAAAGTGCAGTTCTCCTAACCAAAATTTTTATGAGGGAACACCATTGTCATATAATTCTAATAAAGACCTAACAGGAAACAGCTGTGACATTAAAGGAAATGTTGTGTTTCTGGTTTTGCTTCTTTCTTCTTGAAAGCAGCCAGAAAAACTTAGAAGCTGTTTTGCCCAAATACCAAGCAAGCTATTTCCCTTGTTTTGCCAAAATATTTTAAACTGCAGTACCCAAGCATGTAACTTTTCTACTGAGAATTAATCTGGTAGTAATGAACAGTAGATCCTTTTCAATATTCTATTGTTGTACCTAACAAAAGAACTTTCTTTAGCTTTGGAATCAACTTTTCACAGAGTTTGGTTAAGCATAAACGCAGTGTATCATTAAAAGAGTGGTTGGTTGCAGGAGACAAGTAGAAATTTGATCTCAGTCGAGGAATATTTACAGTATCGTAGATTATCTTGGGTTTGAAGGGACCTTCACTAGACCAGGTTGCTCAGAGCCACATTCAACCTGGCCTTGAGCACTTTCAGGGCTGGGGCACCCACAAGTTCTCTGAGCATCCTGCTTCAGTGGCCACACAACTTTCACAGTGAAAAAAATCTCCAAACAGCTAATCTAAATCTCCCTTCTTTTAATTTAAGACCATTCCCCCATCCTAGCACTACATAAAAACTCATTCTCTGTCTTTTCTCTATGCTCCTTTAAGTACTCAAAAAGGCTGCAGCGAGTCACCATGGAGCCTCATCTTTCTGTAAGGATAAGCTTAGAAAGAAAGGAGAGCTGACTCCTTTCTTTTCACCTCATACATCCATTTTACTGGGTCAGCAAATTACACCCATCTGTAATAAACACAGTGTTAACAGTTTTGTTCAAATGTTTTAGTACAGAATACAACATTCCCTGCATTAAAACTCTAAATTTTGCTGGACCTCTCCTGAAGTCCAGACGCAAGGTGTCTCTCACATTCCGGCAGGAAAGCCATGTTTATCACAGTTCTTCAGGTGAGCAAGGTGGCCTAGAATGTGCCTTCTCAAATAAAAAGTGTGAAAATGGGAAGAGAAGCTGAAGTGGAAGCACTGCTTTCCCTCATGCAGGTTTGAGGACCTGCCAAATCTCAGGTACAAGGCAAGTCTGCTACTCATCTCTCTACCCTGGGAACCTCACACCTCAGTTGTCAGCTGTACATAAAGGCAGCTTAGTTGAATTAGAAATGGATCCTCTTAAAAGCTCACAGAATAAACAGTTTGAGGGTCTGCTGGTTACATGCAAGTTGCCATGATGCATTAACAGAATCTGGTCCTCTTCCATATACATCCTTCCAGAAGAATCCAACCTTTCCCACCTGAACAAACTGTCATATTTCACAAAACACTGCTGCTGTGACTGATTTTGGATCCATTTGCTTGACCCAGACCCTACAGATCTTGACCAGGTTTTTTTGTTCTGCGAGAGATTTGACACCTCACTGAATGGGGAAAACGCGAGAGCTGGCTATTCCTGGAGCAGCTGCAGAAGTGAAAGAAAACTGCTTACTCTCTAAAATGAAGGCAAATGAATCAGGCTGGTCGATTATCATCTGTACTCATTCCACTGAAACAGCAGGGAATAAACTGGAGACAAAGGATTTCTTGAAAGCATTCAGATTATACTCCCTTTTGTTTATTCTTACCCCACAATAGGGAACTGAAAGAGATAGCCCAATAGACAGCATTAACTTGAAAAAAACCTACAAACCACACCCTTCCCCCCTGCCAAAAAGGACCCCAAAACTGCCAGATGAATGGCATTAACAATTCTAGTGTAAGTCTGATGTCTAGATTGGTTGTGTTTTAAGATTATGATGCAACAAAAGATTTTTTTGCATCATTATGGGCCAAAATCTACACTACAAAATGATCAACACTGCACTTGCTACCCAGGTAGAAATTTCACTTGAGGCTAAGGGAGGAACAAAATCTTTATTTTTCTCAGGTCCAGAGGTGCTCATTTCAGATCAGCACTGAAAAATCCACCTGTACACACTCCTTGCCCCATACTTGGTGTATGGCTGAGGAAGAAACTCACAGACTTTGGTCTTCAGAGATAAATCCATTATTAGGTAAATGTATTAATTTTCTTTGTTTGATATAATAAAAGCCTTCTCATTTTCTGCAATATTCTGCACCATACAGCTCCTTAAGGAAAATTATTTCAGGGGAAAGTATGAAGTACTGATTCTGAATGGCTCTCAGACTGATGCCTGCAGTTGCAGCTCCCTGAACGAAAGAGATGACAGTGCCACACATTCTTTCAGTGCAAAATGCAGTCAGTTGTACCAAATATTTTAAACCGCCAAAAATAGAAACCTACTTTGTGGAGGATAAGGGCTGGCATCAGCTGCAACTAAGGCATTTGTTACGGTTCATAAAATTGGCAGAAATTATTTAATTTTCTTTTGTGGAGCATGAGGTTTTTTTAAACTGTTCTCCTGTCACAAAGCTTTTCCCTGGTGGATCTATTTTAAAACTTAGTTAACATATTAGATTTAAAAATAACTAGCACAACATACCTTCTTTTGATCACAGGTCAATTTAAATTTAAGAAAGGTCAACACCAGCTTTCTTTCCTCACAAAACTGAATTTGAGTTGTGTCTCTGTGAAAGAGATCCCTTTCCATAACTGAAGGAGAGGGGAAGAGAAAAGCAAAGAGGTGGGAAGTGGCAGTAGCCTCCAACGCCTCATGGGGCTTCAAGGTGAAGGTGAATTTAGCGGAAGAGGATCAGCTGTTAACCTGTTCAGTTCACACAGCAAACGTACTACACAGGGCAGGAAACGGGCACCAAATGCAGCAAAGGAAGGAGCTGGTCCCTCCAAACCCTGCAGCCCTGCTAAAGTCACCTCCTTTCTCGCACAGTGGCTCATCTTCTGCAGCACAGGAGTCACGCTATGAACAGCCCTCCAATGTGTAACTAAACTTCAGCAGACCCAGCAGCCTGTGCTTCCATATCCCAACCTCAGGTCACTTATTTGGTGCTGGCGTACACCAGCAATAAAGTCTGTGTCTAGGAAATCAAGAGAGACCCAGAATCCAGATCCTGCTATTTTTTTTGGCAAACTTCACCCTGCTCCAACTCTTCTTCCCCCTACAATTTTCAGATCTTCTTTCTGCTTGATCAGATTCAAAGAAGTACTGCATCAGAAGCAGCAGCACAGAGAAAAGCACCTGTCAGGAAGATCCGTCACTAACCCTCAAGCTATGAGCACCAGAGATGCAAGTGTTTGAAGGAGGAATAAGAAGCCCTCCACAGAGCTGGAATATGAAGAAAAGAATACCAAGATCATACCATGTCACTCCCTAACCTGCACAGCATCTGGCAATATCATTTAAACTTTCAGGATACCATTAATAAAAATATCAGTAACACTGTTACATTCCACTATTCTACAAGGATTTTGAAACAAACACCAAAACAAATGCAAACAAACAAAGGCTCCTGAAGGCTATTGTGTAAGTGGTCCTTTTTTGATTATAGGATTCTTAACAGCTTCATACAACTTTAGATGGTTGCTGTTTTCTTCAGGGAACACCTAAGTATTATCATTTAAACTGACATACAGATAGAAAGGGCAAATAAATGCCTTAAGTATGGTTCTTTATATTGGCTACATTACACACCAGTGTATTTAGTCACACTCATGTAAATCTTATTATTTAAATACTACATGATACCACTTAATAGACACAAAGTGTTGAACAGACAATACCAAAGCTTTTAAATTACACTTTTCAAAGGTGATCTCGTATGGGGGATATAAAAGACAATATTGCAGGAAAACAAAAAAGACATCCTGAGAGCAAGGATTTTTATTGTTCAGTATACTAGAAATGCACAGCATTTCTCACAAGCACAGCACTTTAAAAATCATAACTTGTTCAGACATTTGTCTGCCTTGCCAACTGTATGAACAAGGCCAGAAGTCCTAGAAGAGCAGGTGCTGTTTGAAAACACAGCTGAGAACTCCAAAGCTACTGGGGCATTGGGATGCTCAATTCCAATTAAAATCTCTGCCTGAGGCAGCTTCAAGAGCTCCACTAAGCCAGCACTTGTACAGATTAAAGTTTATGTTGAGCACTTTGCTCATGACTTTGGAAATACGGATTGAGCACATTTAAGTTTAATTCTCAGTGCAGCTGCAGGTCAGCATTTCTTGCCCACAAACAAAGCTGTCTTCAGCAGCCTCACCTGTCAGGTGCAAACACTGGTAGACACGTCTTTTGAAACTGAGAGGTTTAAAGATTAGCATCATCTCTGCAGAAAACAAAGCAACCTTTACATTTGGTGCACAGAGGCATCGTGTTACATGAATACTCATTTTGCTATCTATGGCTCTACAGCAACAGCCAGCGCACACGGGCCTTCAAAGCAGCCCTGGGTCAGGTGCTTGAAAAATGAATTATCTTTCACACATGCATGCACACCTTTCTTTGGAAACTTGAAATAAGCAGAGCAGTTACACAATATCCTACCACAAAAGATTTGTTATTTCAGGATCAAACCACTGAGACCAAGATGCTACAGCAGCTCCATTTCACTATAAAGACACCATACATACAATAATGTAGAAATCAAAATTCACTGTAAGCATTCCAGTTTCACACATGCCTGCTATTCAGCAGTATGTGTTTACCACATTTAACTCAAAACAAGATGCTGCTACAACAAGAAAAAAAACAAATAGTGAGGAAAGCAAAGAAGTGATGAAATAAAACAAGAAAACATGCAAGCAACAGGAAGACAAGGTTTAAGAGATTTGCAGATATCCAGAGTAATAAGTAACAGCCAATCTTAGCAATGCTTTCAGCTTGGTGAAAAAAGTACCTGTCGACTTCCCTGCTTGGAGGAGCAGCTGCTCGTGCTTCTTGAAGGAGACAACATTTTCTGGGATGCACCAAAGTTTTTTTCTTCACTCATGGTCCAATGCTATTTGTTTCACATAAGCTCACTCAGAACACCATTAAAAAAAGGTAATTTGGAAAATGTGTTGGTAGACTCCTCAGAGAAACACTGAGCTCATCCTTTACCCAAATGCAGTCCAGTGGCATGATCTGTATCCCATGCAAACTCCTAAAAGGGAAAAGAGAGGAAAAAAAAAAAAAAGCCAAGTTATCAGATTCTGTCTCTTGCTGCCATATTCTAGCATGAATCATAAAGCCTTTGGTAACACAAGCTGAGCACATTACTGTATTTTATAGAAATAGATGGAACAATCACTTTAAGATAAATTTGCAAGCCACAAACAGAAATGAAATAAATTTTGGATCCTAAAACCATTTTAACTGTTGCTATTTATTCAGAGGACAAATTACAGTATCAAGCATCTTTTCACAGACTTAAATTAATTTTTAAAAATTAATAAACATAAAGAAAATCATAAATATCTATATGAAATGGCCCAAAATAGATCCAAAGTGAGAGACAAATATCCAATAAAATGTCAGAAAAAATGATGGTGTAATCAAATAAATGTCTCTTTTTCTTTGTTCTTTGATAATTTAAACTAAGTATGGTTTTACATTATAAGGGAAAAAAAGCCTCTACATAAAAGAGTAATACCTAAAATTAGTGAGCATGAAAACTTTAGCTGCACAGAGCTGTGCATGACCACTTTTACCTGGAATCAGAAAGCTCTATCTACTGTCACATCAGTTATCTCAATAAGTGACTGGAAGAATAATTAACAGTCTGTTTAATAACAGTGCTTCTGTTTGCAGCACATGCAAATAAAAGTCATGCCAGGAACTCCAAGTAACGGAGCTCCAGCGTGGGTAGAATTTGTCATAACTGCATAACATACTTTTTAAAAAAACAAATAACAAAAAACCAACAAATAGAGGACATTACAAAAGGGTGATAATTTCCAAAACTTGAGGTAGCTGTATAAATGTTGTATCACTTTTAATTTTATTGTCTTGGGCAAAGAATTCACAATTAGGAAGAGTCCAAGAACAACCACTGAGAAAGTTTAAGGAAGTTTCCACAGAGAGAAGAGCGATTTCATTGCCAAAACAGAGAGGCACTACTTCACAATTCCCTTGCTTGCATTCTCACAACAGTCCTGAGCTGGGATCACTGATTATTGAAGTTTGCCATGCATTTTTTCTTGAAGAGGCTTAAATTCTATTCTGAGAGAAGCAGTGATTTCAGATCCCTAGTAAAACATTTTGTGCATTTTAAGAATTCATTTTCCTTAAAAAAATCAAAGCAAAACAAAAAAAATACATCAAAAGCCACAGACAAGAGAAACCAAGCCGAACACAAAATTAAAACCAGGTGCTATATTTAAGATGAAGACAACACTCTGCAGCAGAAAACCTCTCTCCCTGCAGCTGTAGTCTAAAGCATCCAGCTTCTGAACAGGAACCTTTTCCAATCTACAGTGCTTTCTGGCAACATAGTTGTAATATTTCAATCAAAATGCTCTTTTTTCAACTGAAACACAATCTCTCCTTATGGCATTTACTTTACCTAGTTAGAAATACTCTGTCACCTCCAAAACAAATCTGTGATACAGCCCCAACCCCTGCAAGTGAGGTGAGAAATGAACTCTCCTGGGGCTCCTCCAGGAGTGAAGGTGAGTCAGCTTGGTAAATATTCCAGGAACACCAGAGAGCTACAAAGACAGTGAGCACAATGAAAGAAAAAAAACCCCAAGCAAACCAAAAAACTCCAAAAAAACCCAAAACACCAGAACAGCAATGTGACAGCAAGGTTCATGTGATTTGGGCCCAACACATGGACTTTAGACTGAAGTTATGACCGAGATTAGGAGTAGTGCATTTTGGAGAAGATATGGTCACTTTCAATCTAGAACAAAAATTTGTGTGACATTTCATTAAGAACTAGTACTTTTAACAGGTTTATATTTATTTCCTTTTTTTTTTTTTAGCAGGTTAGAAGCATCTCAGGTTTTTAACTATTGAGTAAATATAAAGGACAACTTTCTCCCTTACTTGCAAGCTCCATTTAGCAAAACAGTTCAATGGTAACATCTGTATTAAGAAGCGGAGGTCAAACACTCTCAACAGGAACAGGAACACTCTTCCTGCAATGTCATTGTTCAGAGACCCCCTTGGAAGCAGGCAGCAAGTGCTTTACTCTTGGGACACTTTGCTCAGATAATCCCTGTTCTCTTCACTGCTCATGTTCAGAAACAGCACCTTCAGCTTTCACTGGTGACTATCTGGCTTTTTGGCAGTGATTGGCAGAGTTCACAGCAAGAAATGGGCTCTAATTTGCAGCAAAATGCACTGAAAATTACTGCCATCAGCAAGGGTATGTCTCCAGGACACACTCGATTTAAAATACTCAATGCCCCTTGGCTGTTTGAACATACAGCACAATAGTTGTGATGTCCTGGAGTACCCAGCATCTAAAAAAACCCCTCAGAGGTCTCTTGGACTTCAAGACAGAGAGAAGCCATATAATCATAGGAATATTTCTTTCATCATGTTTCTGGTGTGGAGTCTAAATGAACTTAAGGTTTACCTACACTTCTGTTTTAGGACAGAGCAGAGGGCTACTTCCAGCAAATCTCCTGTAATAATAAGGTTTGCACTGCAGAGCAGTCTTGGAACATGGAAACTGAATCCTCTTTGGATTAAATGTGCTCCAGGACTGCATCCAGTGCTCAAAGCACTGAGTCCACAACACCAGACCAGAGCTAGTCCTCATGCAGGGGCTGATGTTAGGTCTTGTAAGTGATTGACTACATGAATCCAGTTTTACTGCACTGCTCTGCTTGCTAACATTGACGTCAGAGAGACACAGACTTACACCACCCTAAGAAAGTACTTCAGATCTCCTAGGGCAATGTCATTTGTCCTTCTGGAATCACACAGAGTGAGATGGGCACGTTTCCAGAATTCAAATGAGATGAAGATGAGTCACTGCCCGACAACAGGTGCTTGAACAAGGAGCAGGAGACAGGTGAGGTAAATCCAGCAGAGCTCACCTGAAGTATTTTGTCAGTCTACTTCTGAAGTTGGGCTTTTGAATTTTCCTTTATTCCTTCAAATGAATTACTGCATGGGCTGGACGAAAGGCTGTTCTTACCAGTCCTGAAGAAATCAGGAGTGAAAAATGTGTCTTCTCTCCAAAGTGCTTTATTCTGTCGGTGTTTCCCAGTAATTTAACTTATTACCTTGAGACTTCCAGATTTGAGCATGAAAAAGTGTTTGTGAATAACAATCGTGGTACCAACTCCTCTGCAGAAACTGCTGTGTATTCCAGCAGCAACTTTGTGCTCCTTTTTAAAAATTCTCTTCAAGTTTAGAAGAGAATAAAAGAAAACTGTAGCTGCCCTTCAACAATAACTCACTTATTCTTCCAGGAAGGTGAGAAAACACTGATCCTGCATCCCAACTTGACTGGCTTTCAGCAGCAGTAACCAGGCCTCTCTAGGGCAAATGATATTTTGCATTACCTGTGGAAATTAAGGCCACCAGGTATAAGAGCAATTACAACTTGAAAGCAAGCACAAAAAGCAGTATTACGCTAATAAAGTGAAGATTGCAACTGAAATTGATTTTTAAGGTCATCATGATCCAATTGCTTCATATTCATTAAAATTTGCTCCTTCCCATGCCACAGGATGGCTTCAGAACTGTATTTGTTCCCACATTTCTCTGGAGCACACAGAACCACTTTCTTTGGTCTGCTCTTAAAAGGCAACTCAAAGGTGTGAGGTTGAGGCAAATCCAAATAAATTTAGGACAGTAATTTTCACAAGTGCTAAGTATTGGCCTAATTCTTTTCTATGAAGTCAACAGCTGCAAAAGTAGGGCAAGAGTACCTCTGCAAATGACCTCCCCAGGTGCATTTTGAAGAATTAAGAATGCATGAGCATCAAATATTAGAGCTACTACACCATAAGATGATAAACAGCACTTATCTCTACTTATGATCTGCTACTAAGAGCCTTAGCATTCTACATCAATTAAAGCTAATGTAAATGTATGATAATATGTAAAACAGGAATACAATCCTTTTTTTTTTTTTTTTAGAAAAAGTACCATCCCATGTTATCCTCAAACCTTTAAAATTGCACAGGTTCAAAGGAGCCTTGCGTTACCATTTCATCTCTCATAACTCTGAAAACAATAAGCTTACAGCAAAATCAAAGATTTTTCACATCTAGCAAAAGAAGTGAAATTCGGAAAAAAATTATGTATAACTGCAGTAAAAAAAATATCAACATTATGCAATTATTTTTGCCATGGTTCTGAAGGAAAAATAAAGACTTAACAGCTGCTTCAAAGCTGATTCAGCAGTGAAGGAACACTAGAGACTTTGAGAAGCAAAACTGGAAGTGTACATCTCATTCTGTAGTCAATTAAGGTTTTTTTGGGTAGAAGAATAGAAGCCACATAAAGCCTGATGAGAGTCAGGTGGATACAGCAAGCATGGAACTGAGCAATCCAAATCAGAGTTGCAAGCAACATTGAGTGACTTTGACAGAATTAAAAAAGACTTTGTGCTGAAACCTTTGCTCTACAGCTATTATTAAATTACATTCACTCACACCTCCCTGGATAAACAAAGCAATAATCTTTTCCTAGTATTGCTTTCATGTCTCTCCCTTTGTTATAGTTCAATTTGCCAGCTTTAATCTATCCTGGTGTCTCATCTGGCTCAAAATAGGAAAGAATTATTTATAGGCTACATATACACCATTTACAACTACTGGAGATGTCTTTTTGAGGCATTTGCTGTTCCTCAATTACTGTAAGACTCACACTACTGAAGGTCAAAGCACATAAATCCTGTTCTGTTACTAGCTATTCTCCTTACTGAAGAAAACTTGCAGAAATAAACATGAAGTAGTTTAAAACAACTCTTACTGATAAGGTTATTAAGGTTATTATTTGCTTTGAAACCAAAAGTTCAAACAGCTTAGGGAGACATACAATAACAGGAAGCATTTCAGAACTGCTTTCCATCAGATAGGTGCTCACCCAAATCACAACTTCTTGAGCAGATGCTTTCATCAGCCATGAAAAAACACTACCCTGAAGTAGTTTGTGATGCAGAGAAGCAGTTCCATCTAGCATGTCTCCTTAAGGAGGCTTTTGTAGCAATTTAATCATGCTATGTCAGTGACCCAAAAGAGGAAAATTTAGTTCAAAGAAAACTCTCCTAATTGTCTAATCAAGAGAGACAGACGGAGAGGCAAAGGGGAAAAGCTAGACAAACAACAACCATACTGCATTTAACAAGATTGCTTATCATGTATGTTTATCACTTGATGAAAGAAAATCCTGTATGTTTCTGTGCACAGAAAGCAAAAAAATCCCAAAACTACAAAATCAGAAAACAAACCATAAAACAAAACCCCAGAAACAATCCCGTGGAACACATCCCAAGAAAGACATCAAAGAACGTGCTTCAATGTCGTTAGACTTTCCTGAAACAAAGCCAATACTTGCTGTTTCACTACACCTTGGGGCAGATAATTCAATCCTTGCATTAGAAAAATCTTATGTAATTTTAGAAATAGGTCATTCAGCATCCTGAATTATGAGTACATATAAAAATACCACCTTTTCCTCACCTGCGCCACAGAAACTGACTATAACACCGCACATGACATGGTTCATTTTAAATGCATACTCTTGACACTGTTTCCATCCCCCCAGGAGATCTGTGATAGATTACATTTGTATCAAATATCCAAAGTTACTGTCTATTTAAACTAGATAGACATGTTAGAAATCTCAGTGACAAGTAACACAGAAAATACACGCTGCAATGGAGGTACTTTTACAGTAATTAGTCAGCTGTCATCCAACTTTTGCACCCACCTTTCAACCACAGTTGAGAATCATAACTAACAGGTCTAAGCTAGCTCCCAGTCAGGTCCTAAACAATTAATATTCTTCTTCTCTCCCTGCCCCTTTCAGAAAGGGTCTTGCCCAGGGCTTGCCTGGCAGCTCAGGGCTCTCCAGGCTGCACACGCCCCTTCCAGCTCTTGGCACGGCTGAACCCTTGAACAACGAGCCAAAAGCTGGGGGACCACATGAAACAATTTGTGACTCAGTAAAAGATGGGTGCACAGTCTCCCTGCCAAGAGGGTGGAGCATAAAACAGCTCCAGAGCAGCGATCAAAGCCTAGGCAGGAACAGGTGTACACTGCACGCAGCAGTGCTAACCAGGTAGACAGCCCTCCCTCCGCTCAAATAACAAACCAGGAGCAGCTCTGCTGGCACTGAACTGCTGCTCAGCTAGAGAAAACCCCACAAAAGGTGATCAGGCAATAGAAGAGACACAGAGACAAGCTTATTATCATTTTCAGTAGGTATCACTTTACAGTCTGTACTAAAAACCTTGGAAAGGCCCATCTCTCAGGGATAACATCCCTGAGTGGGAAACATTTGGCAGGAGCTTGGTTGTCTTTCATTTTTCTGCTCTTACTACTTAAAGCTTTGCTTTGGTCACTAAAACAAAGATTTTTCACCGTGCCCTGAGGCTTACTCCTTTTCAAAACTAGTCATATTGCTAAAGTGTTACTAAAATACACGTTTGTAGTACCGGATTCAGTTCTGACAGGCACAGTGTTAGCCCTGGAAATATCTGTTAGTCTGCCAGCATGTAGTAATTCAAGATCTTAAGACAGAACTGACTGCACTTCAAGAAAAACACATCACTTTTCTGTCAAATCATTGAAGGCATAGGTGTAATTTTGAATCAGACTGGCTCTTTGTGACCTGATGGACTGCATAATGCTGTGAGATGCATAAATCTATCCAGGCCAACATAAAACAACATATTTTATTAAACCAGCTGACATAATAAGTTTAACTATGGAGAAAGAAACCCAAATCCAATCACCTCTGGTTTCAAGTAGAATAGCAAATAGAAATACTGGAAGAGTTTTGGTGGCCCAGGAATGATCCTCTCATGAAGGAAAATATCACGAGGGTGCTATGACCAGCAAACACAAGACAGATTCTTTATCTCATGCAGGAGAGCTAGACATATTCATTAAAGAATGGCAGGATCCAACAAACCTGCTTTGTCCTCTTTAATGCTGTTTTACCTTTCACACTTTGGCATCATCTAATTTCTGAAAACAAACAAACAAAACAACAAAAAAACCAAACCACAAAAAAACAACAAAAAAAACACCCACCAAATGAACCAAACAAAATCTTTGATCTCCCTCTCAAAAATCTGTTCTTCAATGATACACTGGAATTGTCATTCATCCTGTATATCACTAATTGCTAAAAGGAAAAAGGTACAAAGGAAACAGTGCTTCCCTTTGAGAAAGTTTACTATTTCTCCTTTGTAAGCAGGCCTATTACCTCAAAATTTAAATCTTATTAACTTAAACAACTGTGGTAAGAAAATTCAGTTCTTCTTAGGATGCATAAAAATTCATTTAAACATTTTATAAAGTACAATAAAGATGAGCTATAAAAATGTCATATTTCTTCTTGATCAACTCACTGGATCTTTAAAGGTTTCTGTCTCTAAGCCCACTCCACAATGCCTTTTTCAGTGTACTTTACAACCTCAGTATTTATACTTAGCACTGCACCTTTCCTTTAAATATTATGTAGATTATTTTTTACAGAAGGTCTTTCATATTAAGAGAGCTCGAAGCCACAAAAGAGGTGTGTGGTGTTCTGAACAAGGGAAAGTAGTTGTTAGTAGATCAGTGTTAACTCTCACATCACCTTAGATGAGAGGTCTAATTTCTAGACACCACGTTTCTAAACACATGATGTGCAAACAAACATCAACACTTTAGAAATGCATTGTAAGAAATAATAACACATAAAGTATCCTGAGGATAATTAGTACTACAAGTGTTAAGTAATGGGTCACAGATACCATGAACTGCACTCGTGGAAGATTCTGCATCACATCTGGTCTTAAATCCATTCATATTTATGCTTGTAATGAACACCTCGACAATGGGAACCAGGAAAGCGGTTCCATGGATCAAGTTTTCTGCAACATTATCTTCACAGCATTCAGAAAAGATGAACTGAAAGAGACTTGGAAACAGAGAGAAGCGAAATGTGGGAATCCAGATTATAAATCTGAATGACCACATGCTATGTTTTGCTTAATTAATAAAAATTGGGAAAGTATCAATCCCAACAGCTGGATCAGACAAAAAAGATGCAGGCCAGAAGTGAGGGTCTCTGACTGGTTAACAGGACAGCTCTTGAACAGGAAAGAACCATACAAGGGATCCTCTCCCCACCCCAAATGATACAATCCCATCACCACATCCTCAGGTTCTGAAAAGCTGGAGAGAAAGACAAATCCAACCGGGGTTACCATAGACAACTCAACTTGGACAGAGCTGATAAAGGAACTTTTGCCTTTGGAAAGGGAAGAAACTAAACACAAAGCTGCAGAAGTTGCAAACCTGTATTTGGGAAGATCAGAAGGTCCATCTCAGAATGAGTGACTTCATGATAGATCTTGCCCTGCCTCTGCCTAGCTACAAGGATACAAAATCTAAAAGCCCGTCCAGAGATTAGCCAAAAAAAGAAAACTGTGAACAATGTAACTATTACAGACAGCCCAGAACAAGGAACACCCAAAGAGTTTAATGCAGCAAGTTTGTTCATACAAGTCTACTACAGTATTACATCCCAATGTGAAAACGTGGCCTGCCTCCAGCATTAGAGCTCAGAGTTAATACAAAGCTGCTGAGAACTTTTATGGGTCTCAGGTTAGAGCTCAAATTCATTTTCATTATCAAATCTGCCAAAGTAATTAAAGAAATTCTTGCTCGCAAGCAATTTGTTACTGTCCTTTCCTGAAGATCAGAACTTTCCCTGCCAATAAATAAATAAATAAATAGATAAATAAATAAATAAATAAAAAATCACAGCAGCCCTCCCTGATCCACTTCAGTAGAGCACAATTTTTGTCACAGGAAGTTGTTCACATGATTTGCTTTGGGATGGTCATCACCAGCTGGTGGCCAAGAAAGTGGAAGCAGTGTTACTTTTCAACAGATCCAGACAGTTCTGAACAAGATACTCTGTCCCTAATTTTACATTTAGATTCAGGTTAGTGCAAGCTAGCAGCTATTTATTTAAATTTAATTAAAAACAAATGAAATGCCCTGTGATTAAAAAAAAGCTTTAGCTATGCTCTCATTCTCAAATATTTTTAGATGTTTAAAAGATGGAAGGTTTTAATTAGGATGCCTCAGCAATAGGAGAGAATGAATAATTTACACAGAACTTGATTTGAGCTCAGTGAAAGGGTGGTGGTACTAAATTATATATACTTTTTTATTTCTAAGTAGTATAGAATTTTTTAGTTTGGCTCCAGTCGCTGCAAACAGGCCACAGAAATGGCAGACAACAACATGAAGAATTTTATAATGTGAACAGTCCAACATTTTGGTTGCTCCACAGCATTCTTGAGGTTGGTTATACTTGAAGAGCAACTAACAAGCTGGATTTTAATTATAGATTATAAAACCAGCAATAAACAGAAGTTTTCACAAGTGGTGTAGATCCTCCTTAAACAGCTTAATATCAAAAGAATTCCACCAGTCTTTGCCTTCTCTGTCTCAATTCTCCTTCCAATCCTTCATCAGTTTTGTGTTGCTTTTTAATCTGCTGGCATATGGCACTGGCCTTGCTAGACCATCAGGACTTAAAACACAAAAACAAATCAAATCTGTGGTTAATTATGGATAGTGCATAAAGTGAAGCCTGACAATACATAACAAGTCTTATTTCATAAAACTCTCTTGATGAATTTCTGGAAAGGAAAGTAGAACAAAGCAATTTCTTAGAGGAAGATAATAAAAGGTTTGGGCTTTTTAAACAAAAATGTCTAAAATGACTAAAATAACAACATATGAAGTTGCAGGAAACATAATACTGAAAGCTATTTTCTTAACAGATGGCACTCACACCTACTTCACCCATGCTGACCTACATTTTTTTTCTTAACTTTTACAAATAATAATCTTTCATGAATGTGTTTTTTACAATTTTGACTCCAAGTGATACTTTTAGCATTAAAGGTTTGAGAAACTTATTCAAGAACGTATTTCTAACATTATAAAATATAGAATGCATAAAAGAGGAAAACACCTTTATAAAGTTCAGGACATAAAATTGTCTTCTTGAAGGCTGTTCAATATTGAAACTCTGTGCACAAAGCTGTCATCCAGCCTTGACTGGAAAACATGACATTTGCAGACATTAGAGCATTGACATAACTCACACTGTCTTGTAGAAAAAAATACACCTCTGCAATACAGGCAGTTAAAACTGAACCATTGAATTGATTTCCATTATTTTGTTCTAGCTTTAATTGTGAAAAGGTAGAAATATTAAATCTATGTAGAAAATAAGGAGCTGGAGAAGAAATGTTAAAAAAAAATTTACCGTGAATGGTAATTTAAGTAAAAAACACCTAAGATTTCCATATAAAAAAATGCACCCAATTATTTCTCCTAACATGTTTTTTTGAGGTCACATCACAACACATATCAAAGAACCCGAAAATCTTTAGTATTGTCACACCAAAATAACAAGGATTTACATGGAAAATCACATTAAAAATAAATTTGGGAATGACCAACGCCAGTTGGAAGGATGACTTTTGGAGAAGTCACATTATCAACATTTAAAGTTTGACAGCCTTCTCTTCTGTACCCAAAAAAATAAGAAAATCACTCCACTGTCTGTTCTAGCTGCAAACAAACACGGTGGCTGTGGGAGCTGGCAGTGCCCCAGCTCCTATTTCAGACTCTCTCAAACCTGTTGACTCACCTGACTGCTCACCAGCCCCACGATACCCCTCATTATAATGATCTTCCAGGGAAGGACACTCGCACTAACACTGAGAATAATAAAAGAGGTGTTGAAATTCTTCCCACATGGCTCCCAGGGTGAGAGAGCAAAAAATTGTATTGCAAAATCACTCTGGAAAACAAATTAGGCAGATCACAGTGGGGGTGATCACTGCTTCAAGTCACCGCTGAATTATAAAACACGGTGACAAAACAAGCAGGATCTCCTGCCACACTCCGGTATCATTTGCATCACCAGAGACGATTTTGGGAAGGAATTGTTTGTCATGTTGAATGGGCATCACACTTTTAAGAGGTGTAAAAAAATAAAGTACAACACAAAACATTTCCTGGGGACCTGGTGCTGTATTCCAACTGGTCATTTTGGCCAATTGAATTAAAATGCTACTAGAGCCATGAGGCAGGTCATTTATGAAGTGTATACATAAAAGTGTAAATAATTTATATTTGTGTCAAGTACAAAAAAGTTACTGAATTACTTGGAGAAAAAGACGCTGATCCCCCCTCCTCATGTTTTTCTCCTTTTAGCACATCAGGCTTTTGGAAAAGGATTTTGAAAATGAGACAAATGGTAGTCACATGCCACGCTCTGAACAGCATCCAGTGAAAGCTGATTGCATCTTCGTGCTTCCTAAAACAGCCACCCTAAGGTGAAGTTCATTTAGACTCAATTGCAGTAAAAGCTTCCACACCTCACATTTTTCTTTCACGTAAATGACAGCATTCCCAGAAATACAAATTTTGACCTATTGCCAACCGCCAATCTATTCAAAATTTCAGTATTATTCCCAAAACTGGAATGTAAATTTGCTTCTACTCCCCATGGCATTCAGCAACTAATTTTGAAAAGTCTGTCATTTTTTCTTACCGATTGTCCATACAAATCCAGCATACAGTGCTTTAAAATAATTAAAGCTTCCAATAAATGCTGCTGCCTTGTGCAGAGGAATCTGACTTTGGATTAATTTTGCCTGGGGACTTCTCTGATTGCTCAGAGTTCACATCTCTTTTTACCAGTCTGAACTGCCCAGTTTCTCTCTGTCTTCCTCCCTGCCCCATTCCCCATGCCTGGGGTACTTTTCTGGAGCTAGGTGAGGACATGGAAAAAGCATTAGGCATTTGGAAGTTAAAACCAGCAGCTTAACCACCTTACACAGTAAATCTAAGAAGCTTAAACTCACCAACAAGTGCAGGAATTGTCAAGTTGGATGTTATGCATTAAGCATGAGAAAGTAAATACATGTGACAAATGCATTACTTCCCCCGTGAACATAATGATTTCTCAGCTAATGTATCTAAATCAAGTCACACATTAGTTATGTCTGAAGAAAGCAGAGTGACAATTAACATTTTGTACATAAACAACCACTGTTTTTTAGATTCAGAACCACTTTAGGGATGCTGCAGGCCTGACTTTTCTTCAGCTGAGCAAGCAGAGACATTATTTCAACAACGTTAATGAGCCTTCATGTCCCCATGGACAGAAACACGGTATTTCACAGGTAGCAAATTAAATAAATCGGGTGAAAACAAACAGTCCAAATTGATGTGCCACAATTTATCCAAAACCAATAAACAGTCTTCCATTTCACCTTCCTCTTAACATACTGAACCAGAACTTCAGTAGCAACAATGCTAGTTTTCACAATCATTTCAGAATATTCTAAAATTCAAACACGTGAAGTCACACAAATGTTTCTGTGATAGCAACAAAATATTCTCTATGAAGGAAAATACATCTTCTATCATGTTATGCCTGGTTCACTGCAGTCTAATGAGAGGAATTTCACTAATTGTCATTTGTGGTAGCAGCAGCAGCTTGATGCCACAAGGCCAAAAGGCAATTAAAGGTCACAGCCTATTAGATTACACCAGACTGATGGCAGCACATTTGGAAGCAAAGACAGGAGCCCCTGAGCTCTGACTCACTGCAGAGACTCAGACCTGGACATTTCACTCAGCACCTGCATGGCTGGGCCTTCTGAGCTGGCTGTACTCAGATCAATCAGCCTGCCACCTGCCTCAGGTGGGCACCCAGAACTGCAGCCCTCCTCTCTGCCAAATACACCTTCAGCAGCCCTGTTCTGTTTATCAGGCTTGGAACTTCTGCTGCACTGTCCATGGCAAACCCCAAAATTCTTGCTGGTCATAAAACTATTTCCAATACCTATGCAAAGTACAGGCATATTGATATTCATGTTTTCTATATATGCATCTGAGGCGATACTAGCACCTTGTTCAAGTGTTAATGATCCCTTTTTAATCAAATCTTCATGTGCACATTTATTTTTTTTCTATGACAAAGTCTTTGTGTTTTAAACGCACACATCATATTGAGCGCATTACAGTCAGATTTCTGGGCTATAAGTTAAATGAAATGTGATGCATGGTTATGTAACTGAAAAAAGCTATGAATTCATCTTCCCACAGGTGACAACTGAATCACAGAATATTCTGGGTTGGAATGGACCCACAAGGATCATTGAGTCCAACTCAGAGAATAGCCTGTACAGCACAGCTGGAGCATCCCACACAGAACCAGGCATCCAGGCAAAAGATCGTGTAAGTGGTTCCTTATTTCTTACAAGATACTACTAAAAAAGCCTCCAGCTTAAAACCAAAATCCCATTTCAGAGGAATTCCACAAATTCTGTGACCCCACAGGGAACACATGCTGGAGTGGTTGATGATCAACTACAGCCCATGGAAAAGATGAATTCATGGAGGAGTATCCCTCATTAAAGGGACCCCACACTGGAGCAGAGCAGGAGAGGGAGGAGTTCTCCCCCTGAGGAGAAAAGAGCAGCAGAAACATGTGATGATGTGACTATAGCGCTCATTGCCCACTCCCCCTACACTGGGAGGAAGGAAGTTGATTTGGAGGTTGAGCCCGGCAAGAAGGGAGGGGTGAAGGGGAAGTGTTTTAAGGTTTGGGTGTATTTCTCATTATCCTATATCTAACAGGCACTAAATTACATTAATTTCCCTCAGCAAAGACTGTTTTGCCCATGACAGCAATTCCTGAGTGATCTCTGTGTCCTTACCTTGACCCATTTTATTTTATTTCATTTTATTTTCTCTGCCCCACCCAGCTGAGGGCAGTGACAGAGTGGCTTAGGTGGGCATGTGGTGTCAACACACTACACACCCATCGTGGCAGCACCTGCACCCTCGTTACCTGCACTTCTTTACCCAGGTCTTTGCAAATACAGGAAAGATTGAGATTTCACAATTCGCAGAGGAACCTATTTCCAGCAGGAGATGCTGAATCATGCCCTTAGCAGCTGTTACTTAGCTATCACCAACCTCTTAATTAGTGGTTTCTTTTAGATTTCCTCAATAGCTATATGGCACTGAAAAAACCACAAAACAACAAGAAAGGGGAAAAAAAACCAACCCAACAAACAAAAAACCCAGACAATTCAAGCTTGAAACATAAACCATATGTAAAAGTGTTAAAGGTGAAGTACAAACTATAATTGGACAAGATGGAACAAACAGCCATAGAAAATGTTTATTTTATACTACCCTCACAACAAATCAAAATCCATTGAGCTTTTTAGTTCTAGATTTTGCAGCTTGTATCACCCCATACAGTGGAAAATCCAATTTCCTTTGGAGTTCCAAAGCCAGAACTAAATAATGAACGCTTCTTCTCTTTCTCCTGAAGCAAAGGTTTTCCCTCAAAAGCTGCTGACCAGATGCTGAATGGTATTAAGGGTAGAACTATAAACTAGCTTTTCTTAGGGCACATTTTACTTTGCTAACCACCTGTTACTATGATCTTCTCCAGTGATGGCAAAAGTAAAAGCAGGCAGGGAGTGGCACATGACTCATCACAATGTGTTCAAAACAACTTTATCAGTTTAAATCTCTAGAAGTGAAGAGTTGTTGTCCAACATAAGTTGTCATTAAAAAACGCACACCCAAAGGGACAGGGCCATTCTTCAGTCCCTATCTTCATCATCAACACCACATTCTATTAATGTCCCTCAACCAGAAATACACAGTTTTTACACAGTCATTTTTTTTTCATTGTCACCACAGTAAGTACTGCTGTCTCTGGATCATTAAATGCAGCTGAGTTTTTACCTTTTAACTAATATAAGAGCTCCCAAGAATTAACTTTTTTTTGTAGCATTAGACAGCTTGTTAGGAGTTCCAAACAAATGCTACAGAAAGACTAGTGTCACCATTTTGATTAATCCTTTATTATCAGCCTTCTAAAGTAGAATAATGAGTTGAGTTTCTTTGATTTTTCTGAAAGCATAAGTCCTGCTGTTTAAAATAAAGTACAGCTTGGAGTACATTCAAACACACTCGTGGACAGTTGTCAAATTGTTCCGATATTTAAGCACTGGAAGTAAAAAATCCCAGGGGACAACCATACCATGGGCAGAACTGAAGGGTAAAAAAATAATGACCATTTTGGCTATGCTTCAAGGTAAAGCATTATATGAAATGTGGTCTTAGATCAAAAACTTTTCCTTTTTTTAATAACTTGCCATCCTCCAAAAATGCAGCAGCAGGGCCCAGATCTCCTCCAGATCTGGAGACAGAGAAGTCACCTGCACTTCCCTGAAGGGAAAAGCAGTGAAAGTCCCAGTAAAACACGCTGCTGCACTGAAGGCTTCTTAAAGCTTTTCCATAATTTTATTTTATCATCATCACTTTATTTTCATCATTACTCTGATGCTCACTGTTGTGTTTCCAAGTTACCAGACAGCATGTTTTACTCCCTATCAGGTAAAGGCCTTTCCTGGTTTTCTCTCTGAATGTTAATGTTCTTGGAACATAAGCTGATGTGAGAATGTATTTCTATTCTGAAAAGTTCTTGCTATAGTTTGGTCACCAAAAAGCATGTGTCTCCACAACAGACATTTCATGAGTGAGATTAATTAAGTTGGGCAAGTTTAAAAACTCATTAAAGAAATACTACAAATGCTACATTTTCATTAAAATCTGTTTCTTCATCACTATTGATAATTATACTTCATCAGGCTTGACTATTTTTCATCCTTCATGTATGCTTTGATAAGAAGTACAAAAAAATCTAAAACAGATTACATTCTTGGGCAAGCACACAAGGATTAAACACTTAAATGTAATAGAAGCCCATTGATTGAAACTGAAGAAGCCACTGAATTTTATACATGTAGCTCAAAAATAAAAATTACACTGTTAATATTTTACTCAGTCTTTAAAGTAATCTTTATTTCTCCTTGAGAAGTAACTACTTCAACAACTATATTTTTGTTCTTAGTAGGAAGCTTCTTCCAACCTAAAGAAACAATGTCATTTTCATTTCGTCTTCAAATACCTGGTGCTATGAGAACCTGCCTTATAAACTAAAATAAGAATATGACCTTTTCTCTGAAGCAAATGTGAGTATAAGGCCTATAAACTAGGAATCAGTGAATAAGCAATAGCCACTAGAGGCCAAAGCCACACTTCAGTCACTATTACACATGGCAGGACTGAGGATTCAGTCTCATATCCTCATTGCCACACTAGAGGAGCCCACCAACAACTGCAACCTTCTCTTGCACTCTCCTGCAATTCACCTGCACACAAAACCTCTGCTGTGGCACAACTGGAAGAAGGGCCCTGAAGCTACATAACCATACAGCTCTTGGTCTTCATCTCTAAGGCACCTTTGAAACATGACAAATCTTCTGCCTTCTGGTGTACCTGTGGCTTTATTTCTGTTCTTCAGCAGGTGGATAAATAAAGAAATTACCAGAGGTTACATAAGCAGAAACAGGAAAAACTTACCCCATCTTTTTTCAAAAAGCTAATGTTGGCAGAACCATGTGTTCAAACATATACTGAAAGACAGAGATGGTCTCTTAGAGCTACTCTTAAAAGAAGAGTAGCCAAAGTTCTTTTGGCTTCTCCAAGTGAAAAAAAAGTACATCAAAGGATTGAGTTCATGAAAAGCATATGCTTCTGCTCAGTGAGGGTGTGACCGAAACATTTCCACTGGTAAGAATATGGACTATCTGTACCCCTTTCTGTAAGCAAAATGCAGAATATCACTTAACAAAATCCCCACTGTAATGTCAGTAAAAAGGCAACTTACTCCCACTGCTAAAATGGGAAGGGTGACCCAGCTGATGGTCTCTGGAACAAGCAGGCACACAGTAGTTGCTACTCTTCTCTGCATTTAAGCATAAGGGATCTCAAGTTTCCATAACAGGAGACAACACTCATGATCTTCTAAGTTACTTTTGGCTATGCTAATGAGCAATTTCAAGCACTTAAAGTTCTTAGCCTCTGCCGAAGTAGGAAGCAGAACTATTAAAATGACCTGAATTATTTTCCTGTGTGTGGCACACTCCACCCTTAACCCGGGGAGAATTGTCTGTCACCTTGGCACCACAGGGACAAAGAGTTCACAACCTGTCACACCACCTCAAGCCAAACATCAGCCTGACACACTCGGCATTTACAAGCAACAGTTTGCCCTAAAAGATGCATTTAAATGATAAATAGTATCATGCTGTATTAATGAAACTGTGCCTGTATATTNGCTATGCTAATGAGCAATTTCAAGTACTGAAAGTTCTTAGTCTCTGCCAAAGTAGGGAGCAGAACTTTTAAAATGACCTGAATTTTCCTGTGTGTGGCACACTCCACCCTTAACCCGGGGAGAATTGTCTGTCACCTTGGCACCACAGGGACAAAGAGTTCACAACCTGTCACACCACCTCAAGCCAAACATCAGCCTGACACACTCGGCATTTACAAGCAACAGTTTGCCCTAAAAGATGCATTTAAATGATAAATAGTATCATGCTGTATTAATGAAACTGTGCCTGTATATTTCATCCACCTTTTCGTAATTTCATGAGCACTTATTTTTTTACTGAAACGAGACCTAAAAATGACTTTATTCTGAGATCACACAAAATCTGCAGTCTGCTTGTTTCAAACAGTTCCTCTGTCTAAGCAGGTCTTGTCTGTTTTACATCAAAGTATCTATGACTAAAACTAAAAAATACAAATTATGATTCCATTTTGCTTATTCACCCCTCCTAACCACAGATGCCATCCATGATACTCAGACGTAACATTTTGTTTCAAAAGCAACTAGTAAGATGACAAAGTTAACAAAAAGTTTTTTCTTCCCCTGCTTTTTTTAAAATTTTTTTGAAGGTCTGCCCATGCTACTATTCACTGGACAACTCAGAACAAATATTCATAGTTAATTCCAAAAGAAACATCTGAGAGAAATGGCTTAAATTTATAGTCATGGGCTCGTACACAAAAGCTAACGTTGTCATTAGTTATTTTTGTATTTACAGGCATATGCATGGTAAGATTTGGCCTCTTTTTCCTTCAGAAGTAGTACTAAATGACATATTTTAACACAGAATTTTGTTCTGTATGAAGAGGCTTTCATATAAGACTATTAGTAAAGAGCCAGCAGACAGCATTGAGCTGCCAATATCCAGCTTAAAAAGTAAACTTAAATACCTTTCACAAATGAGATAAAACCAAATAGTCAATGTACAAGAACTGAGCTTGGAATTTTAGGTTGGCAGAACTAACAGAAAATACTAACAAAGACCAGAATATACAAGGTTTCCATGAAGTTTCTTTTAAGAAAATTGATGTGGATTGAGGATCACTTCTTTCACTGTATTTTCCTACATCCAGGAAAGCAGTAAAGAATTCTTCTAAAGGCTCAGTGACATATGGGAGTTGCTTCTGTAACATCCATAGATTCAATTTCGAAGCCTGTAAAAATCTATTTAAGATAGCCACTTAAAGGTGAATCTACTTTGAGCACCAGCTACTGTTTCTTTCCTTTTTGAAAAGATATAGTGCTGTTCAGCGAAACTATACCATGTGTTAATGTGAGATTTAATGTATCTCAAGAAACAGGGTGTTACAAAGTATTAATGCATTCCGAGAACACATACCAACAGGATTGTACATGTCAGTATGAAAATGGAAGTATTATTGTTAAGATAAATCCTAATTCTCATTTCAGTCTTCTGCTGCTGCTATTAGAGGAGCAATGAAAAATTCCCCTTTTGCAACTGTTCAAAAGCTGCCAGTTTTGTACTCCTGTAAATCTACCACCCTTGCTATGAAAGTTTCCTTTCAATGGGGAACACTAGAAAGAGTAGGACAACAGATAAGGTCTTGACCAGAGTTGTTCACAGGTTTCCTGCATGACTCCACACAAATTCACAAACGTATCAGTTCCACAGGAACCCACTCTGTAAATAAAACTGCCACGTGTTGCACACTGGGGTGGGGCAGGTCTACGTTCATTTCTGCCTCATATAGAAATGTTTTGAAGTCATTAGGCAATCACAGAACTTTGTTTTGCTACTTACACATAAAACTTCCCAACTTTATCAGCAAACTGTTTTATAATAGTGTTGATAAACTCCACTATCTTCATAGGTAAAAGGATCCCAGAGCAACTGGGCACCTCCCATTGGAGAATATGGCAGAAACAGCCAAGTGAAAGTATTTTCCACTCCTTGTTCTCCTCCTAGGGCACCTTTTCAGTTTCTAATTTAGAAATGTGGTTTTTAATGTGCTTTATAGCAGTCTCATCTGGCAAAGATTCAGTTCTTGTGCCTGCTTCATACTTCAGTTGTCATGACTCGTGTCCAGCTTTCCAGAGGAAAGTAAGTTCCTACTGGGCAATCCCAGAGTTAGTGATGCCTTTTACAAGCTCACGAGATAAAGATTTATCCTAAAAATTCATCAAGCTTGCAACAGTGATTAAACCTACACAAACACAGGTGCAAGTACAGTAAGAAATTAGTGCAAACAGCAGTGCTATATTCTTGTTTACAAGTATTAGATCCATGTAGGTCTATCGAGACAGACCTTAAAAACATCAATTTATATACAAGACTGTAAGAACTGCACAGTACAGAACATCCAGCCTTCCAAAACTGCAATCAAATATGTAAATTACGTGCATATAAGGCTGACAACATCCTAACCATCTTATGTGCTCTAAAATACTAATCTAGTCACTACAGGTTTAAAAGGACAAGAACATATATTTATACACACAAAAAAACCACTAAAAAGTTTAAATGCAGTACAAGGAGCCAGAAAGTTCAAATACATTATCAATGTTCCTATACCAAAAGAGAAATTCAGTATTCAGAATACATTGTGACTAGATTTACATATTATTAGAGAAGATAAAATGCCACAAGTGCCATGACTGAGGACAGAATTTTCTCCAAATGCTAAATCTCACAATTAGTGAATGCTCAGGCAAAAAAACCCACCAGCATGACAAGAAGTTTTTCAATGTCATGAATAATAATCTCAACCTTGCCCAAGTCCTATATTTGGCTGCAGTCTAGAGAGAGTATCAGAATGAGACACAAACCACACAGTCCTGTGGTGCAATGGGTGAGTATCCCCTTCCTGACCCAGTGGATGATCAGTGGAAACCCTAAAGCCTCGGACTGAAGGGAACCCAAACACAGCACAATGCAACAAATGCCCCTCCATTTCCCTCAAAAGTAACACAGCTATGAGGTATTTTTGAACAATTACCCTTGTCTCAGCAGAATAAAAGGTTACATTAGCACAACTTCAGGTTTAGTACTTTATTTCCTTGTCACTTTTTTCTATTCTTCCAGACATCTAAATAAGCACAATGCCTTATCCCAAAAGGGGGCTGAACTGCTGCCTCTTAGCAGCAGCAGTGTAGTCCTCTCCCATTCTCCATTGACTGAGTGATTCTTCACACCAGGAAACTTCTTACAGCTTCTTTGATCATGCTCTCTCTAGGCTAGAACAGGCTCCACACCAGTTTAACCTCTGCTTTCCTAGGAGGAGGGCAGTGCAGCCATGACAGAAGGGTGACTGACTTACAGTGAGTGGGTAGGAGCACTGCCACTAGGAACAATCCAAATCTCGTCTCCTAATGAAGTGAAAGTGTGAGCTATTCCATTAGGCAAGATGTGGCAAGCTCACATGAGTCTTGTGATGGATCTGAAAAACAAACCAAAAAAAAACCACATGAGAAATAGAATTTCCAGCTGCATTGTTCTTTCATACCTAAGAAGCATAAGGGTTATAACAAGTAGCATATATATGAGTATCTGAATTTTTTTCTACCTTGTTTTTTGTGCATTCTCCCCTCTCAAAATAGTTCCCCAAAACACAGCATCTACAGCTGACTTTTTTTTCTGAAAGATATGCATTAAAAATCCAGGTTAGCCACATTCTCCTGCATAACTAAGCAACTTGAGTTTTAGTCGACTAATACACTATGAGAGCAATGCATTTCATAACAGAAACCCTTCTTGCTCCCAAGATCCAGAACTCTGCACAGGTGTATAACTCTACTGAGGCTACAGAAAACCCACCCACCCTTCTTGACAGCACAAAACAAGAAAGAAGAATCCTGAACAGAAATAGATGCCAGGGCACTACTCTTTGACAAACTTGTATCATTATTCAGCTATTGCTTTGAAGCAACTAAGACAGGGTTTTGACATTTAGTCAAATGCACTTTTTCCAAAGACAATCCAGTTTTCCAGTTTTAGCAGCCTGCAGGACTTCGTACAATGTGAACACTACCCAACAGAAATTGCTTATGACAAAGTTTAACGTGCTCCATTCGAGCTAAAAAAGGAACAGTGGTTTAGTCTTTATACTCATGCACTGCATGGTCCTTCATTCCAATTATTAGATTTGAATTTCTATTGCACCGAGTCAGTTCCTATATCACCTATATTTCTATTGCACCGAGTCAGCTTGATGATCAATTTTCCAGAGGTCTGCAATCAGTCAGCCCCAGACAACCCAGTGTCTGAATACTACATACTGTTTATAAAACCAGCACATTAAGTGTTCTCCAATGCTGAGGCTTTCCTGGTCTTCCTTCAAAAGCAATATGACAAACAGAATTCTCCAAATTACTTGTGATAACAGTTTTGAATTTAGATTACTGTTACAATTTCACTTTTTCTTAGGTATTATTTCTATATGCTGTCATAGACTACCGCTTTAATTCAGTAATGAAAATAAATTCTTCTGCATTTCTTGAATTGACATTACTGCCCTTATTTAATATTATTCTTACAGTCTCAGCATATTTTCCAAGGAAAAAGGAAATTCTTTTCCCTGTTTTCAACTCAGTTTTGAGCTATACTTTTGCCTTCTCCTGTCTACATCTAATATCTCCTAATTTCACATTTACACTCAATTTCTTGCTTTTTCTATACCGATTCCTAAAAATGCCACTGTCCCCATCTGGTTTATAGTTTAAATAGCTGTGATTTAATTTTAGGATAATTCAATGCATGAACTTGTGTATTTTTTATCATCTAGGTATTAAGGGTGGAAGTTGTTTAAACAAGAGTAAGAAAGAACACTTGATGTGTTAACTTTGGTATTTTTGATTAATCCAAGGTTCATTCACTGTACTGCCTTTTAAGATTAGAGTCCTAAAATAGCTATTAATATAGGACCCTATTGACATTTTTAGCCTGTAGGAACATGCAGTGGGCAGAGGCAGCTGAAATAACAACATATTTGAGTGATGAACCAGCTTTATGATTTTATTACTCAGACTTTTCCAAATCTATGGCTGGCATTTTTCCCAGTAACTCAAAACTTAAGCTGTTCTACATTTGAAACTTCCAACTAATCATACATTAAAAACTTCTCATCGTTAAGGCAACAGAATAACCTCATAAAAAGCCTTTGAAAAAAAAAACCAAAAATCCAGATCTGAAAAATTTGTGCCTTTAATTCTCTGTGCTGTTTGCATGAACATTGTAAGAAAAAGAGGGAAAAAATTATAGGATACAGGTTACAAAGAACGATGTTAGTTACTAGGAGTACATTACATATCATGTTAAGTAACAGGGACCTCAGAAAGACCCTAAAGGAAAGTGACAAATAAAAGGAGACATAGCCTAAGCCTCCTTCACTGGGCACCTTAGGCCGTCAGCAGTTCAGGAAGCTGATGGTTGTATCAACCACTTAGTCACCCCATAAAGCCAAGTGATGCCTTTGCTGTTCCATAATCTTTCCACATTTTTGCACAGACATCAAGTTTTCCTCCTTCCAAAATGAAATTTTCCCCCACCTTGGTCCCCAAACCACTGTACTCAAGAGATCTTTTCTGATCAGCAAGTATAAAGACGCACTCACACACTTTTGTTTCTGAATATTTTGCAACACAGGTACATAATTTCTAAAATAATCTGGGAAACCCAGATCAGCTCAACAGCGCTGTTGATTGATTTATAACTCTTCTTGTGTCTGTGTAGTAAGAAAGCAACCTATGGTTGTACAGACATACTCAAAAACGTGAGGCCAGAAAAATTCTGGAGCCTGATGCACTGGAATAGGACAAACTGAGCAATAAACATCTCACAGCAGATGACTGTAGATCACGAGAGCATCATAGAGGGATGTTCATTTAATGCAGAACTGAGAAAATTAATTATTTGGTACCCAAGGAGAAAAAAGAATGAACATGCAATAACTGACCTTTTTACAAATCTACAGCAATTAATTATGCTGTTTTGTACTGTACTAGTTCTAAGGAAGCTACATATTTCTAACTGTTCCCAGAAGAGCCTACCAGGAGTGTAACGAAGACTCAGTCTGGCAATAGAGTGCAATTTAGTGTAGGTCTGCATCAAGCAGGACTGGGCCCTTGGGGAAGAACCAGCCAATATTCTCCCTTCTCAAAGTTTGCCATTTATCCCCACAAGTTCTACTAAAGCTGGTAGCAACATGACAACAGAGGGAAATTAGAGTGGAAAATGAATCCAATTAATAACTAAAGAGGGAAAAAGCCAAATTTTTAGCCATAGTGTTTGCAGAGTCATCGCACTGCACCAACATGCTGCAAGCACAAACATGATGAAAAGAGCAAATCAGGCATCTGCTGACTGGAGGGTAGAGTTCTGTTTCAAAAGCAACACGGGACTATTGGGGTTTACACTGAAAATGGAAGTAGGAACAAAGTGGGAACAGTAAGAAAATTAATAACTTCTCTGAAACAACCTGCACCAGGCACAACTCCTAAAATGCATGATTTAATGAATGTAAGCAAAAGTTAACAGTAAAGCCAAGTCTGACTGAAACCAAACATTAAATCCTTACCGTTTGCCTGATGGATAAGCTAGTCTCAAGTGTCATTATACAGTGCTAGCTTTAATTGCTCCCAGCTAAATATAGATTTCAGAAGTTAATAGCTCCCCCTCAGCTTTTCTGTCTTTCAAGGAGGGAAGAATCTTCTCGTTAGAAAAAGCGCACAGGCACACACACAGTGGCATGTCAGCACAGCGAAGCCGGAAGCAAACCATTAAGATGATTACATTAGTCTCCAACACGGATTCAGAACTCCTGTTTTTCAAGAGACCAAATGCTTCCCTGTTCCACCACTCCGGTTCCAGTCGCAGCAGGTGATGGAAGCATGCGTACCTTTTCAAACTAGGCCACTTTGCTGCTTTGTTAGCAGGCTGTAAATCTTCCTTGCCCTGTGCCTGCACACCTCTTCCTGTGCCACCTTGCTGGGCACCACGGGGCAGGAAGAGGAGCAAGGCTGCACACTCCTATCCACTTACACGAGGGGGTCCAAAATCTGCTGGAACAGCCGAGACTGCAGCACTTTGATAAAGGCACGAAACAAATTCTCTCTTCTAATACCCAATAAAGATCTCATGAAACATAATGAGAAGTTCCACATAGCAAGCTTCATTTTCCCCTCTCCGAGCTGATAACGGGTTTCACTCAGAAAATCTGGCTGACAGCTAGAAAAGTGTTCTACAATTCAGCATTTCTATTCACCTTCATTTTAGAGGTCATTATGTAATTAAAGTGCTCACAATTTTTCTACAATCCATGGAGTTAAATTAAAAGTAACCACTGCTGCAATGACAAGTCTTCCCACTTTCCCTCAGGCCAGAACTCCAAACTTTCCCCTCCAAACCATCATTTACCCATCTTACTGTTTTCACTCTGGCTTCATCCACCCCCTTCTCCTTTACTGAGTGGGAAAAAAGAATAATAAAAATTAAGTATTTACCAGACCATATGAATCACCAAATGCCACATCACCTGGCCCTTCACTTCAGCTGTAAAACTCCAGGACTGCCTGGGTTAGAGCTGTGCAAGCACTTTAGAAACACTGCCTGGAGGGCTGCCAAAAATTACCTACTACACTGAACATGACCAGAGGCAGTATGCCACTGATTTGCCGCCCTCTGACCTACCATTTCTGAGGTGCAGACCAGGCTGAGTAAAACAGGTTAGAGAACTATGTCTGTTTGCTGTTTAAGAGAGGCTTTCAAGCGAGCCTCTAGACATGCACTGTTCTGCTCTGCTGCTAGCTGAGCTGCCCCAGAACAGAAAGGCTCCCTTACTGTCACTGCAGGTGCAGATCTAATTTACCAACTTCAGGTAAAGCACAAAAACGTGACACTCATTCCCATTAAGGTTTTTCTTTCTGAAGTAACAAATCAAAGTTTGGATAAATAGACTCAAAAATCGGGATGAGTAGTACTGGATGCACTTCGCAGACTGGATCTGGTTATTCTTACAGAACACCTTTTTATTTCAAAACTCTGCTGACCACAAAAGACTAGAACAAATGAAGGTTAGAAAAACCTGCAAAGTGTACAAAACATCACGGATGTGCCATGGATAAATACAGTCTTACAGCTATGTGCTAGCTGTCATGAATCAGAGCTCAGTGCCCCAGAACTCCACCGGGCTCTCCCGAGTTGAGCTGTTCTGCTCTCGGGCAGCAGCAACCAGACACAGGCGGGGCAGGCAGCCTGTCAGCCAGGGCTGCACCAGTCCTGGGCACCCAAACAACCTCCCAACCCTCTCCCCACACCTGAAATCACCACCTGAGGGGCACTGAGTAGAGACACAACACACACTGCCTTTTAAGAAATCAGCAGAAAAACCCAACAGGCAAAAAGGAGGGAGGAACAGTGGAGACCGGCCAACGCAAGTGCAGCATCAGACCAGAAAGGAAGCACAAAGCTACGGTGGGCAGACACACAATGCTCCTAAATCTGGATCTGGGGATTAGCAGGAGAGAAAAGATACCAGAAAATGGTAATTTGTTTTCTTGTCATCCGTAGTACTGAAGAGATTTTGCTCTCCTCTCCAAAATTAGAACACCTACAGTGTAACTCCTTCCCCTCTTAAGAGTCATGCGTATATAAAGAAAGCCACAAAAAAAAAAAAGGCATTATCAGCCTCAGGTCAGGACAATTGTGGCCTAAATACTCACAAAACTGTCATGAAAGCATTAGTTCAAAATTAATTATGTTAAAACAACAAGAACCATCAGAGTAAATACGTAACACCCACCAGAATAAATAAATGCCATCCTGCAGAAGCTCCAACCTAATCACAGTAAGTTTATTCAGAGACATTTTCTGGAACACAAAAAAAAATAAAATTAAACATATATGACCAGTCAAGATGATGACAAATTCCAGAATCTACGTATTTACCGGATGTTTTTCTCTACATCTGATGTCCTGCAAATTTGCCTTAGCTGTAGCAATAGTTGCTGATGAACCTTGGCAACAGCTACTACTGTATTTGTGACTGAAAGAAAATGACACATAAGTATTTTCAGTTAATTATTTATACTCACTTAAATGCAACATGAGGGGGGTTTATGTTTATAAAATACAAAAAGTCACATTTAAGTGAACAGTTTCACATATATTGGCTTTCCCCTTCTCCCTTGCTCCTTACGGATTTCCCTGCTGATTCAAAGCTATATTCTATCCGGGTGCTCAAGGTTACTTAAGGAGAGGGGACAGACTAGAGATTATTTATATGGCAGGACTTCAAACAATTGATCCAGCTATATCTCAAGTGATTTGATAAAGAGGCATTAAAATAATGAGGAGAGAGAAAGATGGGTGAAACATAACAGCATTTCAGAGTCACTCAGCAGGACTCTCCTGCTCAAGGACTCTCAATTATGAGACAAGGACACTGACCACCAAGGACAAGGCGACACACCCAGGGAAGGAGTCACAGATGAAAGTGAGAAGTGAGAGCTGTTAGGCACCCACACAACCTCCACATCCAGCCTCGATGGTATGAGAGTGTGACCAAGAAGGACTCTTATCTCTGATTGTTTGATAAAGGGCTGAAAGTCCTAGAACAGATTAGAACAGCATTCCGGCCGACAAGCAGTCTGCCGGGTAAACAGGCACGATGAGATAAAGCACTCTGAAGTATTTGAGTGCTTACAAAAAAGGGGCCTCCACTACAAAACTAATGCACCTGAATTAAATACAAGATTAAATAACATCGGGACAACAGCATCTTAGTAGCTAAAACATAATGAAATGCACACACTATTCAAAAATGCCCATAGAGGCAGGGGCTGTTCAAATATACACCACTTAATATTGTGATAGATTTAAAAAAAAAAACGCCCCAAACACACCACTGCAAAAGCATTTATGGAATCCAACTGAGTAAAAAAAAATAAATAAATAAAACAAAGAACACACCACATTTAAAAAGGACAGCCTTGCTCAGAGTCCACAGTAGATTCAAAGAAACCAGCCCTACTACAGACTTTATTTCATTAGAATGAAAAATATCCCAGTGAGTTGGGCATTACAAGATATTAACTTCTGACTCATATGAAGTTTAAGTAGTCATGTAGACTGAGGAGTTCAGAGTGTCTAAATGGAAAATGCTGAGTTGTTGCTTCATTAAATGTGCATAAACAAATCTAGTAATACCTCACGGGATGCAGCATGCAGTAGATAACCTGAAAGATTAAATAGGCCCAACTAGATAAGCACTTCACAGCTCTCAAAAGGCAGAGAAGAAATTGATTAAAGATGTTGCACCTCAGATGTTAAAGTACAGGAATAAAGTTATAGCTTCAAAAAATTTGATTTAAAAGATATTAGAAATGAAATTCTTCAACAACTCATAGAAACTATGTGAAATAGTAACCTGGAAGTGAAAATTTCTTAGTAAAGAAACAAATATAGGATATTGACTATGAAACAGACCTGGAAATGACCAAAACCAGCACTGAAATTAAAAGTAACATCTTCCTGAGCAGGTGTGAAGAACAGATAAAATTATGACAGATTCTGGGAAAAAAAAAAGGGGGGGGCAGATTGCAAATAAAACTTTCATGTATTCTCAAACTTTTGTGTCTACTTCATGTCTAGCCAATAAAATAATTTAAAACCTACAATCTGTATTTCTAAAGCAGACAAAAAACCTCAGTTGGAGATATTCTCTGATGGCAGGAGAGCAAACAGAATACCTGCCTTTAGAGTTGAAGCTGAGGGGAGAAAAGCAAAAAGACATCAGCCCTACTACAATTGGTACCATGCAGTCAATAGTAACAGAGTAATTTTTTAGAAAAAATTAAAAACAGACAGGAGAAATCTTAGATCTCATCTGGACTCGACAACAGCTGCATTAAAAAAAGTTGGTAATGATCTTATTTGGTAGAAGAATTGCTGTGACTAACTGGCCACAGGCAATAAAAATCAGGCGGGATGTGGATCAGCAGAAGTTGGCAAGAATTATCTTGGAGCTCGTTTTATTTAATAGTTCTAGTACAGGCAAGGGAATTGAGGTGTCTGCTAAAAGTGTCTGCTGACAAAAGGTACAGAGGCACATCTGATGCACTGAACAACTAGGACAGCAGGTGAGAGGAGCCACAGGAACAGAAGCAGGGACAGGGAGTGCAGTTCATCAGCCCTGGAGGCAAGGTCAGGATCCAAGGAGAAAGCCAAGCACAGGTTCTGCTGAGACAACGGGAAGTGACCGAGGAGAGGAAGGTACTCACACGCATGGAATACATGCCAGATCAACCCATTACCGAGTTGATGAAGGTATGAAAAGAGAAAAAAGCTACCCATGACATAAATTAAGGCATTTCCTACAGAGCCATCTAGGGAAGCATGAAAAAAGCCACTGCCAGTATCTAATGTTGTCAGAAATTTTAAAAATAGCACCTAAGACACAGGTGAGATATATGTACGTTTATGCAAGGAAGATTGACAGCAGAATATTGTCCTGAAATGAATACCATGAGCATACCTAACCAGCCATGTCACAAGATTCCCGGCATCTCTTCAAGTCTAAATGCAAGTCTCCTAATCTGACTGGGGGAAAAAGAGTCTCCCCTAAACAAACAGAGAGAAAACTGCTTCACAAAGGGTGCACGTGCTCTTATAAGCTCAGAGAGAAAATACCAGTTTTATCCAGCTGGACATAAAAACGGGTTGTGGGTACTTTTAGCCAGAATCCTGGAACAAAGTTTTAGTCCAAACACGTAAGCTTTGAAATTATTTGTTAATGAGAGAAGCTTTGATGACTTTGGATGATGCTTGGGAACTTTACAAAAGGGAATATACAAATGCATTGACTGCCACAAACAGTGAACATGAGAATCCAGGAACTCTGTTCCAGTCATATTATGTGTCAGTACAGCCACCTTCAGCAGGGAAGTCTTTATATACCACTTGCCAATGTTATTATCGCTGATTTAATCTGGGCTGAAAACTGACCTTGCCTTAATACTCTTAGGTTTCCATTAATAAAAAGAAATTACTCCACCTTTACTTGCTTACATGTATTGCTTCTATGCAAAGTTCTTGTGTGTCTTTATGGGTTTTTAATAAGGAATATAATCTTTAAAAGTGGCAGACTATGAACACCGTATATTTTAGAATCCACATTTAGGCTACCAGTCAGAGGCAGCTTCAATTACATCAGTTCTGAAAATGAAAGTTACACATATTTTCTTCTTGATTTGATGTCAATGCTTTGCATGTCCTTGCCTTTCCAAAGACAACTACGGTCCCCAGAGTTCTGGGACTCAGACACACAGAAACAAGCACTTCAGAAACTCAGTCCAAGGAGGAAGTGGGAGATTAGAAAAATTCCCTTCTTCAAAGTCAATCCAAGCACAAATCTAACCCATCTATGCCTTGAAATTTTTGTTTGCACTCCTCCTACATTTCACAAAGCATTTTTGCATGCAAATGCGTCAGTGGCATTCAAAGACTGGGCAAAACAGCTTCATAAGATGACTTGGCTGTATTTACTCAAAACACCCTCCTGATTTTCAAGGGCCAAAAAACCCCACCAAGAAATAAAAGCAGTAAACCAGAACAAAAATAAGAACTTAAGTTTTGTACATTTAATTTAAGAAAAAATAGAAAATCCTGTTTTCTTGTCCTTCCTCCCTAGCTCCATTACTGAATACCACCCTTTCCTCTCAGCTGTAAGTGGATTATGCTGGGCTAGTAACAGACACGATTTGATCAATAAATTAATGTACAACAAATGCACAGCCTATACCATCTCTCTACCTAAGTAAGCCATCACAAGGCAAATCAAGTAGCAACGCACTTGCAGAGAGTTGAGTAATGATATTAAGTAAGAAAATCCCTCAAGAATTCCAGTTCTGCAAGATGTGAGTGCTGGGAGACAGGCCAGTGAGAAAGGCATTGCATCTTCCTAATAGTCAAAAGACAAACTTTTTTTCTTTTCAGCTTAGAATATAAAATTCACTTAACAGCAAGCAAAGATTATCCTTTTGTAGAAGGGCTCTGGAGACTGAACTACTATTTAAACTTGAGCAAACCAGAAGCAAACAACTCTCATCCTGCACTGAATAGCAGGGTGTGTTTACGCTAACCATGCGTTCTAGCCATATTAAAATAAATAATGCAAACTCACTTGACGAGGAGTGCTTGTTAGCTCAATATGAACTGTCATGTCTGGAATGCCAAGACTGAAACCGCGTCCACAGTTAGGAAAACATCAATGTTTTCAAATGCTGAGCTATGCCCCAGAAACCAAGATTTCCCAAGCCTCTTCAAACAGGAAGCTGTTATCTCCCAAAGTGAGAACAGTCACTTGATGTCACTCAACAGCCACTGTTCTAGCACCAAACTACTATGAAATTAGGAAAACCACTTCTTTAAAAACAGATGGCTGACACTACAGCCAGAAATAAATGAGAAGTTGCGCTTTCCCTGCTCAGTTTATCAAAGTAAACAACTAGGACTAAAAGCAGATTATTAAACTTTTCTGGTGAAAACAATTACTCGCATGCATTTAAAAATACTCAATGGTGTTCCATTACTTGAAACCTGATCTTTTAAAATGTAATGCTATCTGCAAGGGATCTTCAGTACACCAACAATTGCACACACATGACGTGGCAGAAGAAAGTGACATTGTATGCTTAAGTGTTCCGGCAATAAAGGAAAAAAAAAGAATTTATAAACCACATTTAACAAAGATGCCATTTTGTCAAAGCCTGACATTACTTCCTTTTTCTTCTTTCAGAAACAAGCAAACAAACAGCAAGTGTCATCAGCAAAAGTGTTATCTTGGCAATGGCTCTGCTCTTGATTTTCAAGTGCAAGCGTTGATCCTTCTGAACTTCAAGTAGTGAAGTACAATACAGTATTATACACAGGAAAATAAGCTGTAAAATTGTGTCCGTGCGTGGAGAGAAGACTATGATTCAGCCATCCTGTGGAAAATTCTAACCTCTTATCTCCAAATCTGAAGTTCCATATTTATTCAGTGAGTGAAAAAACATGATTTCAGCAAAGCATTTGTATTCTTGTTCTAAGAAATAGGATGTTAAAAAAGCTTGTTTCATGGATATCAGCTAAAAGACAAGAACTTACTTTATCCACAGTGGGACTTCCTTACCTCAGCAAGTTCTCCTTCCTCAACAATTTAACACTCTCTAAGCACTAGGAGATATTTAATAAGTGAGCCTTAGTTTTATAAGGTTTATAAAGTTATCATAATTTCGAGTGCATCTGGTTTAATGTCTTACAGTTGAAATTGGTGGATTTTAAAGACAATAAGAAATCTGTAAGTGAACTCACTGGCATAACTTTTTTTTTCTAAACAACAGGAAAGAATGAATGTGTTTTATACTTCCTGAATTTCAGCAGCTGTGGCAGTAGTGTAAGTCCTATGAATTGTTAACTTCCTAGTTAGGTCACTCAGTAAAACAATATCAGTACCATTCAGTTAAGGAAGACAAGAATCAATCATAATACTTTGGCTTGATATTTTTGGCACAGTTTTCCTGGAATCAAAACCCAGCTGGCTGCCTTCTCAGCCTAGAAGTGGCAGAGAAACCACAGTTGCAGGCAAATGAGGGTCCATGACACATCTTTGTTGTCCACCATTCTATTCACTAAATAGTATTTGTTGATACTAGTAAGAGCATACCTACTGCATTCACATCTTAGAACCAGTACCTTTCTTGCCAAGACATGACAAAATCCTGTAGACCAACACCTAAACTCTTTTCCTTCCATTGTTTGACCCTAATCACAAAGAAAACAAGTAATATTAACTCTTCTTTCCTAACATGGTTGTTACTAGAGCTCAGTAACAGGACAAGATCTAGCCTAGATTCTCCTCTCTTCATACACATATTGCTGTTATTTGACTTCAGTATCCAGCAAATTAGAAAACCACAGTAGTTCTAACTCTTCCCCAAACTGAAATTCTCTCAGACAGACACCACCAATCCTCCACAGAAAGCCTACTACAACAATGGATGCACCCTGTTGTATGAGATGACCTGTATCCCCACCACAAGGCTGCCTATCGATTTTGTTAAGGCCCAGGCAAGACCAGAAAAATACACAAGACTCTGGCCAGCTTTTTAAAATTAATTTGTTCATCTAAGAGTTTGAAGAGCAGAACTGCACTACACTAAGCTTCAAAATACCTTCGTAAATTTATCACATAATGGTTCCAATTGGAAGGGAGCCCGCAGTTGGAGGGCATCTGGTCCAACCCCCCAGTCAAGCAGAATCATCTGAAACAGGTTATCCAGGATCACATCCAGAAAGCTTTTGAGTATCTCCAAGGAGGGAGACTCCATCTTCTCTGGGTAACCTGTGCCAGTGCTCATTCACCCTCCCAGTGAGGGAAAAACTTTCTGATGTTCAGGTGGAACCTCTCCTGTTTCAATGCCCCTTGTCTCTGGTCCCCTCATATATCTTAAGAAGTGACAAAGCCATTACCAGAATGTTATCTTTTAAGGAAACTGAATGTGGCTGATTCAGCCAACCCTATTTAACAGTAACAGCAAGCAAGATGGAGTTCTGATAAGTTCCCAGGGTAGACCATAGAGTCCTATTAATTCCTCTTATTAGCAAAAAAAAAAAGTTAGGGAGAAGCCTTCTCTTCAGGCATAGTTTTACACTTTTTCTTCTGTTTTGTTTCTTTATTCCAATATTGCTTATTTGATTATCAAATACTTTCCATCTTTCAGCAAAAATGCCAGCTCCAAATAGCCTGATGCATTCTAGGTGGCCTGCCTTCTCTGGAGGTGGCAAAGTCATCGCTCCAAAGATGGACCTGCTACCTAAATGGCTGCACAGCACAACAGTGAACTAAGAGCCCACCTGCCTCTGAGCTGCACAGACACAGATCCATCCAGCTGAGGAGAAAAACCCCACACAGCTACCAAACTGTAGAAAGGCATCTCTCAGCAAGTACCAGCCTGCCTTCCTTTGGCAAGCAGCAAGCTATCAGGGAGTGAACCCGAGAAAGCCACCACAAACTCCTAACCACAATCATCTTGAACTAGCAGAGACTCAGCAGCCCACATCCTTTGGAGCTCGCTTCATCTGCTCCCAAATATACAGACAACAATCACTTGCCTGTCTTCAGGATCGCTGTTGCTACTGATGATTTACACACTGTTATTCTAAATCAGTCAAGCACTACCACAGAAGATTAACAGACACTTGCTGTTTCTTTTTTTAAGGTATACGAGACTGTCAGTGACTGAATCACGTTCATAGTGAAACTTCCTCTTTTCCTCCCATCATAAATTGCACTTAAATTCAGATTTTATGCTGTCAAAGCTTTGTGTAGGGAATCTCAGCAATCGTATTTGTCACAAGCAAGAGATATTGAAAAACTATGGAATCATTCACTCTCCTTCAGAGTACAGTATTTTATCAGACTATTAAACTTCTTTTCTGGCAGCACAGTTACAGCCAGTGCAGGCTTAGCTCCCAGTATGAGGAAGACGCATTCCACACCATATTCAGGGCAGATGCCACAGTTATGCCTCACAGCCTGCGGTAGCACCACAACCTTTTTGACAGTAACACCTAGCAAGACTGGTCTCGAAGTCATGTCTTGTCACTGCAGAAAAAGTTCTGTAAAAATAAGGACTGTAAATTTAACTTCGGCAACTATGAGCACCAAGTAACTCTATCCCTCCTCAAGGCTGTTTTTCTAGGCACACTCACAAGGCAATTATCTTGGAGAAGAGGGAGACATTGCAACAAAATGTTTTTAACATGCATGACTGGCAAGATGGAGGAAAGTAGTACCAGAGACCTAGATCCTACTCTGCTCACATGAAAACTTGAAGGGCAGGACTTAACCTTCTGTAACAAGCAGAATTAACAGTGACACAGATGGGCTTGTGCACTGAGAAGGATAAAGTCTCCCGCACACATGGTTCTTTCGCTGATTGCCAGGCTGTTCAGAAATTGTCTCTTCAGGGGTTTCAGCTACTCTCTGGGCAGAGCGTACATGTGAGGCAAATGGAGTATATCCACACAGCTGCTCCTTATCAGAACCATTAGCACCAGGAGCTTCATTCATTTTCACCAACTATATGAAAGTGGAACAGACTAAAATTGGAACAGTAAAAGAGTGTTCACTGTGACTAGGAAAAGCCTACATAATCACGAGAATAAGTGGCATCAGATAAGAGAGAAGTGACCTAAAAGTGACCTAAGTGACTGGCACAAGAGAGAGATTACAGTTGTGATAACAGACTCTGCAGTATCATCATGAGCAATAATAAAAGAATTGGCTGCAATTAAGATGGGAGAAAAGTATGACTACATTCAGTAAGGGAAATATTTCAGATTTTTATCCTGAAAACATTCATCAGAGGATCCACAGAATGGCCAGAAAGCCCAATACTTCTTTTTTTTTCTTTCTTTCCTTAATGATAATAAAAAAAGTCACTACTGAAATTCAAAAGATATCACTACAGTAAACACAGGTAGACTTACAAACAAGGATGAGTTTCTCACCTTCACTGCTTTGAATTGTTACTCTCTTTGTTCTAAGTACAGCAATTACATACAAATGCTGCATGACAACTGTAGCACCACATACCAGCACGGTTTTGCTGTTATTTTATTTCAGGTTAAGTTCAATCAGCATACAGGCAGAATCTGAAGATGACTTAAAAAGTTCTAATATATAAAGATGAATCAAAAGAAACATGTCATTAATTCTCAATCTATGTATTACATTGGAAAGCAAAGGGAGATTTGTTTGCACACTCACGTTAATTTAATTGCCAAATAAAACGTTCAGAAGGAAATAATTAAGTGCTGACATTGCAGCAGCTGTGTTTGCCAAACTAAATATGATTCAGGTATCAAACCCCCACAACTTAAAGACTAGAGAGGAACTGTTCAGTTCAGGTACTTGTAGTTTAACAACTGGACTTGAAAGTGACAAATCTAAAAACACAGATATATTACACACACCTCATGGCCGGACAAGGAATGCAGAGCTTGCCTAGTACGCTTTTCAATGACTTCAAAGGAAGAGTTTTCACATTCAGTCTGAACGGCTACAATATTGACAAACAACAGAGACACATAAAACATCCTACCTGCAGCCTTCCTCCTGTGAGCTATCAGATAGCCACCATCTTTATGTCAGAACGTCTGTCTCCCAGCCAGATGTACAATTATTTAGTTCAGAGATATCTGTAAGAGCTAGATGCATGTAGCAGCTCTCAATGTACTAGTTCAGCCTAGGGCTTAGCAGTCAGTGAAAGTCAGCTCTGTCTCTTATTTGCTCCTCCTGTTGCACATAACAGGGATTCCTGTCAAGTCTTGCTTATCAGTAGGTATTTTCCACAATTCAAGAGGCATGTTTAGAATAGCCTGCATTCAAAGACTGAAAACCATCAGCAAATACCAAACAGACGTTGCAAAAACTGCCCAGCACCTGCCAGATTGAAAGCAGCTCAACTCTATTTCTTTACTTTCATGGTTAACATCATGGAGTGCCCAGACACTGAAATAGGATTAGGCCCTGCTGTGCTCAGTGCCACACACCAACATGTGACTTCTACCCTAAGGAGCTTGCACTGAGTCAGGCACACCAGACAGGCAGGACAGTAGAGGCCAAGCTGCAATGGCCGAGCACATTTCTCAGTTTCAGCTAGCATTCCTGGAGTCCTCACTGCTTTTAGTAGCAAGGCAGGTACCAGACTTGCCATTGAATTTGTATTTTAGAAAAAAACCAAAACAAAACCCCCCAAACAAACAAACCCAGCAGCCACAACAGCTCTGATCATTTAATAATTATCTCATTTCCAACAGCTGAACATGGAAAATCAGAAAGAATTTGTTCAAGTTCTCAGTTTTCTTCCCCAGCTGAGGCTGTCCTCAACTTTGTTTTTAAATAATTCAAGTGACTTGCAACAACAAGTATGAGCATCACGCTGACAGAGTTCCAAAACCCCAACACTGTTCATTCATGTCATAACTTCATATTTAATAGAATCTATATTTGAACATACGCCCCATGTGAAAGCCACAAGCACCTTCAAGGACTCTGCACGAGTAACAAGCTAAAACAGATTTAAAGGGGAAGGAGTTACAGATATCCTGGTTCCCAGGGTCAGACCCAGAGCTGGGCTTTTCTTAGTGATTGTGCCTACAACTGAACCCAGGCTATCATAGTCATTAGCATCAACACCCACATCACTCAACCTTGAAGGCAGACAGAAAACCTCCCTCTAAGGTAATTAGAAATTAACATGGAGGAGTTACATTTTACGTCAGCAGAATAAAGACAAGTACCCACAACAAGACAGAACATTATGATACACAAAACCTCCTTGTCCTTCAGATAAATGAGAAGCTTAAGCAATGAAATATGTATTTCAAGGCACGGGATTCAAGGACATAGCACAAGGGGCAGCTGCAGGAGCCTAAAAACGGTGTCTGCCCCTCAAAGTACAATGTTTGAACATAATCACTAATGCAGAAGACAGACATGCAAATCCAGCATCTCAAAGAGCAGAGCAGGGTAAATTTGGTAACACATTAGTCCCGGTCCAGAGAGTTGTTTGTCAGATCTCAGTGTATCTGCATCCTATTATCTGAAACTTGATACAGAAAAAAAGCAATTAGATTCTCCTAGAAGTTTCTTTGCTACCTTAGAGGTGTATCACAGTATCTATGCCCCAGCCTTTTACAAGCAAAACTTTGCTACTTTGGTAAATCCAATCTTAACAGTACTCAAGTAGATTAAATTTAATGAGATCAAAATATGCTGATACAGATACTACACTGCTTCTGATACAAAAGTACCCCATGCACAGTAACATACTCATTCTGCTGCCTTGCTCATCACTGCATGGTTTTGAAATGCACTTTGCAGCAAATCCAATTTAAACCTAAAATATATTAGCACTTTAGATGTGAATTAACTTTTCTGTAGAGAGGCTCTTCTCATTTGGGGGTTAAGAGCACCACTTGTAGAAACTGAAAAATCAGTTTTACATTTAGAAACCATAAGGTCTGGGAAATGCCACGTTTGACTCCATTTCCTCCTCAGTATGTAACAAGACCTAGAGAATGCAACAAATGCAGGAATTAAGCTGACTCGCATCTGTTTATAATAGATGTGGTTTGAACAAGACCCAATTCTTTACAACAATGTACACACACCTACTTAAAAAAAAAACCCAAATAAGGTTTTGTATAAAATGCAATACTTACATTTGCAACAGAGAATGAGCTAGCCACAGAGAGTTGCAACAGGCAGACTCCAACGGAGCCTTACCATCATTTCCTGTCCTTGGTGAACACACTAATAATTTCAGCACAACCACAACTGTTCAGTGCACACACACAGAACATCTCCAACACCTAAAAGTCCCCTCCCACTTTTCCTGCATGCAAACCCAGATACTATAAGAAATTATAAAAGAGAGGACAAAAGTGGCCCCAGTGCAACATGTGAGGAAGGCAACATAAGAGTAAAGAGAAGGAAAATCAAGACTTGTGAATTCTGTTGCTTTGAAAAGGGATGGGAGCCATGGTGGAAAACTACTTAACTTAATCTACTGGGAATGCAGACTGGAGAGTATTAGTTAAAGACATTGTAAAAAACATTTTAAACAATAACAACAAAAAAACCCAAAACAAAGCTCATGGAAATTAAAACTGTCACTACCCACGGCTTCACAGAAAGTGTCCATGAAAACACACGCTTTAAACTCTCAAACCGGACTTACAAGCTCTGTTGAAATTAAGTAGAGTGAAACACTGTGAACTCTATGAGTGAAACACTCTGAACTCTATGATTAATCGATGAAAGTCAAGGGATGAAGCAACCTTTGTCCCTTCTCAAGAAAACAGAGAGAAGAACATTGTTACCATCATCAGCGGCCTAGGACAAAAACAAGGGTGAAAATTACCTTACATTTATTAAATGCCCTTTTCTATAGCTATGCTAGATATCCCCTGGTAAAAATAAAAC
>VXBU01011497.1:444074-483423 GCA_013400315.1 Bombycilla garrulus | reverse complement strand
CCCCCCCCGCCGCTGCCGCCCGAGCCGCCCGCCCGCCCTCCTCGCCGGAGGAAGGGGTTCCATGACGTCAGGGGCAGCGCCGGCGGACAGGTGGGGAGCGGTGCCCAGGGGACGCGGGGACAGAGCCCCGGGCTAACCTGAGCTGAGCCCCCGAGCCCGCCTTAAGCAGCTGGGGCAGGGCGGGCCGCGGGCACGGCACGGCAGGGCAGGGCAGGCGCGGAGCTAATCCCGCAGCGGCCCTGAGGGAGCCTCGGGAGCGATAGCTCCTTGAGCCGCCTGGTCCCGAGGGCGCGGCTTCCCGCTCCGCGGGGCCGAAGTGCGAGCGAGCGCCGGCGGAGAGGGTTTGTCGGGGGATCGCCGCATCCACAGCAGCCTGCGGGCATCACTTCCCGCTCACGGGGAGCGCTTCCCGCGCCCGTCCTCGCCACCCGCCGCGGGAAGAGCTCCTCCGTGGGAGAAACACCCCTCCCCGCCTTCCCCCGCTAACCCCACCCCGCACCGGCATCCTAAAATTATCGTGTTCCTCGGTACCTTCTTTAAAAATAAACAACTCGAATGACTAATTAGATCCAAGCCGTTAGAGACGCTCTGGACGGCTTCCATGAACCCTGAATGCGTGCACTAAATCTTTCATAAATCGTTACTGCTTGCGAGGAGGTAGACGGGATGTGACCTGGCACACCATTCACACCGTCTTTACTTACAAAGTGCGATTTAACCCTCACTTAGGAGAAATGAAGGGGGGGCGAGAAGAACCACCCCGGCTTCTTTACTCAGACTCACATGCCCAAAACTGATCGGCTGCTTCTCAATTCCATTCAGAAGTCGGTACTTTCCTTGACTGGAGGGAAAGATAAACCTTTTTCTTCATGTATATACCATTCATACAGCATTTAAAAAGAACAGAACCATTTGGAAGAGCAAACTTAAGTGAAATCCCAAAAGTTAGGAATGGTATTCACGGATTGGAACTTGAGGTAGCATAACTCAGGAGCAACATAGTACACAGCCCCTTGAACAAAATCTTGTAAGGGCATGAGAGAGGTCACTGAATATCACTTTTGGTAACAACACTATCCATTGTAGGGTTCCCAAACCATCAGCAGCAGAGTGACCCAAACACCCTGAAAGCTGCTTTCAGAGCTGGCCTGGATGATGCTACAGCAGAGAGGGCTTCTGATGCCTTTGCTGTTGATTGTAGCTTAAGGAGATGCTGCCTACACAATGAAAGCACAGCAGTGATTTTTCGTCAGCATCAAACATCAAAAGTCAATGAAAAGCAACAGAAGTAGTTTTAGTTTTCATTGTATTGTTTAATGTAGCTCCAAGTCGCTGCTGTATGGGAATTCCGGCATTGCCAGAGGGTATATATCAGTTTGCAAACTAGTAGTGTTTAACAATATATATAGCAATTCCTTGGATTTCAGATTTTATAGAAGTTTGATTTTATAAATCTAGGTTTTAGGACAAAATTAGCAGCCCCTGTCATTTTAAAGAGCAGGATTTTTGAACTAAAGGCACCAAACAGCCTGTAGCATCAAATCAGTTAAGGAATATGTTGATGGTACACCTTTCCAGTGTTCCCATGATGTAATAGCACATTGTTAGGTTACAACATGCTTCCTATGCATGTGTGGCCTGTTCCAACTTCCACTGAAACTAAACTCAGACCATTTCTTAATTTAGAACCACGTGTCTCCCTGAAGATGTACAATCTCCAGGCCCTGCAATAAAAAAAAGACACAAACTGCAAAAATAAAATTATCTTCCAGACCAAAATCTCCATCTTGAGTGCTGCCACATAGACACTGCCCTATTTGATATTCCTGAAATATTTCAGACTTCTATGGTTCCTGTGTAAAAACGTGGACTGGGTGCATCCATGGGCTGTATTACATTATATCACTGAAGTTACATCAGGAAGTAGTTTGATCTTCTTATGGATTTAGGGCTTTGTTTCCTTTCCTTCTGTTCTTCCCTTCTGTCAGCCAGAAACTATGAAAAAATATTGGAGTGCTCTGTTTCTCTGCGCTAAAGAAACGTTTAGAAATAAAGTAATAACCAGCCTTTTGAGAACAAGATCATTCTTTCTGTTAGAAAAGCAACACACAGAGAAATAGTGACAATTCGTTAACTGAGATGGCAAAATACAACGTGGGGGAAATGTATGGGCAGAAAGCCTCTGTGAATATAGATTGCTGTTCTTTGTTCTTAATAGATCCATCAACACAAACTCATCCGGTTTATAATCATAAAAGGAAGGTGGTTAGGGTGTTCCTCAGCAACATGCACTTAACTTTCCATTTATCCTTGCTCTTTGCATTTTCTGTTCTGATTGATGGAGCCTCATGACACAGGAATCTTTTCAGAGCTATTATGAGGAGGAACTCCATTCTGCATAATCCAACAGGTATTTTTTAAATGCAGTTTCCCTTTGATCTATTATAATTCAGAATTGAATTAAATTAAACTGAATTAGAACTCTACCAAAATGTGTGTTCTTTTGGCTTGCTCTTTCCTGTGGTTTTGTAAAGATAGTTCATAATAATGTTTCCAGTGGTACAATGAAAGGGATTGTCTTTTGATTTCCAGCTTGATTTTTTTTTCCTTTTATTATTAGGCAAAAATAAATATTGCATCCCTATTGAACTCAAAGACAGGCAGTGATGTTTCATGTTTAAGCAATCTTAGTCTGGTGAATGAGCCAGCTTCCATTACGTGTATATGGACCACAAAGAGAAAGGCTCATTATGAGACACAAGTTTTGTCCTGTGGTTTGAGCTGAACAACTGACAAATAAGTTTTGCAAAGAGCTTCTACATTTACAGCAGACCCATATATTTATCAGTATTCATGTGGCTGAGGTGTGAGCAGCAGAAGAGTTGTGCATGTAGCAAAGTTATTGGATTCATCTGTCTAACTCTTCTGATGACTATGCACATATATCTTCAGTCCTAGGCAGGAGTTATCTATCTTGAAATTCAGAAACATCTTTCTTCATGCACAAAAATAAATCTGTCCTTGAGAGCTTTCTTCTTTTCACCGGCCCTCCCCATGATGTAATTCCTGTCCTTATGCCAGTACCTTCTGTGTTATTGTTGCTCACCACTGAGGAGCCTCTATCCCATGGACAGTGGTTTGGCAAATGTTGCTGTTGTTCTGTTGCACTTATTGGCTGGTATTCTGGAAGTTATCGTGTGTCTTTCATGTGTCTTTCTTGCTGGTAGGTACATCTAAATGCTTGCCTATCTCCCTAGGCTGCCCAGGCCTCTTTTCACATGTCCATTGTTGTTGGGTCTTCCATTACTGGTCTGGCTTCCCAGCTGGAATTAGCCTTGTTAAATTCCCTTTAGAGCCCTCCTGGATACCTCTGAGGTAAAAGCATATCATATGTGTTGTAAAATTCATTAATTTTTGAAATACTTTTAGCAATCTTGATTGTACCTTATCGTTTGTATGGTGATGAGAGCCCTAGAGCTGTGGGGGAAAGCAAACCTGACATCACAGCATCCTTTACTCTTTTTCTTCTTACAGACTCCTATATTGACTGTTATTTACGTATGAGGGCAGAGAGGGAGCAGGAAGGCTTGTAGTCTTTCCCTGCTGGCAAAGCAGGTGAGTGGGCAGAAGTAGGTCAAAATGGGAAGGTGAAAAACTAAAAAGGAATGAATAACCACCAGCTGGGCACTCAAGAAGAGAATTCCTGTGCCAACTGGTCAAAAGAAGTTGGACCTGGTCTAAAATTGACAAAGCTGGATAAGATGAACCAGGCAGCAAACATTAAAAAGATGCACAGATTTCCTGTGGCTGCCAGGCCATGCATAGTGTATACCTGTGCAACATGACATGACATATCTAACATGACATGGTAACATAACACTGCTGATCTGTCCCAGAAGGCACCAGTGCACACCAAAGAAATAGAGAGGGCGTGCAACACATGTTGCTTTAAAAAAGACCCAAAAGCGAAAAATGCAGACTCTCAAGAACCCTGTCTTTTGTGAGTTGTGTGTGTTTGTGCATTGCCTGCCACAGTAGGATCTGTGGACTTGGCAATTCCAAATAGTAACGTTTATCATGAGTATTAAAAGTATTTTTCTTCCTGTTGATTTGAGTTTTATTTGTCTGTTTTACTTAGCTCCAGGGAAACTGTGAGGGCCCACTTGCATTTGGTCTGGCTCCCGGGCTTACTGCATTTGAGAGCTAATTTTGAATGTCAAGTGGTCATTGTGTGGTGGATAAGTAAAACTAACATCAAGACCTCTAGAGGAAGAGGGAATTAAGAATCATTGAGTTTCTTCTTCACACAGATGAGGATATTTTTTAAGCAGTAACTTAATACTGCCTTGGAAATTAGAAAACCTTGAAGTTTTCAAGCAAAAGTTATTCTGATTTTTTTTTATATAGTAGCATTTTCCCTTAAGAAGTTAAACAAACTGGAAATTGGAGATTCTGGATTTCTCAGTCTTGTGCTGGTTTCATACATACCAGATGCTGTTTTATAACATTTATCCTCCTCCCCCTCATTGGTGACTATTACTCATTTGTCCCAGTGTTCTGGGATTTTAGTATTTATCTAAAAGGCAGTCAGATATAAAAAAAAAAAATAAAATTAGTCCTATTTTTTTTGTATTACTTAAGGCAGAAAACGTCAGAGTGCATGGAGGTTTACCATATTCAGAAAGCATGTTTGCAGAGATGTGATACAGGTCTCTGCAGAATCTGGCAGCCAGACGCCGTTCAGCTGGCAGAGGGCAATACAGCTATTGAGCAAGAGTGGAATTCAGTGCACTGCAGGCCAGATTATCCCTCCCTACTGATGCAGGCCTGGTTATTCTGATAGCAGTGAGGGGTTCTGCCTGGAGTAGCAGAGACAGAAACCTCTTGTGGGAGGATTAGTAAAGCTACTCCATACCCATGGGTCCTTCGGCTTTTGAGACTCTTACCTAGATGCAGGTGGAAGACTTAATATGTTGTCCATTGCAACCAAAGTTTCTGCTTACTTCCCTGGGCTCTGGGTGAGGCCCAGGCATACCTCTTGTGTTATTCTTCCTCCTTCAAGTATTGCACACAGCATGGAGCACTTTAAATCCAGAGGTTATGTCCATGCTCTTCTTTTCTCTGAGGATCTGCACATAGAGCTTTTAATCTTCGATGACTGTCACACTTTCTGCTCTGAGAGTAGGATCCTAGTTTCTCTGATTAGTACTAGCTTTGTTGTTCCTTTCTTTTGAATACACACAAGAGGAAAAAATGTGGAAATATTAACACACAAAAACTGCTGATGCCGAGTTGTTTCATTCTTTTGGGACCATGAACACAGAAGGTAAGATAAGACACTAAATTATTATCTGGAAGACCATGGGATAGATACCTCTGCATTTCACTTCAAAGGGAAATAAATTATATAGCTTAAATTGGACCTACAAGGTACATTTCCTGCCAGCATGAACAAAGTTTTCCATTGTGTGAACTCCCTGAAATTGCCAGTACTTCATTTGAGTGCATGTGACACTCAGCAAGTGTCAATAATGGCAGTAATAATGGCATGACCCCGACAATGGGTGCAAGTCCAGCTACAGACATTAAACTTAGCAAACAGTTATTCCTGACTGGCGTCAGAATAGAACAGAGAGGCAACTCTCCTCGTACTCACTTGAAAGTTAAGCTTCTGGCCTCCAACCAAAGAGCTGTTCCAGAGCCTTCCTGCTCCAGTGATCAGACAATCTCCTAGTTCTCAGACTGGGGATAGTTACATCCAGTTTGTGCCTGCTGAAACTTCGCACTGTCATGGTTTAACCCCAGCCAGCAGCCAAGCCCCGTGCAGTCACTCCCTCACTGCCCCACCAGTGAGATTCAGGAGGGAATCAGAAGGATGAAAGTCAGAAAACTCATGGGTTGAAGTGCAGACAGTTTAATAGACAAGGCAAAAGCTGTGCACACAAGCAAAGGCAAACAAGGAATTCATTCACTGCTTCCCATGGGGAGGCGGGTGTTCAGCCATCCCCACAAGAGCAGGGCCCCATCATGTCTAACACATATTTGGGTAGACAGACTCCAAATGTCTCCCCTTCCTCCTTCTTCCCCCCACTTTATATACAGAACATGATGTCACTTGATCTGGAATATCCCTTTGGTCAGGTGGGGTCACCTGTCCTGGCTGTGTCTCCACCCAGCCTCTCAGGCACCTCCAGTCCCTTCACAACATTACAGGAAAAAACAGAAAAGGCCTTGGCTCTGTGCAAGCCCTGCTCAGCAATAACACCAATGCATCATCATCACTGTGTTCAGCACAAGTTCAAACGACAGCCCTACTGTGAAGAAAATTAACACTACCCCAGCTAAAAGAAGCACGACCCCCCAGACCTGCACCTCAGTAACACTAAATGTGACAAAACTATCCATTGTCACAGCTGTTAGACACATGTACATAGGTAAGAGTTTCACCAGATGACTGCAGAAAGCATGCCTGCCAGTGCAGTGAATGAACTGCTCATTTTGCATCAGGAGATTTCCACCAGGAAAACTGTTCAGTCTGACTGCCAACTTACTGTCAGCTGGGGGAAAAACTAAGCTGGGTGGGTTGAGTTCTTCTGGGGTACAGCAGTAGCCTCTCCTCTTTCTGTACTGCAGCCATTAGTCATGGCCTGAGTTTTAAAACAGTTTGGATGTATACTAGTAAGCTTATTTTCCACTTTTACTGCTGCTAGTAGAGCTTATTTGACAGAAAAATATGTCTTCCTGGACACCATAACCCTGCCTCCACACAAAATAAGTCAATAAGTCCAGGCAGACTTTATTTTTTTATTTGCCAGGGGTCAGCAATGGTTCCAGGCAGAAGGAGCATCCAAGAAATGAAATCTTCTGCTTTATTTGAAGTAACATTACTGTTCCAGGCAGCAGCATCAGACCATATCTAGAGTTGTTGAAATCAATGGAAAAATCATCCTTTAAGTTCAATGAGTTTTGTGTCAGATGCCTCACCTAATGGATCAAAATGTTGAGTGACTGTGATTTTCCCTTGCATTTCAAGATATTGATGAGAATCCAGGCAGCTGTGGGAAGACAAGTACTCCCCCCCACTGTTGCCTCGTGATAATTGAGGCAAGATGGGCCACACAGGCCATTGCTCAATGCATCCTTTCATCCATGCTGTTTTTCTAAGGATTTACTGCTGAGAATGTGTCTCTGTGGTTAAGAAAGTTTTGACAATGATAAAGCAATGCGAGCCTTTAATTGAAGTCAAAGGTGATTGCTGAGAAAGGGAAGAACAAGAGTATTTATGGCATTAGTGCCACACTTTGACACAACTGGCTGACAAAGTAAAATAGAGGAAAAGCAAACCTCCCACACAGTCCACCTTGGGCAAATACAAATATAGAGATCATTAGTAAAAGATATGACAGGAAGTTTGCTCACCTGCAGCCCAGGTATAGCCAGTTCTTCAGTCAACTCAATCCACTCAGTTGCTGATCAGTCACTTAGCACAAGTTCAATTAACAATGCCCTCAGCCATGACAGAGATGTGCAGCTGCCTTTTTCACTTTTTTGCCCGCAGAAGAGGTGTCGGAAAGTGATATCTGTGTTTGGTTTTAATGTCAGCCACTTCTAAAATCTCTTTTTGAAGAGATTAGAGATTTACCAGCTGTTAAGATTTTTATTTTTAAATAGATCTTATTTTTAAATAGAATTTTTTAGAAACCCAAACAAAACCAAATAAAACAAACCTGTTGAAAAGTTGAGCAAATACTATACCAAAAATGTTGAGGCCTTCTCCAGCCTAAAGATTCTATGATTATCACAGTAATTAGTATAATCAAATGGCAGGAAATAACTACCTGCGGGGAACTCAGGGTTTTCTTGGTTTTTACAGGTAATAAAGGCAAAAAATTCCTGGTGACATCTTCGAAAAGGTGAAATTAAGTCACATTACATAACTGGGAGCAGGTGATACAAGAATGTCTAGTAAGAACTAAAATAAGAAGCTGCTGAATTCAAAAAATCCAGTCCACAAAATGAAAAATGGCCTTTGAATTAAATGGGCTGTTAAACTGACCTCAAAAAGCTAAGGCAATGTGTTACGGCAAACATTTACTTTGCAAGGAGAAAATGAAAAAAACCCAATATTCACTCTCTAAAGTGGAACTCATGTTGATTTTAGGAATCACACAAGTTATAGAGTTTTAGTCAGTGCTGAGGTAAAGAATTAAAGCTGTATTTCTGAGGCAGCCGGGGGACTATTATAGACTGGAAGCAAACAGTCATAACAATAGGGGGAGAAAAACCAGCAAATATTCCTCCCATGCCCTGGTTTTGATAAGCCAAAATGAAGTCACTTACTAATGGCAGGAAGAGCATTTATTTTCTAAAATAAAAACATTATTTCAGTATTAAAATACTGGCTAGTGAAGGATGAAGAGACAAAATTAATTGAGAGTCTTGAAACACTGTCAATAAAGTCTTTTTCCAAGAGGCTGTAAAGGAATTTGAGAATCAGATGTGAAAGGTAAAGTCATATCACGAGTTAAAAAACATCTGACAGAGAGGCTATAAAGAGCTAGAATAAATTACTGCCTCTTAAAATGGAAAAAGGTTAATAGCAGGATTCCCCAAGGACCCTGGCTGGAGCCACTGCTCTGTGTAGTATTCAGAGTCTGAAGGATGAATGGTCTGGTAGTAAAATTTGCTTGTGATACAAATTATTTGGGTTTGGCGCAGTTTGGGAGGATTATGAAGAATACCAGATGGATCTAATAAAGCTACTGTAAACGTTTGGAAGCAACATAATTGTAAATGAAATACCAACTGTCATGGTTTAACCCCAGCAGCAACTAAGTACCACAGTGCTGCTCACCACTCCCCCACCCCGGTGGGACAGGGAGGAGAATTGGGAAAGGGAAAAACTTGCGGTTTAAAATAATAACAGCTTCATAATTGAAATAAAGTCAAGTATAATACTAATACTACTACTAATAATAGTAATGAAAAGGGAGATAGCTCAAGGGAAAAAAAACACAGTGATGCAGAATACAGTCACCATGCACTGAATGATGCCCAGTCCATACCTGAGCAGAGATTGCCCCTCCCAGCCAACTCCCCCCAGTTTATGTACTGAGTATGACCTTCTGTGGTGTGGAATATCTCTTTGGTCAGTTTGGATCAGCTGCCCCGGCTGTGCTGCTCCCTCACGGCTTGTTTGTGCCTCCTCACTGGCGAAGCATCGAAAACTGAAAAGTCCTTGGTTTAGAGAAAGCACTACTTAGCAACAGCTAAACACCAGTGTGTTGTCAACATTATTCTCATACTTAATCCAAAACACAGCGTTCCATCAGCTACTAGGAAGAAGATTAACCCTGTGTCAGCCAAAATCAGGACACCAACAAAGAAAGTTCAAGATAAGGCTTGGAAGGAGTGTGAGTTGTAGCACACTTGTGTGCAGTGGGCTCTGGTTGAACTGCAATGTCCAAGGACAGCTCTAGGCACGCCTGGCAAGAAGACCATTAAAAAAGCACCGGTAAAACTGCCAGTGTGGTTGCTGTCATCTCGAGACTGTTTGCAAATATAAACTGACTAGCCAAACAGTTTCTGCAAGGAAAAAAACCCAAAAATGTCAAGGGCCAGATTCAAAAAAGTGAAGTACTAACAGGAGCACTTGGAAAAGACGCATTAGAACCAGTTCCCCTTCCTTCCTGTAAGGGAAGTCCACATGCCGTGGGGGAATGCCACAGGGCAACAACAGCATAAGCTGTGCCAAAAGGTGCAGATTGAATTGTTTCATTACCTTGGAGAAAAAAAAGGAGAAGAATGAATCCCTGACCTTGGCAGTGACTAAACTATTCCTAAGAAGATGCAGTGCTTTAATGCCTTTACCAATCCAGTGTGTTTAATTAGTGGTATTCCCCCACAAAATAACTTGATTCCTGTCAGGAAATGCTTGATTCTCAGAAAATGCTTTAAACAGGAGGTTAGGGCTCCCACTTCATGCTTACTCACTGAGGAAGCAGGAACAGTAAAATTGGAGGGTTAGACTATATTTTCTTCTATTTTTTCTTCTAAGCAAAGTATTTCTCTCAGGCTGAATGGAATATTTGTGTCAAATGAACCAGTGTTTTCCAGGGTTTCTTTTGACAAGAAGATAGACTGTAGTCTTGATTGTAACCACTTTTTGTTTAAATTGTCCAGTTTAGCTGTCAAATCAATTTGTGGTGCTCAGGATGCAAATGCATGCTGTCAGTTCATCCAAGACATTTGTTGAGCGTTCAGCAATTGTCAATAAGTGAGTGAAGTATTAACATTTTTTTAAGAAGAAAATGAAAGGTAATAAACAAAACAATATGATACCATGCAGCCTTCTTTTGGTCTTCACTTTGTCAGTTAAGAGGCTGCATCAGAACCCTTGAAATTCAAGGCATTTTTAAAAGACATCCCACATTGCTTTTTTGTGTGGCTTTTTGCATTTCCACTCCCTCATTTCATCACTCTCTTTTCTCTTTTGTTCCTTCACCAGACTCACATGTACCTTAAGTGCACACCCAAACAATTCTTCTACTATTTTTCCTTTTTTCCCCCCTCTCACCTCCTCAGGCGGCCATCCTATCACTTCCATATTTGAGGCTGAATTTGAAAAGCACTTTTTGCTAAAAATCTCTATGCTTTCAATTCTTGAAATCTCCCACCTAAAAGAAAATTATCCAGACATAACCAGCATGAAAAATCATAACTGTCATCATAAAAGGTCCCCAGTGTCAATGTCAGTTGTATATGCAATATCCGCTCCCCAAAACTTAAAAGCGAGGAAAGTGACACAAAGTGTTTGGTAAAGAATGGATGTGCTGCTCGAGCAGCTCAGGGAGGAGGTGCCCAGGAAGGTGACAGTCTTAATTCAGCAAATGTAGGCTCAATGGCAATGACAGACATCCTCAAACTGGCAGCTGAAAAGATCTGAATCATTCAGGTGAGATTGGTGAATGTAAATGGAAGAAAAAAATTCAGAGTAAGAAACTTCAGAGGGAAAGAGAAGACAGTGTGACATGGGCAGCAGAATGAATGAAGTTCTCTCTCTTACAGATCTGTTTCTCTACATGTTTCTCACAAAGCTAGCTCGGTAACCATGGATTTCCCTTCATTTTGCAAAGTTTACCTACACGTCCCTCAGCTCAGTACCTCAGTACCTCACTCCAGGTACTCTAATTACCAGGCAGGGGAGAGGCCAGATGTGCTGTAGCTGAATTCAAGCTCAGCACCAACTCAATTGGTAACAAGATGAACAGGTCAGCCTGCTCTCACCCAAAAGAACACTGACTGCGTGCCTCCTTTTCCTGCACCATGAAGGAAATAATAGGCTTTTTCTACCTAACCACAGGGTTTTAATACAATTTGCAGGAATGTTGCAAATTTGACAAATCTGCCTGAAATCAGTCTGATGTTCATAGTTATTAGAGCTGAATTGATAGATGGGTGAACAAACAACTTCTCTGAGCAGGCATTGCTTCCTTAAGAAAACAGACTAAAAATAGTTCTCTGTTGCGAATGCCCAGCACTCTGGGGCCTCTTTTCACAATGAGCAGACTTAAACAATTTTCAGCCATTTTAAATGAAGTGAAGCTTGGCTATCTGATCCAGCTGAAATAACTTTGCAAATGGAAACTTAACTCCTGAAAATAAGGAAGAAGGAAAAGGCAGAAGAGTCTCTAATAAAATCTGCATTGAAGCACTGCAAATACGGAGCAGATTTCCAGTAACATAATATCATCCGAGCCACCAGGTTCATTTTTGTGTTTTTTAGCTTGCACGAAATACAGGCAAGTAGGCTTTCATTTGTATTAACCCATCCAAACCCAAAATAATGACAGTCTCCTCCTAGTCAGCTGGTGGAAAATTAACTAGGTGCATGGTAACTCTGCTCACAGTGTGGAAATGTCCCCATGGGCTCCCTGTGAGCTGAGTTAAATCTGGAGGCAATGTAGCCGTGCTCTCATGAGGATGCACTCTAGCATTGAACTGCATTGAGCTTATGCTAGTTTGAAAAGCCTTGTAATGCAGAGTTGCCTACTCTTTGCGTGTGCTGATGTCAATTTTTACCCGTGTTTTTATTAACTCTGGTATTGTCCAGTCTAGCTCATCCTAACATCTCCCTTATGACTAATTTTGCAGGATTATGCTGACTAACTTTGCAGGATTGTGCTGCTGAATCTGGCTTGGCAACCTAAGGGTGGCCTTCACGGACTGCCAGGGAAGATAGAAATGTACAAGTTAATCCCAACTGGTCTCTTTCTTCCAGTAGAACCCAGGTATGATTCAGTAGCATTTCCCCAGCCAGAATACACTTCAGTATCTGTTTGTCCTCAAGCATTCGCCCCAAGAACTTTAATTCCTAGTCCAACCTAACACTGGGTTAGGAAGGTAGAAAGTCTCTGCCCTGTCTGCCCTAGGTGAAAAAATGACTGAAATTATGAAAGCTACAGAGGACAGATATTTGAGTGTATGTGTATGGGGGAGAATGACTGAAGCTGAACTTCTGGACCATGAAGCTCAGCCTAGAAGCCAGCTACTAATTGCAACTGGTACAGTAGCAAATTTTGGTAACACCTGGATTAAACAGAAGTGGTACATCCTGAATCCTGCAATTAATGAAGAGATATGAGACAGAGCCTCCAGTTACGAGGCTGATCAATGTGCGTTGTGCTTCACACTACTGAGACCGGGGAAAAATGGGGTCCTTGAATTCTGTAAAGAAGAGCTGGTGATAAAATGACAGGTTCCCAATAAAAAGTGGTCTCAATAAAAGCAACGTGGCATGCAGAAAGAAAAGTGGAGATCTTGGCTAGATGAAAGGTCCTGAATGTGGAGGAAGATCCTAGAGACGTGGGGGCTGTGTGTAGGTGAATGCCCGGGGACAGCCTTGCTGGTTGAATAGTGCTGCTCCTGCTGGGAAGTGAAGTTGAGACTTAACGGACATAACAGTGAGGTGACAGTACACTGAGTAGATGAAATAATTAAGAAGGATAAAAATTCTAATCTTGTTGGTTTTTAAGTAATGCTCAGTTCCCGGATCAATGGTGGGCTGTCATTTGCTGTGTCTCATCCATGACATTGTCTTATTTAAAGCATTCTGAATTTCCAGGGCTAGCAATGATGTCAGATCTTGTGACTTTTGTGCATTTCTTTGCTATTGTAATGCAAAAGACAAAAAAAGAACACTGTCATATAATTACTGTTTTCCTCCAAAGATTTCTCAGCTGGTACAAAGGCACTCCAAAGCACACCGCTCAGTGGGAAAGGAACACTGACACTTTTAACCTTGAAAGTAGGCACCTGAACCAAAGTATTGCAGCATGAAAAGTAGACACTGGTCTGATTAAAAAAAAAAACAAAAAACACACCTGGTATTTTGAATATGTGTGCATGGGAAGGGCCTTTTCGGGATGCAATTAAAAAAAATCTAACGTGGAAACTCATTAATATTAAGAAGTCTGTAAACTGTTAAATGTGTGCAAGTAAAATTAAATTATCTGGAACATAATTGATTTATAATGCAATAAAATTGACTGGTGTATAGTCAATAACGATATTTAGTTTTCAAAGAAATTGCCCACACCACATCTAACAATGAATATTCTTGAGTGACTTAGTCCAAGTCCTTTTTGTGGTGTGAAGTGAAGCACTGGAGATTTGCAATGACATTCTATGTCTTCCTGTGTTTTAAGCTCATCTAGATAATAAGCACTAGCCTTGTATTAGCAATCTGCTTCTCTTCCCTTCTCTGTCTCCACAATAAATTCTTGACAGCTCTTTCTGAAGGTCAGATATTTGCTTTAAGGGCATGTTAAGCCGTCCATGTAGATGTAACATTTTTTTTTCACTGTTTTCAACCAAATCCTGTAAGCAGAGCTGAGAAAGGTCGGAGATCTCTAGATCCTTGACTATAAAGAGCCACCTTCTTTGGCAGCTCAATACCTTGCTCAGGACAGGCATTTTCTTCTGACAGCATTCCAGTGATGCAATCATAAAAACTGCAAACGATTATCTTCTCAGAGAGATTCTTAATTGTGAGGGCAGCAAGACAAAGGAGTGAGAACTCTGACTGTGATAGAACTCTTGGAAGGAAAAAAGTCAGTGTCGCTAGTTTGGCATGCAATTTCTATTTCACTTTTTACTGCTAGATCTTCACAGTCCTAGATTAGGAAAATAAAAAATGCTGGCTTTCCTATTTTTTTTGCAGAGTAAACTTGTGGTCCTTTTATGTTTTGGACCATTTTTTTTGCATACTGATCTGATTGTCTGTCTACAAAGAATAGTGTTGCAGCATTTTTCAGACTGGTGAAAAAAAATACCATGCAAAGCCCCTGGTCTGCTCTCTGACATCAGGTTTCCAGTGGCCATTTGTTCCCTGACAAGGCACAACACCTTCTTTTACAGGTCGTGCAAAACCCCACAATGCTTTACATCAAATCACGTACATGAAGAGTAACACGGATCCTGGAAATCTGGGGGTAATAAACCCAAGTCTTTTCACTATTTTGTATCCCACTACTTCCTTGGAGGCTCACAAAAATATTATTACTGTTGTGTTTTGCCTTTGACTTCAATAAAATTCAAGTCGTAAGAACATAATACTGAACTGCAAAAGGGTGACACTGTTACCTTAATAAAAGGAACAGCAATCACATCTATTGCAACTGGTATTCTTGGAAGTAGGTAACAGACCTAGACTTAATCTCTATTTGCCAACTTTGAACTTGGCATGTTGCCAAGTGAAAAAACTCCAGTCACCAAGGAAGTGGCAGATTACTCTGTTGTAGACTGCTAGTGACTTTTCCACAAGCATTGTACAGCAGAATCTGGTTTCCTGCATAGCAGCAGCTCTTTCAAGGTCAGAGCTTGATAAGGCCTATCCATGTTTGCAGAACACCCACACTAAACACATCAGAAATCCAAGAGTAGGAAAAAGTGCTGAACACCACACTTTGGGTAAGCTCCACTTACATGAGCTGGCTCTGTAGTGACTTCTGCCTCTAATTTGTAGAGATTGCTGCACCAGAAGAGAGAACCAATGCTGACAAAAGCACACACACACTTCAGAGCTCTGGCTCTTCCATCTGCTAACTGTGGTTATTCAGGAGATGTTCCCTGGCTAGGAAATGCTCTTTTTTGCCATGCAAAAATTTCAAGCTGCTGGGAAAGTTTGTGTCTGCCTTCCCAGTCATTGCTGATGGGGGAGCTGATACAGTGACAAAGCTGTGGCAATTGGGACTAAAGAGGCAAATAACTTATTCCATTAGCAGGAAAGCAAACTAAGTCTAACAAGCTACAAATGAGTGTTATGTCCTGGGCCCTAACATGTATTAGTAATCCATCTCTCACTCATGTTTCATGCAGTTCTGCCATCACCATGTCCCCAGTCTTTGTTTCACCCAAATTCTCCGCACCTCAAACTTTTCTTACAGTCCCTTGTTCTGTTCATACAGCATCCAAAGATCTACTTCTGTCCCTTGTTTACAGCCTTTGGGCTTTCTGCTGAGCACAAATGAGCACATGGTATGAAGAGCTATGGGCACAGTCACTGGTTAAGCAGCTGCTATCAGAGAGAAATCTCATCTGAGTTTCCCCTGCTGCTCCCTCTTTCCTATTCCCATCCCTTCTCCTGTCAGATCTTCACATCTGAGACTGCTGCTCAGCCATCCCTCTTTGACACACACTTTATTTCCTTAAGATGTGTCAGTGAAAAATACAAACCCACTTGCTCTTTCTTTCTCTCTCTAGGAAAACAAACAAACCCACAAAGAGGAATATGCACACTTAGCATCCTTATGCCCAGGGTGGTGAGAACCTACAGAAGTGACAACCTGGTGAAGGACGGGAGGTGTGTGCACTGCTCCAAGTAAGAGAAGAACTACCAAAAATCTAGGGAAGAAAGCTCAGATTCAGCTCTATTTCTTTCTAGCCAAGGTCAAAGTGTCATTGATGCCCAGATGTTTGTGATATAAAATGTGAGTGGGACTGCATTCCTGCTGCCACCCTGGATTCCAGGGGGTGACTGTGGCTCTGCAGCAGCAGCAGCAGCACTGCTCTGCAGCGTGGGAGGTGTGAGGTGACATCCAAAGCATTACTCATGTCCTTCTGTCTGCAGATAAGTGGTGATGGCAGTCCCTGGCAGCTATCATCTGAGGAGAGGCACTGTGCAACTTCTCAGATTCTTAATTCTGACTTCCCCCTACCCAGCCTTCCCAGAGCTGCAGATGTCATCTCAAAGGCTACAGATATCTCAACTGTTATCAGCATTAACAATTCTGAGCAAATTTTGGTCCCCCAATACTCCTGTGGTCTACTTCAGCAGGATGGGTGGCAATACAGATGAGTGTTGCATCAGTCATTGTAGGGAACCTGAGACAGCCACACAAGACAATCTAACAGCTCACTGGAGCTCTGCACAAATACTTTTGCTAATTTCAGGATAGGAGTAGTGTAAGTGTGAAACTCAGCCAACAACTGTGAAAACCACATGCTGGTCACAGTCCCAGCCATCAGACCAGGCCTGGGACAGCACACACAACCTCATTGCTGGGAGAGATCAGAAGCCCTACAGCTAGCATCAGGGAGGAGGAAAATGCAGTGATGTTGATTCATATATATGATATTTCCCATGGAAGTGTGTAGGAGTTTAGCCTTTTACCATAACCTAAATTTTAAGAAAGGCAACAACTTGTTTCAAGTTCAATAACAGAAGCATATGATATTTCATGTTAGCCTGAGAAATAAGGGAGGACAGAATATGATGTAATTCTTCTCTTTGATGCTCCATATTTTGCGAATTCATGATATTTATATGCTATGCTAAGCCATTTGAAGAGATGTTTTCATCCAGACGCAGCAAATTGTGTGGAAGAATATATTTGGAGAGTCATAAGGCCACATTTTATCAAAATTCCTAACTAATAAATATAGAACAGCTATGATCAGATGTTTCTAAGCTATGATATTTTGACTTACAGAAAAATAGAATAGGCAAAAAAAATTTCTCAAGTAAAGATTGATACGAATAACTGGATTTAATGACCTGACTTCATTAAACAGCAACAAACAAACAGATAAGGTCTTGTTTCAAAACACATTTCTATCCATAGATTCTGCACCAGAAAGCTGGGCCACAAAGATCTGATTTTCTCCTCTGAATGCTAACAAAATGATGGCTGAAGCAGATTTTAGGTGCTTCGTTCTTTTTTTGAGCACTGGATATGATCTCCTGAAAGATTCCAGGGGAGACTGACCAATCTACACAAACCAGAAATCTGCCTGTAAGAAACTACAAACAGAAGCTATGGTGTTAGAAGATATGGAGTTAGAGATGACTGGAGGAGGGGAATACAACTTCCAGCAGCACCTTGAATTTGAAACCTGTATCCTGATTTTTATTAAATATATGTAGCCTTTTTTTGCTGTTCAAAAACATTGCTCCAGGAAAAGTAGCAGCTATGCTAGCAAGATGGGGGAAAAAAAAATCAAAGAAATTTTTCAGTGTTCCTTACTCTCATTGCTCAGTGGCATACAATTACAAATTATAAAGTGTTGGTCTTTGCTGTTGTATCTCCTGGCCATCCAGTTCACTAGAATATGGAGCAATCTCATATTGCCAGTCATTCCAGCTATCACAGTGACTCCCCCCATTCTACACAGCTTCTCTGCTGCGACTCCACGAGTTGTAGCCAAGAGCGCAACTACAGAAATCTAACTTTAGATCATTTGTTCTGAAGCTGTGCTGCTGCCAGCAGAAATTCACTGAAAGAAAGCTTAAAAGGACATGTTTCTCCTGATACTACATATTTTTTATAATTTTACCGCTCATTGCCAAATGCAAGAGTTCAAGCTATTGTAGCTCTGGAAAGCTAATGGAGAAGAGCCAATTTTTACCACTCAAATCCTGGCTTTATTTTCACATTCCTGTCCACCCACTTGTTCTGTATTGTTCCATAAAACCACCTCATGCCTGGGCTATTTATTTTCAAATGCATTATGTTACTCTCTAATTACAGTGAGGGAATAGATGGACTTGTTATTTCTATGTGAAATATGGTAATTTTAGCATAATTTAAATAATACTGGAAAAATTATCCGCTCTGTATAAAGAACACAGTGAATGAAGAAGTAAAACTTAACCACAAAGTAGTCCTGACAACTCAGAAATGTGAGTCAAGTGTTTTGGAAAGTTTGAAGATTTGGGAAAATTGTTTCCTGTACAGAACCCCCCTCACCCCCCCCCCCCAAAATAAAAACTCCTCCAGGCTGCTTGCTAATACAGTGGAATGAAATTTGTTTCTTAATATAGCTTGCAGCATACAAAACTTTGCAAAGAGAGTCAAGAGTTGACGGAAGGGATGAGTCAGTGACTTAGAGAAGGAAAGAGGATTGTGCACACGTGGGGTAGCAGGCGTGACGCAGCAATCCTCTCCTGTAGGACACGGCAGAAGTGCAAAACAAAGGAGACTTGGAGTTTGTAAGCAAAGGGGCACACTTTAACAAGTTAAGCCAATTTATCTGACCGTGAAAAATCAACATGCATGAAAGCCCCAAATGGCTGTCCTGGTTTAGGATTAAAGTGGTCCTAATGTGACTGAAGTAGTCCTTAATCCTTGGGGATTTAGTCCTTGATGAAAGAGTGCTCTGAATTGATTCAAAGGCATTTTGTAGAATAAAATCTTAATCTGCAGGTTTCTTCCTTTTTAAGTTATGCCAACTGACTACATACTTCTCCTTGACTCACCATGATGTTGCTGATTTTCCCCATGAAACACAACCTTAATTTGAAACATGAACATTTTGAGTGACAGGACAGAACGAGTCTTGGGAAAATTTCAGCCAAGAACTGTACTGGGAGCACTGGAGGCTGAATAATATAATTCAGAGAACAGGTAAAATCAGGGCAAAAACACTAACCTGACTTGCCATGAGATAAAAATTTCTAGGCAAAAGCCCAGAGGGAGCCACTCCAGGCCAACAGCACACAAGACACTGATCCCAGGGTAAACCACCTTTACCACCTAGGAATCACTTTGTGTTTTAGCTGCAGTAAACCAGCCAGGGCTAATTTGCCTTAGTTCAAGAAAGTTTGTCATGCCCTTTAGGGTGGAAAGGAGGGAGTTAGGGTTTTCCAAAGGTATTTCACCAGTCAGGGTAAGTTATAAGAGAGCCATGATGACACTCGGAGGGAGAAAGCAGTCCCTGCTGTGGGCACTTCCCCATCTGATACAAAACACACTGTGGTATTTAGAGATGAGAGAATTACATTCCTCCTGATTTCCTCCTGCAAATCCATCTCTGCAAGGCCTAAGAAGATAAACCCAGAGGAAGGCAGGACAAACTGATCTCCAGGGCATATCCAGCTTTCAGCCTTCTGCATTCAGCTTCAAGATGGGATGTCAGCACCAAATGTGTCAGCTTGTGCAGAGCAGCACCCGTCTGCTAGACCCCGGACACAGCTCACATTAATTTTACACAGCCCCAGCAGCTGTTCCAGGCGAGTGGCTTCTTATGAACAGCCAGCAAATTAAAATTGACATAATTAAGGCGGGAAAATCTCAATCCAGTCTCAGTTCCCAAGGACACTGGCAGCAAGGAGAATACAGGGATTATTCCTGACACTTGCACACCTGCTTCACTCTTGTTTTAAAATCTTCCATTGAAGAAAATACAAAAGCATTTATTTTCCGACGAGGAAAGCAAAAACTCTGATGCTGATAGAAACCATATATGTTGCATCAGTCTTTGACTCTTTTGACATGCTTACATAATCTTGTAACATGCATTTCCTGCAGCTTGGGATTGTCTATGGTCTACTTGTGCTATCAGTCACAGCAAAGGCTTTCTGCATTCTGACTTCTGCATGAGCTGAAGTGTGGGAAGACATTTCCATCTCAGCTTTATTCATGTTGAAGAACTAGGCCCCAGGCTCTGCAGATCAGCTGTGCTGGCCTCCTCTAATTGACATGCAAAAGTGTCCTATCAGTGCTCTTATGTAACTATATAATGATTTCTAAGTAAAAGATACTTGTCTAGAAAGTGCTGGGCAAACTTTGGTGGTAAAACAGGTCGGGTGAACGAGTGGGTCTAGCACAATTGTATTCCTGAATGACAGTAACAGTTACACACAGTTTGGAGTGCTGAGTTCAACAACCACAGTCTCCTCAGTCCCTAAGACAGACAGTGAGACAATTCAGGCAAAACACTGAAGTACAGATTCTTTACAGACAGGGGAATAAAACATTTGCTGTCAGTCCCAATGCACAGTGGGACTCCTCAGCCACAAACTCCAGATTGTGAGGGATGCTCTGGATCTTATCTGTTTTTCCTGGGGTGGAAACATTTGGGAATGGAAACTTCATTCCATCGTGCTATAGCCTGCTGGTATGGCAATCAGGCCCAAAGGGATGAGAAATATCAGGTAAGAAGCTATACATGTATTAATGTCTGTGTGTGTGAGACACAAAAAGGAAAGAAGACTTGCTTTTCTGTGTATCAAGGTGAATTTGTCTGGTCTAGCAGCAGTGAGACAGACATCCTTACTGACGCACTTATCTGATCATCCCAGTGGCTGAAGCATGTCTGAAAAGAGTCTCTAGAAAAGAAGAACTGACAAAGAAAGAGTCATTGAGAAATTACCTGTGTTTCTGCATAAACAAAATAACGCAGACAGAGCAGTGTGAAAATGCAGGAGATAGAGATGAGGCTTGTGCTGCTGCAGCACTCCTTGCACCCTTGCAGCTAGGTTAAATCCACAGCCTGTGAAATCTGGTGAGCTGGCATTAGCATTCAGCCTGTTTAAAGCACAGCTTTCTAATCCAGCTGTCATGGAGCTGTATGGTCTTACCTGCTTAAGGAGACAGAGAAGGGTGAAGAAGACAAATGAAAAAGGGATGGGAGGAAGGAGAATGCAGACAGGACAGACTGGAGGAACAAAAATGAGTTTCAGGTATGAGCTAAGCCAGTGGACATAAGGGTGTTTCCTATGAGTCTTTCTTAGCAGAATGTTTTCTTAGCAGAACGATGACAAAATCCCACCTCTCAGGAAAAAAAACCAAAAATGAGAACACTGTTATGTAACAGAGCACTTCAGCAAAAGGTAAAAGGTAGAGTCATGTTTGTAAAGCTGGACTCTGAGTGACAGCTTGGCACTTCTGGCATCAGTACTGTAATGCAAATATAGCTAGAATGGCTTATTGCCTCTTTTATTTTTTTTTCCCAACAACAAGATCTGATTTCAGATTTGCTGGAGGAATCACATTGATTTCTTCTTAATGCACTGTTTACCAAACATGATCTCAACACAAATTTTAGATAGCATGTTCTTTACAGAATAAGGACTTCTCTTTTTTTGCCTTTAGCTTTTTCTGACTTTTAAAAAAAAGAAGTTCACAGAGCAAGCAGAATTTGACCTTTGCTGCTTAATACACCTTGGAGTGTAGTCCACAAACACAACGCCAGCTCTGCCCTTTTCAAGGGCACAGTTCCCAGGGTGCAGCACAAAACTGCCCTAAGGAGGGCTGAATCTGCGTCCAAATCTTGCAACAAGCAGCTTCAAGAAGAAATCACAACCATTTTTGTCTCATATTTTTGATCATTCTTCAAGTGGCAAATGTCTGGAACACTTGCAGTAAGTCCTGAAGAGGACATGGTGAAGGTTAAGCAGGCTACATATATATTAGATAATGAGTTTATGAGACATGGGGATGAAGACATTACTCTTTTTTTTTAAACTGCCCATTGTACCACTATGTCTAAATATCAGCTGCTGTTGTCTAGAGGAAGGTGATTTACCTAAAGATAAATCTAATGGCCTGTGATCAGCGAGTTATTGCTCAGTGTTAAATTAGATTTTCGAGTTTATTTTTGCACTGCAAAACTTGCAGTATCACAGTCATATGATGCCAAAAAGCATTTCTTGTCATTTGGCTAAAGGAAAGTGAATGTTCCCCAGTAAAGAGCTTCATTACTGAGTCCACTGACAGCGTATCCAACACACAGGCCTTGTGCTGCTTCAATTATATCTCATGCATAGTTAAATACCAGTATTGCTCATTTAGCCTCTCATTTGCCTCTGGTTCTAATAAGCCAAGCACTAAAGCTGATTTATAGAACTGCACTCACTCAGTATGAAACTTGGCACAGTACTCCTTTCTCAGGACAGTCAGAACCTGGCACAACAGCAGATTTCCAGCAATCAATCAGAAAGACAATATGCTGTCCTACCACATCAGGCCTAGCTAAACCCGTGAGCTTCCTGAGCAGTATGTGGAGGTGCAGCAGATCCTCTGCTGACATTTTTCTAATACAGCTTTTAGAAGAACAGAGCCTTGACTCAGCTTGATGACAAGAGAACAGAGCAAAATCAATAACACTCCTGCTGGTGCTGGACAAAACACTGGCTATAATGACTTCAGAGCTTCCCCAGGCATTCCCAGGGGCACTTGACACACGCTGCAGCTTCAGGACCTTGCACAGGCAGTTCCCTTGGAAAGGAGGGCTCCTGCCCTGCTTAGGCTAGAGAAAAAAACCAGTCGATACCCAGATCGATGCTCCCAGACAGCCTGCGCCTCTCCTCTCCTGGAGGAGTTTGGTCGGGGGCCAAAGATGCAAAGTTCACTCAGCCTCTGTCACCCACAACTGAACACATCCTTTGGAAGGCCACAGGACACCACACACAGATTATTGAGGCAGGCTGAGCTGGTGAATCAGCAGGGGAGTGATCAGTGCTCTCCCCCTCAGAAACACTGCCTGTGTTCCCATGCCTGGACACAGTGCCTGCCTGTGATGCTAAGTGCTAAACGAGTAGAGGCATCCAGGGCAGTTTCTCAGCTGGAGGACTTGGCTCTGATGCAGTGCTCTGCTAAATGCAGCTCTTCTCTCTTTGCTGCCAGTGATAGCTCATTAAGAATTAGCCTGAAAATCTGTGCATCGTGCTGCATCATACAGCACAGGTGCACCTGCCCCTGAGAGTGAAAAGAAGAGCAGGCTTAGAATGGAAGAGAATAGCAGAAGCCCCCATTTCTGCTGCCACCTGGGAGTACAGAAGTGCTGCTTCCTAAAGGAGCTTTTACTTGACTGCTAAACATCCTTTTAACCAGGCCTTTTCCTAAGCACACCTTTAAGAAGAATAGAGGAAGCTGATCAGAAATGAAAATACTGTAGTCAAAAACTCAGTAATGTTCCTGGCCTGTCAGGCACAAAAACCACTTTGAAACTTCATTTCTAGTTGAAATTAAACCTGTGCTTCAGATGGTCCTAGACTTTTATTTATTATCAGAGGATAGAAACTTTCTATGTATTTACATATAATCAACATTTTGGTTATTACTGAATTGTTGGCCAATATTATTAAAAGGAACACAAACAGAACTTGGGTAGTAATTTTCCCTACTCTGTATTTCAAAAACAACTTTAACCAGAAGCTGACACTACAGGACTATCAATTTCAGCAATGAAAGATGCTTCCACAAATTGCTATTATTTTATCTGTTTGCAAACAAGTCTTAGCTAAATGAGCTATTTAGTGCTACCAGTGCTATTCTATGTTCTGAAACTCCAAAGAAGGTGAAATCATGGATGTTCTTTTTCTTCTATATAAGAACACATTAAAGAAATTAGAGGATTCATGCCTTTATGGACAAATAAGATACAAAGTTCAAAATCATATGAAATAGAACATAGTTTGCCTAGGCATTTTGGTAAGTATGGTTTCAAATGAATAATTTAGAATTGTTTCAGTGTATATGTAGTCCCGTTATTTACGTTCTACCTACTAAAGAAGTACCTACATAATTAATAATGGGAAGCTTCTCCATGGTTTTCAGTTGTTACCTCTCAGTTATTGCACAGAATGAGACCATAGGCATATGCAAATGCTCAGCTGAAGAGCTGATCAGAGTGAACATTAGACCCCATTTCTGCAGCTGCTGCCTGTGGAGGCACAGTGATTCGCTATTGTAATATTGCTTTTTGCTGTAAGATTACTTTTTTTCAAATTTTTATGGACCTTCAGCTGTATGAGTGCAAGATCAGGCAGCTTTTCAGAAGGAAGAAAAAAGAGGATGGTGTGGGCTGTATTGAAAGAAGTAGAATCTAGAGAGGGAAGCAAGCTATTAGTCACTTACAGGGCAGAATGCTTGATGGGCCAAACACTCAATAAAACAGAGTCAATAACATCCTAGACCTGCTCTGAGTCTTACCTTCTTTTTCTCCACCACCATCCTTTTATGTCTGGATAAACTTTCTAGAGTCTTCTTCAAGTTTCACTCTTTTCATGGAAATTCTTAGATTCTTTTAAATTGCAATTGCTTTGTTCCTTCTTAAAGCTGCCTGCATTTCCTATTACTGTCCTCCCTTCAGTGCTGTCTCCCTGGTAAATGTCATCAGGTCTGCCTCCCTAATTTTTGTGTGAGCACTTCACCAGCTTTCCTTTCCCTTTGATATCTCTAGTCTTTTATTCTCCTCTTCCCAAAGAATGGGAGTATTGGGCACCTTTCTACCACAAAGCCTCTTCACCATCTCCTCAGCCCCTTCCACGTTTCCCTTACTCCTTTCTGCGACTGAATTTTCATCCTTTTATATAAGACGCATTTTTCCATCTAGGTGCTGCATATGGAGGACACAAAAAACACCTGCATGATTTGTTCTTTCCTCTCCACAATGAGACTTACATAGTTAATTTTTCAGTCACTTCAGGAAACTTTGCTTGTTTTGGTGACATTGCAGCTGGGTCGGGTATGCCAAAGTTCCTGTTGGCAAGGGGCAGCCGGGACAGACACATGCATCCAGTGCCAGTAGGTGGCCAGAGGAAGCAGCTCCTTGTATTGCTCAGGCAGTTCTTTAGTGCCACAGGGTGGTCTGTAGGGACCATTTCCACAAAACAGCTTTTGTGTATATATGTGTTGCTGCTTAATGGCTATTCTTGTTGAAAACATTAGTAGAAATTTAGATGTGAGCAAGCAAATGAACATTCCATGCACTTCCAGTTCCCACTGTCAACTGGCATGGTGCCTTCTGCCTTCCCTCCAGAACTTGCTGATTTCTTGTCCCCACTCCTCTCTCTGCAATGCACTGAAGAGCGGGCATGATTTTACCTTGACTTTGCTTACTCTCCTTCTTCCTTCTCAAATTTCTTTAAACTTCATTTTTTTATCCCCTTTAACACAACACCAAGGGTGTCCAGCTCCGTTACAGAAAAGGCTCGTGGCTCTGTTGAGATGTGGTGACAGCAAACGGGGCTCGCATGGCTCCTCTAACTGCCCAGGAGAGAAGATTCCTTTATGCCAACTGCTCCCAGGCCCGGGCACAGCAGAGATGGGCCCTGGTGGCTCTGCAGCACCTCAGCCACTGCAGCTGCTGAGAGGCTCTCCTGTTTTCCAGAAACTCCCTGGGAACTCTTAGGTGTGTCAAGGTGTTTGGTCTCTGCAGCCAGGCAGAACCAAGCAGGACATGGGAACAGTGTGTGTGTGCCTTTCCTCTCCTTTCCCAGTCCCTGGAGGTGCAGGGAAGGCTTCCATGATAGGTTTATGTCCCCCTTCTGTCTGTCAAATGTCTTACCTGTACACCTTGCTGTCTGAAGAAGCCTGTCTGGAAGCAAATAATTGCTGCAAGACTGGGAAGGGGCACCGAACCAGCTACCTCTTGTACTTCCCTGCAGGATTTGAGTTCAGATTCCTGTCCACTTCACATTCATGGACTTTCTGTCTTTGCCTTCTCTGCTTGGAAGACCATGCACTCCACCTGCATCTAAATATTCTCGATTTTGTCCATCTTAAGCCCAAATTCTTCCCCCCCCCGCCCACCTTTTATACCAGTCTATATTTACATTGTGCCTAACATTTAGGCCTCATTCGTCTCACTATAAAATGGAAGAGAATCAAGCCTTGCATGTGTAAACAAGAAATCCTCAGAGACACAATAGCATTTTTTTCACTTTGATTTTCTTTTCTTGTAAGTAAAAGATAATTTGGAAAGCCTAATTAAAATTGATCTTGATTTTCTGAAACATTGAATGATGCTGTCCTAAATCAAAATTATAGCAGCTATTCTTTTAGCAATCATGAGATTGAATAGAAAAAAAAAATAACTGTCAAAACACCTAAGAAATATTATCAATATTGGTTTGCTGGCTCGGGAAACAATACCAGTCTTTGAACTGCAGAGTGATATATTCTTATTCAGATAGGTGGCTTGCAGCAATCCAAGAAATCTATCCTACTGTTCCCAGAAGGATTATGTCACAAAAGCTAAACCTCAGCGTGGCAGTGGCAGCAGCCTAGGAGAGGACTCACTGCAGGCTACATAGAAACAAGAGATCATCAACAAATCCTGCCAGGGCTGAAGGAAGGACTGATGAGCATTATGTAGCTTTAATGTATAGAGGTGAAGATGGAGGAGAAGCAGAAGGAGAAAATACAACCCTCCCCAATCCCAAAATTGAGTCAGCTGTAAGGAAAATTTTAAGTCGCAAAGTAGCAAAATGTAGAATATGTTTCTTTTTCTACTCTGACACAAAAAACCAAAATCCCCCCACCCAAAACCCAACCAACAAAAAAAACAAAAACAAAAACAAAAACAAAAAAACCAAGTCAAAACACCCCCCCCCAAAAAAAACCCAAACACCTATCTTTTAGAAAGATACTAACATAATTAGATAAGAGACGTCTGTGACTTTACTTACATATGAACATAAGTATACACTAAACACTCTAGAAAATGTCTTTTTAGAAAATTAGTGCAGTAAAAATTCTTTATATTAAGGAACCTTGCTGTAATTTTTAAATGCTTTTAAACCTGCTGCCCTAAACCAGCTGTCAATGCATGTTAGTTGAAATATTCAAGAAGCTGTTGTCATTCACTGAAATATTTGCCAAAGCAGAGCTTGCCTTCCCGTAAATGATAACTTTTAATGCTGCTAATGAAGTCATGTTCCGCTAATGCATTTGATGTTTTTCTTGGAGTGAGAACTGCAGCTTTCTGGATTTCAGTCTGTAGCTGTGGTACCACCCTTTTTGAATTTTATAGCTACTTCTAAGTTGTAGAGTAGCCATTAAACTCAACTGCAATGGCAAATTTGGAAAGATAGTAATACTGTATGCTGGAGATAATTCACAAAGCCTTTATTACTTGAGTGCTTAGAAACAGAGAAGCACTGTAATGCCTAAATCCCACAAAAGCTGATTATTTTCCTCCTGAGCTTCAGACACAAATCAAGAAAATGCATCTGAATAGGAGGAAAGGAGCTGCAAAAAACAGGATTGCTGAAAACATTGTCCTGGGCTACATATCTTTATCCTGCATTCTATTTATGAGTTCTGAATTTCTAGGGATCATTACTTGGAAGAAAAAAAATCCATCAGTGCACCGAATCTGATGCACTGACGTAATCATTATTGAAATAACTTATATGCTGCAGATTTTAAATTTCTTATCTGTACATAAACAGTGTAAGAGTCTGCAAGAGACTACAGAACACACACACACACATATAAATATATATATATACATGAGATAGTAATCAATGAGCAAACAGCAGAGCAAAACAATCTTGAAGACAGGACTTCATTCGAAGAGAATGGAGAAACCACACAACTTTTGCAGAAGGAGCTGGGCTGGGGGTGGTGGAAAATTCAGCATCCATTCATGGTAGACAAACTCATCCTGAATGGAATATTTAATGCTGTATAAATGAAGGATGAAGAGTTGATCCCTCTAGGGAAATAAAGGACATAAATCCAGGATTCCACATAGAGGAAGTCTTTTAAACCAAAGTTTTTACTTTTGTCATTACATTAGCTTTTCTTGCTATATGAGATTCAGTGCAAGAGCAGCAAAACATTCACTTCTGTGTAATTACTGCTGCCTCTCCTGTGTCTTCCATAACATGGAATTCAAGAAAGGATTATAAATACTGGCCTCTAAGCCTTTCTGAGACAGACTTTGAAGGTACAGAGAAACAATTCAGGAAATGACACAGACTGACAGAAGCAATCAATGCTGAAAGACAAAAGCCCAAACCTATGAAAAAAAAAATATATATACACATATACGTGCACACTAGCCTTGCAAGACCCTATTGAGATGACTTAATAAGTGTTGTATACATGTGAAATTCCCCCAGATGAGGTTTTCTGTTTGGTTATGGTGGCAGGGAAATAAAACCAAGGCAAATATAGAGAGTAAATCCTACCCAATGAATTTGGGTGTAGGAGCCAAACTTTAGGCAGATGTGGGACACACGTACACACTGATTTATAGTCAATGCCTGCAAATGTTTTACGACCTTGGGTTCCCTGAGACTGACAAGAAATAAACAGTCAAGTTCACCCCTCTGGCATGCTTTATGCATGCTGTGTAGACTTCCTGGCACTTGCATTTTCTGGGATTAGTTATGTATCGGCAGGTTCACAGTCTCATGTATGCATTAAAGCATAAGGAAAAAGCCCCAGCATTTCTGAACTCACCAAAGTCTATTAAATACCTAGAAAATGCTTACAGCGCTATGTAATTCCTACAAAGCCCAGCAAGACAGAAAAATTCCACCTACTTGCAAAATTTAGATAACCGTATATTTTCCTACAGCTAGAAAGTTCAAAGCATATAATTTTACAATTGTAAGTTGATACCATTCCTGAGAGTACTGAAAACTCTTCTATTTATAAAATAAAACCCCTGCACCACTTAAAACTATCGAAGAAACAAAGTCACAAGACTGTACAAACTCAGACTGGTTCTACCTACATTTACTGGAAAAGATGGGCTTAGGTAACAAAACAGGCCTTGCTTTAACAGGTGGCTTCATGAGGAGGGAGAAGGTCTCCTCCTCTGTGACTGGAAAGAAACTGTAGGCATGAACAAGTCACAGGACAAAAAGAAAAGTCCCACCCATGTGGATTACATCCACAGCTATGGGAAAGAGCTCTGCACAGCAGTCAGAGCTCATAAGCCACTCTTTCCTCTTCCACCCTCCATGTGTGTGAGAGACAAGGCCCTCAGTTAAATGAAAATAAAAGAAAAATGAACAAGTTTTTGTGTTTATGCAGAATGTTTCGCAAAAATAACTTAAACCAAGCATTTGCTGGCTGAATGTTTTAGCAATCACTACAACCATATATTTGATTCTCTGGAAAAATGTAGCTGTAACAGCTGTAGACAGCAAAAGAAAACAGGACGGGTCACCAGGAGATCAAACATTTCAGAGTTTCATTAATATTTGCTTGTTCTTACATGAAATTCCAAGTTAAGGATTCTCACTGTGCTACTATAAAGCTTTTGTTTAGACTTCAGCACCTGTGCTACTGAAAGTTAAGAAATTTGCTTCTGAAATGTTTTAAAGCCGAGTGCTGTCGTAAGATGTACACTTGATATTTACTATTATTTTTAGTGAAGTTACAAGTACTTATTACATTAGGTCCATAAATAAAGAGAAATTGAGCACATGATGTGCACCAAAAAAGTGAATATCTACAGTTGAAGTAGTAAGAAATACTTACCCAATAATTACCCAGTATTTGAAGTCCCTCAGGGTCAAATTCAAGCAGATAGACAATTAGGAAAATAAAAGAAAAGCCCTTGTGTTTATGGTATTACACTCTTCTCCCATGAGGAAGGTCTGGCTGGGCCTTTCAAAGACTCTCTAAATTAAAATCTATTAGCACTTCTTGCAAAACAAATGAGTAAGCAATCAACAAACGAACAAACAACCCACCCAGGAAAAAAAAAATCAAAACCACTCCCCAAATCTTAGAAGACCTTATAGAAAATGAGGATCCCCACCCTTTCAGTTAAGCAGATGAGTGACTTGATTGCTCCAATGGCCTGGAGAAATCTAAACATTTCTGTTCTTAGTGATCCTAAGATCCAGTGCTATTCTTTAAGAAAGAACCAAAATCTGTAACCCTAAGGTGAGGAAGAAAGGATGTTTGGAAATTTTAAGAGAGTAGAGAGCAAATTCCCCACACCTGGAAGATCACTGGAGACTGTCCCCCTTTCTGAAGAAGTCAAACCAGTGTCTGTGACCTGGTTACTGGAAGTTCCTGCTGCAGCCACGCAGGAAAAGAAGCTGCACCAAGAGGAGGTGAGAGGTCGCAGACATTATTGGTAATAGGCAGTGGGAAGGTCAAGATTTAAGATAAATCTGTGTGGAAAAACATCTCTTGGCACACCATCCCAAACTGCAAACTGTCTCAGACTGAACCCCTACAGCACAGCGCAGAAATGACAACAGTTTCTATCTCTCCCTCCATCCCCTCCCTTTTTAGCCACAGTAGGACCGGGCATGGCACTCAGAAAGGCTTTCTAGAACTGTGACAAAAACAATTCAGCTGCCAGACACCGAACTGCTGAGGGACAGTGCCATCTCTGGGTCATGGTGTGAAGCCCTGGGAGGGGATTATCCCACCTCACTCAGGCAGCAGGAGAAGCCTCCATGGTGACCTTTCCCTCTCCTGCTTTCCTGGCAATAGCACCAGTTGTCCACACAACATTGATTTGATTGCATGAGAAAAATAAAACTAACCGCTTTAGCAAAGGAATAAAGTTTTTTTTTGAAATCTTGAGATGATAAAAAAGGTTATTGGAAGCCATTTTCTGAGAGAAAAACAAAAATTTGGCCAACCTGATCAGTCAGAGCATCAGCCTGCGCTACCTAGAAACTGAAAACTGGTGTTAAAGAGCCTGACAGGCAAAGAGCCAGACAGATGGCACTGCAGTAGATGTGGATTCACTGGGCTTTTTATCTTCACTTCTGGAGACTTTCATGATGACTTGACTTTCAACTGCATTCTGGATTGGCACAGAGCAGCTCAGAGAACTAGCATCCTTAAATTTAAAATAAAATATATCGGCAATGTAAATGTAATTTAAGCCAAGCTCCCCATCAATACTTTTTATATATTCTGGCTAAGGAACAAAGGCTCTTTTTCATGCTGACTCTACTCTATGACTACTCCCTCCTGTGCTAGAGCCTTTCTTGTTACCTTTTTATCTACAGTATGTTCACTGCATCTACTAAAGATTACTGACCTGTACTTTTCAGGTAAGATCTGAAGCTGGAGCAAAATTTAAAGCTATGCCATCAACTGCAGTGTAATTCAAGCATATTGTGTAAGTGGGGACATTAGGCTTTGGCGTTTCTGAAGAATCAGAGCTTACAGCCCCGCAAAACATCATCTGATATGTGCACTGAGTAAACATCACACCATTTTTCAGCTGGTTGATTTGCTAACATATATCTGTAAAACCAGTGGAAGTGAAGTGCAGACTGCTGGAGCCAGGTAGCCTCAACTGGATGACTTCAATTAGCTGAAGCAAAATTAAATGCATCCAACCAAAGAGATACTCACTGAACACAACACACCCATTCCCTCTAAACCTTCAGCTGAAGATACACAAGGTTGGTTTTTGTTACTTCTAGGTTTCCATTGCTTTTCCCTTTATCCTGCAGTAGATGAAATCACAGGTGCATTCTTTGTCCCTGTTGAACATATAGTATGTCACCCTGTACTAACCTTGTTTAATTTCCACTTTGCTTCCCCTTTCTTTGCTTCATTTGTGTCATCTTGATTTCTATCCTATGATCCAGTTCATTTGTGGAAGACTACCCTATGTTTTTGATAGATTTTCTGATGTGGAAGTATCTTTCATCTGCAAAGCTCTGCCTTTGATTGCATCTCTCTTTGGGGAGGTTTTTCTGATGTGTCACTGGATGCTGGTACAGAGAGAGATGTCATCTTTCTGAGAATTCAGAGTGACAGCAAGCACATATATGACCTACATTTTTAATGTCTGATCAGACTGCTCCTGGTAGAGTTAGGCACTGCAAAACAACTTTAACTTGTAACATACACATTGACCATGAACTAACAGGACAAAAGGCAGAGTGGTCTTTTGAAGAGTTGCAAAGGCTTCATTACCAGACATGTGCCAGAAAATCCATACTGATACTTAAATTAACACTGATATCCTCATGAGAAATATCCCTGCTAAGTAAAATTCTAGCCAAATGCTACAAATCTTAAGTTTTCCTAGGATCTTATATAGTATCTATGCTAGTATTTAGATACACATGTATTGCAAAACATCATGGTTTTCAGGGTAGTTGTTGACTATCACCAAGCACCATCCATAAAGCAGTATTAAAAGCAGATTTAAAAGTGCATATTTGCTAACAAAAGTCACAATGTTTATGCCTAAATGCTAGTGGGGAAACGATATCACCTGTATATCCATTTCAAGCTTCATAAATACTTCAGCTGATGGCATCTACATGTGCTCCACAGTAGGAACCAAGCCAGAATGCACATTAGAGATTGCCACCTTTGATTTAAGATTCTTTCGAGCAGTCAGAAAGAAACATTTTCCTTTCTAGCTGAATCTTTTACCATTTGAAGGCTGAAATTTAATGCAGACTATTTCAAACTTGAGCACGCCTGATGAAATATAAAACATGAATCAGTGTAAGACTTCAGAATACCGCAGACTTATTGCAGGCATATCATTGTATTCAGCTAGGTAATCACCTCCAGCGTTTTTTGCTGAGCACTTGCATTAAAACCGCTTCGTGAACAAATGAAATTCGTCTTTCAAACTGAAAGTTTTTTTCCAAAATTACCTTCAAGAGCGTGTTACAACTCTTCGGCAGCTTTTTTGTACATTGGCTCCCTCTCCTGTTCATTGAGCGCAAGCAAGAAATTGAACAAGTGCAACCAGACAAAAATATTTCTCAGCATTTCCATCACTGTTTTTTGGAAGCATGTTTCTGAGGATTACAAGAAAATACTTTCTCAGGTATCCAGATGAAACTGAACCTTTTTCAGTGGATTAAAAAAAAATAAGAATTGAAACAATATAGAAAGATTCTTAAAGTCTTTACCTTTACAGTAGAGTCCACATTACAGTTAGAGATGTACATTTCAGTGTCCACCGTGGAGTTAAGAGACGCCTAATAAAGACTACATTTGAATAGTAAAGTACAAGAAGCTGCATGCAGTTCAGACATGAAAAGTATAAATTTTAACAGGTACATGTGAAATGAAGAGAAAGATCAGATGGGCAGGCTAACCAGTGACAATTTGTACATGAGAATTAGAATTAAAATTATTCACGACAGCAAAAATGTGTGGAATTGAAAATTTGGTATCTTTGCTGCAAAAATACCACTGGAAGGAATACAGATCTGATATTTAATATTCAGAGAATTGATTGTTCCTCTACTTGGCACTGGTGAAGCTGCACCACAAGTTGTGTGTCCGGTTCTGGGACCCTCATTACAGGAAAAACATTGAGGTGCTGGAGTGAGTCCAGAGAAGGGCAACAAAGGTGGTGAAGGGTCTGGAGAACAAGTCCTACAAGGAAATCTGAGGGAGCTGGAGTTGGGAGTGTTCAGCCTAGAGAAAAGGAGGCTCAGGGGAGACCTTATCACTCTCTACAATTCCCTGAAAGGAGGCTGGAGCCAAGTGGGGACATGGTGACAACCACGGCAGCAGTGACAGGACACAGCCTAAAGCTGCTCCAGGGGGGTTCAGGTCGGACATCAGGAAGAATTTCCAGGAAAGGGTTGTTAAGCACTGGAATGGACTGCCCAGGGAGGTGGTAGTCACCATTCCTGGAGATGTTCAAGAACAAGTAGAAGTTGTTTGCACCTAGGGCCATGGTCCAGCTGACAAGGTGGTGGTCAGTCACAGGCTGGACTCAATGATCTTGGAGGCCTTTTTTAACTGAAATGATTCAGTGATTCTGTGACCAACAGCAAATGAACTGAGTAACCGGAAATAAAATTACAGAGTCTTACAGGAAACATGGCAAGGTATGGAGAAGTCTGATTTCCTTTCCTCTCTGTTTTTCAAACAAATAATCAACAGTGGAAGTAGAAATGTGAGACATACTTCCAGGGAAAGGCTGGACACAGTCAGTGTAGGAACATTCATTCAATGAAATCTGGGTAAGTAAGAGCACCTGATTATTGAGGGCATTGGTTGCCACATAGGTGACAACCATGGTATTTTTAAAATGCAGTGTATGTGCACCTTGTTCTTATCTTGAAGGACTATACATCAGGGAACGCTCGTATAATCATGCTGTGTCTAAAAAAAAACCCTGAGGCATAGTGCAGGTAAAAGGCACATAAAACTACCTGCCTGAGTTAGGTCTTAAAAATTTAGAATTAAAAAACACCAATAAAAGGCAATGCCCCGTATCTTAAGAACCATGAGACAGCTTAAAATGAAATTGGCACCAGACACTCACAACTGAAATGGGTCATCAGAAGTCAATTTCTGTGAATTATTGTAAGGGTGAGAATACAGCCTGGTATTTCTGCTAACAGCTTTTCATTTGCGTGCTTATGACCAGAAGACTGGTAGTGGGGTAAGACAGGGACAGCACAGAATTACACACAAAAATATGTTTTAACACACAGAGGAAAGGGAAGATGGATCTGGAGAGTGGGTGATTCTGAAAGGAAAAAAGCAGTAGCTCATATTGCATAAGCAAGCTGCATTGAACAGCTTTAATGAGATGTAAAACCAGCAGGGTAATGACTTCTGATCTTCACTGACAGGTTTATTTTTACCCAAGGCTGTTTAAAATTAAATGCATAAATAACCTGGAGAGAACACACCTCCCCTGCTCCCAGGTATGTGTTTTGAACACTGTACTGTAGTTAGTTCCTCTTTCACCAATTTTCTTTCTGGATTTCCTTTTGCATAATGACAGCTTCAACAGAGGCATACAGCATCTTCTTCCCAGGACACAGGTTCCGTTTGTTGGTTATTGCAGCCTTCTGGAAACTGACGATGTGAATCTGTGTGGCATTACAGAAGCAAACATCACCCACTTCTTTTATCTCCTGTGACAATGACCTCTAAGCAGAAAGCAGTCATTCAAAAGGTGACCACATTTTCTGTATTTCAGATCACAAGAACAATCCTGGAAAAAAAGCACACAACTACGCACATGCAAGCTCTAAATCATGAGCAGAGTGACAGCTACCTGGAGTCCTGACTCAGCAACTGCAGCACTGGGGAGGGACAGGATTTTAAACTCTTTCCCAGGGTTAACATGTCCTACTGCTAGCTCTGGGCTGCTCACCGCCCAGAATAACCTGGTTTCCAGGACATCAGTTTGAAATAGTTCAACTCATCCTGTATGTAGTAAGACAGACTTCTGTTGCCTTTAGCCCTGGATGAGATTTTAGGATGTGTTTTGGATAAAGGCAAATGACAAGGCTTACTATAGAGGTAAAAGTCAGCATTTCAATGGGCTTTGATATACGTGAGTGACTAGAATATCTAATTATTATGATCTCCCCTGTGAACAGGAAGAGGATAGTGTACCACATTTCTTTTAGAAACCGATGCTGTATTTTATATCAAAAAAAGAAAGTATTACATAACCCCATACAAGACTAAACCTATCAAAACAAAGATCTTTATGTGACGCAATTATTTGCAACAGGCAACAACAAATGGAACTTTCCCAGGCTGCTTGTAAAGTGGTTAGACGTGAATTGTTAAGACTCTAAATAAACAAGAGCTTATGTATCACTAAACTTCAATTGGATGTACAACTACTAAGTTTTATAACTTTGTAACTATCCTGCTTATTTGGAAGTCGTACTCTGAAAGGTGTGCTTTCAGATTTCACTTTTTTTCCAGTCACTATCATCTCCATTCACTTGCGTAACTACACAATCACAAAATCAGTTTCAAAGGCACGCCCCTTCAAAGCTGTGAACTAGTAGCCAAGCATGACTTTTTACAGGATGGTGCAATGTTTGGCAGCGGTGCTTTGATTCCTTAATTGGGAACTGTAAGGGCACTACTGAAATACCAAGTGTCTAGACTGATAGCACTGTCAGAATGAAACTAATGAAACCACTAAACTTGGTACTTCACAGAACAAAGGCAAACCCCACGCCTCTACTCAATAATATAAACCAGGAAACAAAGAACTAAAGCTTGATTATGTAACTGACCATGATGCCTCCTTCCCACTGTGCAAGGAACCCACCCAAACCCTTGCATTAACACTTACCTCAAGTGATAATCCAACCTCCTTCCCTTTGAATAGTCTTTACTTACCCATTAGTAAAAACACCAAAATATTGTACTTCTCCAGTGGCACATGGCTGTTAGTTACTCACTACAAAACTTATAAGCCATTGCTGTCTAGGGCTGTAAACATAGATTAAATTTTAAAGGTCTGAATGGTCTTTTTCCTAACATGTTATCAAGGATGCATGCTGAGTCTAGAATTAAATATTCAATATTCTCAGTCTTCAGTGCTATGTAGAATTAACATTTGTCTCCGCACAGACAGATAGAAAGCCAAGCTAAATTGTGTCCCCTGCTTACTTTGGGCGAAGGATAACTGTGCCTCCTCCAGATGTTTTTCTGATGATGGGTAACTTGTTCCAAATTGTAAAATGTGCAAAAGTACCATGCCTTACTGAAAAATCCTCTTCCCTAACTGATCTAGAGAAGAAACAAGTTGTAAAGGAAGAGCAGCTTGGAGATCAGTCTTATTTCATAAAGGCTAGAACAACAAGGTGTCACAACTCTCTCCATGCACAACCCTCTCTTCACCATCATCCCAGAAGACTGCAGAGCTGGGTACAGCTACATTCTGTATCTACAACTGCTCCATCGGGATTTTTTAAATTGGAAAAAGACTCAGCTCTGCACAGGCATAAAACCGCTATGACAAACATCACTTATGAAAAGTGGAACAGTAATAAACTATTACAATTCCAGGTTTTTCCTTTAACAAGATTTTAGTAAAGAAACTGCTGTTAGTTAATACTGTATCTGTAATTGCAAGAAACGCTGCTTGCAGGTTAGTCTGGAAAGAAAAAAAAAATAATCACAACACAAGGTAGCAATCACTGAGACCACTATTAGTAAAGTAACCTTAGTTCTTTTCACTCATTTACTCTGAGTAAGCCCTTTGCAATTCCATTATTAAGTACACTACATCATACAAATCAAATGCAGACCAGCCGAAAGCACACTTACAGCTTTTGAGTTACCTTGAGTTTTCTCCCACCTCATTGTGGAAGCACAGCAGAAAATGCTCTTGAACAGCACATCCCTGAAAGACCTTTGCTGGTTCTGGTCCAAAATACTAACTTTGCAACATTTATGCTTCCCTCACCAACTCAATTAGAAATTACCTTTTTCCATGTGGAGCTCTTTTTTTTTTCCTCCTCTTGTCTCCTAATGACGTAAATTTGGGCACCCAGCTTTTCTCTGCATTCCCACCATTTTTCACTTCATTTCACACACATACAGCAAACAAGACTTTTAATCTTTTTTTTTTAATTTACAGTATTGATTACTCCAAATTATGCCTTACTGTTGGTACACAGTAAATACATTCTTCTGAACAATCTGATATGAACTCAGTTAAAACATCAAAAATACTGCTTTACAATGTGCGAAATGGAACCTTCAGAAGTAATGACAGTGGCTACAGCCAGGCACAGAGGAAGACTGCTTGATTTTGTTTTATCTTGTCTGTTAGTCTACCAGCACATTAATTCCTGCACCCTCCATGTGAAACTGCCTGTAACAATGGATTCTAGATGAATGTTGCTGCTGAATCAAGAAGATTAAATGACTCAACTTGGCCATTAGCACTCCCAGAACAGGATGTTTTTCTCTTGCACCAAGGACAACTGTTCTCTCAGAAGACTTACTGAGCAAAGGCCATCAATAACACATCAAAATTAGAGATGTTTCTGAATGGGAGTTATGTTCTATAGGTGCATGCAGCTCTCAAAGTCTGGGTGAATTAGGTAACATGCTTCTCCTAGATAAAAGACAAGTGGCTGAGCACAACTGCCAGGTCACAAACAGCACTTAAATCAGACAAAATGCATTTTTATCACAAGCTTTAGTCAGATTAATACATATTGCAACACCTAGCACTGATTAAATTTAGAAAAATACTATACTGGGATTGGTTCTTTTTTTTACAGCCTTTGTTGTTTTGTTATTAATGTAACAGAAGATGTATGGCTGAAGATGCCAAAAACCTGCTTTTTGATGTTAAAGAGCTGAGCTGTCAAAGCTATTATGCTGCTGACAATTACTCATTTCATTATTTACCTATTTTTTTAAACAATGAAGAGGCAGGAAATGTTTATTTATTTATTTTTTAAATTTTTATGATCAAGGATGACCAAACCCAATTACATAGTTTTTGTTAAGTTAATGGCTGCCAAACAAGCGTGTACTCCAGTGACCCACCGTGAGCAAAGTTATCTGATGGGCAAGACAGATTTTAAGGTTAGACACAGTACATGTAAAAATAGAAAGTTTAAAAACCAATCTCATCACAGACATTTCCATTGCCATCTCCTTTGCGAAATAAATAAGGCAGCAGATAACTTTTACTTTGCAGTGGCAACTTTGAGGTATGCTATTAAGTCTGCTCTCTCGCCCTTCTTCTTAATACCCGCAAAAATCATCTTTGTTCCGGGAATATACTTCTTTGGATTTTCCAAATACTCCATCAGAGTATCCTCACCCCAGGTGATACCTAAAAGAAGGTTAAAAAAGAAACAACAAACACAGCCAGTTAATAAATTAAAAATAATAAACACTTATATTCTTGTCTCCTGCTCCATTTTTAGCAGATTTTTAAACCTATCACCAAGACCTGAGTATTTCGGTCCCCTAAGGGCAGCTTTAAGTTTACCTTTGTTCTTATTCGCATCCGTGTAAGAGAAACCCTCAGCTTGTCCAGTCTTGCGTCCGAACAGACCATTCAGGTTGGGTCCAGTCTTATGCTTGCCTCCCTTTTCAACCGTGTGGCACTGAGAGCACTTCTGGACAAAGATCTTCTTGCCTTTCTCAACGTCTCCCATTGTCAGTACTAGACCAAGAACACACACAGAGGTCAGTGTTGCAACCTCAAGGTCACCGACTGAGCTCTAACTTTAAAAAGTGCCCCGCTGGTTTACAAAACCAATATATAAGGCACGTGAATCGGGCAATCCTCCAGCACGCTGTCTAGACACAAGCTACAGCTCCAGGGCTTGAAGATTAGTATAGAATCACGAGACCACATAAAAGGTATCAAGGTGCTAAACACGCTGGAAAGGCACGAAAAATCTTCCTTAAGACAAACGAACTGCCCCACAGCATTTAAAGCGTACGGCGACGATTTCGGAAGAGCAAATTCAACGTAACTCGCACAGCTGTAACAGGAGTGTCCTAGTCGTGAACGACCTCGTGTAAAAGCACAGGACTCTCGGCAGGCTTTGCAGCTGAAAAAGCGCAGCAGCCACTCAACCGGGTAGGGCAGAGGGCAGCCGGCTGTCACCATGACC